>BFEA01000069.1:3323690-3337857 GCA_003427395.1 Chara braunii | reverse complement strand
TGTGTAGGTGTGTGTCTGTGTGTGTATGAATGTGTGTGTGTGTGTGTGTGTGAAGGGTCCTTTTTTGGGGGGGGGGCGGGGGATGGGGAAATCCCCATGACACGGCTCAGACGGCCCATGCAGGCTATCTGAAGGGTCCTCGCAGCCATGTAGCAGAGACCCCCTCCTTAAAATCAAGGCAGGCAGCGAATATGAAGTAGAGCACGAGCTGGCCGAATATATACTCAAGATTCGAATTCAGGTCTGTGTTTCAGCAGTTATGGGTTGCTCACGTAGCTAGGCCGTGTTGGTCTCTGCACGTGATTCTGAGGGTTTGGCTGCACTTCTCACCAAATGTGCAAAACTAAAATGAATCTTCTGCAGAACATGGAATAATACGGCGCCATATATTTTCTCTTTTGTGCATGTGTTTTCTCTTTTCTTGTTTTTCTTTTTTCTCGTTTTTCTTTTTTCTCGGTTTTTTTTTTTCCTCGTTTTTCTTTTCTTAGGAATACGTGCAGTGGCTTTAAGGGCCTGTACTCACCAAATGCACAAAAGACAAAACATATGGTGGCGTATTATTATTATTATTATTATTATTATTATTATTATTATTATTATTGTTTTTTTTTTTTTAACACAATGAATTGAATTCCAAAAAAGGACTGATTACGAGGCCAGGGACCTCACAATTCAACCTGGAGTAATCACGGAAGTTCTATGGTTGTTTTGATAAAGGTTCAGCCTTGAGGGCTTCAAGCTAAACCGGCTGATGCTGGTGGCGTATTATTCCACGTTCTGCAGAAGATTCACTCTAATTTTGCACATTTCGTGAGAGCCCTAAGAGTCACGTGCAGAGACCAAGACGGCCTAGCTATGTGAGCAACCCATAACTGCTGAAACACAGACTTGAATTCGAATCTTGAGTATAAATTCGGCCAGCTCGTGCTCTACTTCATATTCATTGCCTGCCTTGATTTTGATGGGGGGGTCTGTGCTACATGGCTGCGAGGACCCTTTAGATAGCCTGCATCGGCCGTCTGAGCTGTGTTAGGGGGATTCCCCCACCCCCCCGAAAAAAAAAAGAGGACCCTTCACATATGGGGGGGGGTGACGCGGTAGGGGGGGTGGGCCTCCGGGGGGGCCTTTTTTTTTCACTTTCGGGGTTTGTTGAACGAATCCCACCACCCCGTAGTCCGTGACGCGCGCGCGCGCCCCCCAGGGTTGCGTTCATTTTTTTTGCGCCACGTGGCGCGCAGCGCGTTTGAACGCGATTGAACACGCCCCCGGGGGGTATGAACGCGCGCATTTGAACGTGAATGCGCGTTCGGCGCGTTCAACCGGTTGCACAGATCAATCAATCAATCCACATACACACACACACACACACTTTTTTTTTTTCCTTTTTCCCCAGAACTGCAGGCTCCCCTTATGGCTTCTGACACGCGCAACTCGGTGGGGGGGGCGCGTTCAATTTTCTCCCACCGTGTGCCACGTGGCGGTATTGAACGCGTTTGAACGCGCGCATACGCGCTATGAACGTGCGCGTTTGAATGTGCACGCGCGTCAAACACGTTTAAGCGGTTACATACCGTTCAAAACCTGAACGAGAAACGCACGTTCAATGAACGCGCGGTAACACAGCCTGCCGCCATGTTTATTTTATTATAATTTATTGTATTTCCAATTGACCTAATCTCAATTTCCTTGTGTAGACTCAGCAAGCAAGTGCAAACACAGCCCATCACTGCCTCTTCTCTCTCTCTGCCAACGGTTTACCGAGCAATTCTGTCTGACGATGTATACCATAGGAAGACAGGGAGAAGAGGATAACATACGAGGGGAGCTGTAACAGATTATTTCATCACTGTTTCACCTACTCATTAGGAGGCTAATATATATATATATATATATATATATATATATATATATATATATATATATATATATATATATATATATATATATATATATATCCAGGGTCACCAGCCCGTACGTACGGAGGTCCTCGGGCCGAGGGCATTTGGGGTCACGTTCGGGGTCCGAACCCAAAAGCGTTCCGCCCCCGCAAAGGCATTCCGCCCACCCAAAAAAACGTTGTGATAAGTAGTTACTTGCATCGTATTGATAGAAACACAACGATCCGCTCTGAAATACCACGAAGAGTCGTCACATTGAAAAGAGAGATGCGCTCGAAGGATTTCCCGACAAAATTCTTCGACCGAATACTGAAGAGTTTTTCCCACGGAAAAGATGAACCATGGCCATGGACCTGCGATTTGATTACAGCAGGTTGTTTAATTGCAATAGGACAGGGAAGGGTTTTGTTTTCTCCCTTTGAAGATTGGTTGGTTGTTCAAAGCAGCACCGGGACAGGGTTTATTTGGTCTTCAAAGTAATAGGAATGTTTTTTTTGTTGTTTTCGAACTAGTGACTTCAGGATTTCTTTTTTGTGGTCTTTAGTAGAGTAAACGTGAGATGGGACGGGGTTTATTCGGTCTTCGAAGTATAGGAATAGTTTGTTGTTTTGAGAATGCAAGGGTTCGAACTAGTGACTTCTGAATTTTTTTGAGGTCTTTAGTAGAGTAAGCGTGAGATGGGGAAGGTTGTGGGTTGGAACCCGGTCGTTTCTCCACTTTTTTGGCTTTGTCGTTTTTAGCGGACCTGGGACTTAGGTTTTCAGTGGTGTGGTTTTGGCCCGGTACCGGTCCTTGAGCCCAGGGCCGACTGGTGTGGATTTGTATTGACAGTATTGGCTCAAAGCCCCACCTGGGGGAGAAAAAATACCTGGTTACCGATGACATAAATAGAATGATTGAGTAGCACTAATCCTCTTTCTTTCGCTAGTGGTTTTGCCATTAGCGTTAGACGGTCTCGATGGTCGCGTTGGTGGATCTTGGGGTTGTCGGAAGTCAGGTGGTGAGCTTAATGCGAATTTTAATCATTCTCGGATTTACTTGCGTCGTGTTCACGTCCTCGTGTCGTGTCTGCGTCTTCAAGTCAATCACGAATGCGTCATTCGTTACGTATTCATGTATTCATATCTGTTTCATAATACCTGCTAAAGCGAGTGTGAACCTGCCCGGGATCTTTGCTGGGAGTGAGTGAGCACGTTTTGACCACTTGTTCTTGGATATAATCAAGAGGAGATACAGTTCTACGTTTGACTCAAGTACGATTGATCGGCACTTTCTAAGTTCTTGGATGCATGCGAAGTTGAAGTGTTTGCTGGTCACGACATCGGAATCGGTTGTGCCACCCGTTAAAGGCGCGGGTTGGCATGGGTGGCAGTGACCGCCCTCGCGACTGGGGGGACCGGCGTGATCAGTACAACGATGAAGGGAGACGTGGCCGAGAAGTTGGCGACCGCAACCGGACACAAGAGCGGGAGGGGCGCGAACGTCGCTCCGATACTTCAGAACCCGCGCGAAGGTTGCCTCCAGTCTGCTTCGACTGTAAGGTACCCGGCCACTATAGAAGTGATTGTTGGAGATTCTGGGCCGATGCTGTTACCAGGAGCCAAGCTGAGCGGGATGGCTACGTCTGCCCTCCGTAATTTGAGAGACGCGGTCGCTCGATATCACCAAGGCGCAACTATGGAGCAAAAGTATACCGCTCACCATCGACAAACTCGATAACTACGTCAAAGTTGGAGGAACTGGGAGAGAGCGTCGCAAGTCTAAAAGAATTCATCGACTTCGAAAAAGCAAGGCGTGAGGAGAAGGAAAGGAAAAGATTAGCTAAGGAAAAGACCAAGAAACGGGAGAGGGAAGTACGTCAATGGGAGGAGGAGGAGCGCCTAGCGGGGGAGGTCCGTTGCTTGCGAAAGTTGGAGAAGCAAAGGAGAGGGGAGGAGGAGCAGCTGGCAATGACTAAAGTTGTCGAAATGAAGTTAGCAGTACGACTGAGCAAGATCCATGAGGACATTAAAAACGAGGTCCGAAAGGTCGTCGAAAAAGGGAAAGAAAAGATGGAGCTACCTTCCTCCTCTGGAACAACAAATGAGTCGAACGATGTTGAGGCGATCACAGTGGCTAGAGAGAATTTGGTCATTGCTGAGAAAAGGAAGCGGGGCGAAGACACCACGGTTGGAGGCCGCCCACCGGTTGCTACACCCGCAAATAAGACAAACCAGCGAACAGGGATACGACATCTACGCTTCTCCGAGCGACCACAACTGACACGTACGAGGGCGACTCGAAGACTTGTTCGCCCTACACCTGCCAAGGCAACAACTGCTATCAAGCCGCCAGTCAGGAACCTGGCGATGGAGCGCCTAATGTTTTTGGATCAAACGCGGCGTGTGTTAGCTACCGCGGATTGCGACCAGCTGAAGGAATTCTGTCGTCTAGAAGGAGTTACGTACACCACGAAGGTGCAAGTCATCTTTGACCTTGCTGATGCAAGGGCACGAGTAAGGTTCAGTCCGGGGACTTTGTCAGGAACCGATCCACCAGAGTTGCATGAGGAACGAGATGAGAAGGTGAGCCACGACATCTCGGATAACGAGTGGATACAGTGGCGAGGGTTTGCCGACGAACAATGGTCGAATATCTGTGAGGTGCTGATTGCCTTCCGTCGATTGCATGGTTGTACCGACCTTGAGGTTGAGTATGTTTTTCGATTGCTCGTACTGTATCTCGCCCTTCGAGGCCTTTGCCGTTGGCTCTGCAAGTGCATTGATGCTTGGCTCGTGCTATTTTCTCGATTTGGTCTAGATTTCCTGACACATAATGGCTGCGTTTATGCGATCACGTCACCAAAATGTAGGTCGCAATATATTGGGAAAATGTCGAGAGAACCGGACACCCGATGGAAGGAACACATGATGGTTTGGAAGAGAAAAGGGAAGGCAACACACTTGTATCGCAGGTGGCAAAGATTTGGGATCGAAACTTACGCGTAAATACCGATAGATGTGTGTGAGGATGCTGACCTCCTAACCACTGAAACGTTGTATATAAAGAGATGGTGTCCACAGTTAAACACTGCTGGGTGTGAGGTTAATACAAGGACAAGAAACAGGAGAAAGGATAAGAAAGAGAGGGCACGAGGTGACGAGGCACCAAAATTAACGGAACCGCGAAGTTTTCGACCTATACGCTATAAGCTATTGAATGAGAGCACTTGGACAGTACAGGTGTTTGACCTGTTGAAACGACAGGATGCTGATGGTCGTCAGGATCTTAGGCTCGAGTTTAGTGGGGATAATTGTTGGAGTGATCGATGGCGTGCTCTGCTGAAAACCTTTGGGTCTTCATCAGTATTAGTCAACGGGAAGTCGGGCTGTTTCAAAGATTTTAAGGCCGACTATGAGCTAGGATGTATCTTGAAGATAAGTTAAACGTACTTAAGACGATGGAAACCAAGGACAGGAATTAACAAATCTTTTTTAATCTTCTTGCTAAAAAATCCTAAGAGATATGAGTCCTTAAAAAAATGGGACTTACATTCTCTTTCTGGATTACTTTCATCCGTTAAAGAGTTTGAACGTAAGTCTACAAGAACGTACCTAAGGCGTCTGATTTCTCGTTGTATACGCTATAGATTTGGGTTTAATCTATCGGCACATCTCGTCGTGCGCTTGCTGTTTGACGACTGGGTAAAGTTGGTTGAGGTTCGGAAGTTGGTGAATGACAAACTAGGCGGTTTGTGTCACCCGCCTTGTGTTAAGAAACGAGCACGATCGAAGATCCGCATCATCTGGACAAAAAATCTGAGTGTTGCGGAGATATTGCACAATCAGCGCAGGTTTGCCCGCGCTGATGTGTTTGCCTGCACCTGTGTAGGTTTACCTTACCCCCGGGTAATAGGTCACGTGCAGTTTCGTCTACACGAGATTGAAGGAGTGCCTGCTTTGCTGTATAATGCAAAAAATGTTCCGAAATCAACACGGAATCATCGGAATGACATGTTAATTACTTTGAAACAGGAAGTGGAAGTTGCATTTGAAAATTGGTCGAATAGCAAGAGCCAGAAGGTGAGATGGTCAATGAGGGAGCTATCTACATACATACAGGATCGACGGGAACCCAGTAAATGTTTGGGGCAGGAAGTGGTACACGAATGGGGGAAGAAACTGGAAGGTCCGGTACTAACTCCATTGTATCGTAATCCGGGCGTAACAATGGTAATGTGCCCACGAATCTATTATGAGGGTATGATGAATTTGTTCATTAGGAGCGAGGGTTACTATGTTGTTGACAGTCGCGCCAATGATATTTTACTAGAAATGAAGAAGAACCTAGGTAGCAGTAAGTTGACCGAGTTCGCAAGATGGAATAAGAAGGGCATTTTTGGGCATGCGTACGCCATACCCAAGCACAAGGATCCAAATCGTTTTCGACCGATTTGCCCATCCTTCCGGAACCCACTGCAAAAACCAGTAAGTCAGTGGCGAAAACACTTAATCACCTACTTTGCACAATCCCCGTTGACTGACACTTTAGCCTGAAAGACGTCTCACAGTTGACCAGGAAAATCAAGGAAGGTAACCGTCGTATTTGTAGAGTTGCCCCGAAGACGGTCGAATCTAGATCGTATAATGTTAAAGACATGCTTAGTCTGTTGCCACACGAGGAGATCGTGCACGCAGTCAAATGGTTGTTGGAGTATCATGCGGGGAAGGGGAGAAAGTTTGTACGGGTAAATACCCGAGGGCGTGGGGCAACCTTTGGCCAGACCACGGGATATGACCATCGGAGGAAGTTGGAGTTTGATAACATTTTTCGCTTCGTTGAATTTGAACTCTCACATACGTACACTTTCGCTTTGAACACCTCGGTAAAGCAAGAGGTGGGCATCCCAATGGGAAAAAGCACAAGCCCACCCCTTGCCTGCATCATGTGCGCAAAGGCAGAGTTCGATTTCCTGCAACAATTGGGAGGAAGACGTAGGAATGTTTACGGGATCCGATTGATTGGTGATGTGACAGTGCTCGTGTTTGGGAATGCGAATACGAAGCGAAAGGAGATCTTCGATGGATTTGAACACACGTATCCCTCCAATCTGATCTTAAAACGGACAGATAATGGTGGGAACGAGTGGGATTTCTTGGGTTGTGAAGTTCGAGTAAACGGTCAATACCCGTACGTTGAATGCGTACAGTCGTCGAAGAATGAGGTCACTATTTGAAATTCCGAGTTGCTTGAATTTCAAAACGGACAGTCTTTCAACTCATGGGGAAGTAAAGACCAAAAAAACGTTGTGATAAGTAATTACTTGCATCGTATTGATAGAAACACAACGATCCGCTCTGAAATACCACGAAGAGTCGTCACATTGAAAAGAGAGATGCGCTTGAAGGATTTCCCGACAAAATTCTTCGACCGGATCCTGAAGAGTTTTTCCCACGGAAGAGACGAACCGTGGCCATGGACCTGCAATTTGATTACAGCAGGTTGATTTGCTGCAACAGGAGAGGGAAGGGTTTTGTTTTCTCCCTTTGAAGATTGGTTGGCTGTTCAAAGCAGCACCGGGACAGAGTTTTTTCGGTCTTCGAAGTAATAGGAATGTTTTTTTTTTTGTTTTATGAATGCAAGGGTTTGAACTAGTGACTTCTGAATTTCTTTTTTGTGGTCTATAGTAGAGTAAGCGTGAGATGAGACGAGGTTTATTCGGTCTTCGGAGCATAGGAATAGTTTGTTGTTTTGAGAATGCAAGGGTTCGAACTAGTGACTTCTGGATTTTTTTGAGGTCTTTAGTAGAGTAAGCGTGAGATGGGGAAGGATGTGGGTTTGAACCCGGCCGTTTCTCCACTTTTTTGGGCTTTGTCATTTTCAGCGGGCCTGGGACTTAGGTTTTGAGTGGTGTGGTTTTGGCCCGGTACCGGTCCTTGAGCCCAGAGCCGACTGATGTGGATTTGTATTGGCTCAAAGCCCCACCTGGGGAGAAAAAATACCAGGTTACCGATGACATAAATCAAATGATTGAGTAGCACTAATCCTCTTTCTTTCTCTAATGGTTTTGCCATTAGCGTTAAACGGTCTCGATGATCGCATTGGTGGATCTTGGGGTAGTCGGGTCAGGTGGTGAGCTTAATGCGAATTTTAATCATTCTCAGGTTTACTTGCGTCGTGTTCACGTCCTCGTGTCGTGTCTGCGTCTTCAAGTCAATCACGAATACGTATTCATGTCTGTACTTTTTGTTTTCACTTCATTGCAGGGCCTAAACAATTTTATTATTTTTTGAAACTTTTGGAATCAGTTTTGTATTATGTGAAGTACACATCTGTAAATTTTCAGGGCATTTGGCTGTGCCAAACAAAAAATGAAAATCGCCAAAGATGGCGGTGTCAAAAGCGTGCTCTCTCACTCACGAATTTTAATATCTTTTCATTTTTTTTTATTTTTATAATTTTTGATAAGTTTTATTTTATGTATTTTATTTTTATTTCAAATTTGGTAAGGAATTTCGATGTAATGCTCAGGCAAATGTTGTTTATTTTATTTTTTTTCATAACATATGTTTTTCTCAATTTTTTTTTGGTTTGTTTTTTTTATTGGTCTGTGTTCTGCCCGAACGGCCGAACGCATCCCCAAGGGTCCCGTACGTTCGGGCATTCAGGTTCGGGAGTTCGGTCCGTCCCAAGCGCTGGTTACCTTGTATATATCTATATATATCTATATATATCTATATATCTATGTATATGTGGATATATATAATGTATACATATATACATATATACATATATACATATATACATATATACATGGTTACCTGACCGAACGTTCGGGGGCCCCCGGGCTGGCCCCCGAACGTTCGGGCGTTCGGGGTCCSGTTCGGGGGCCGAACACCTCCAGGTTCGGCCCCCGCCAAAAACAATTTTGGGGCCTTAAAATAACGTTTTTTTTTGTTTTTTTTTTTTGTGAGTTCTTTATGATGTAACCTAGTCTGTCATACATTGTGTAGGGAGAAAGCCTGGTAATGTGGTGTGCCTCTTGTCTTGTTTTGTTTTGTCTTAGGCTGTTTTACTGATACTGTAATTCAAGTAGGATCCGAAGAAGGCTTACCGGACCTTATATACCGTTCGTGTTGGTCTGTTCTCGTGTTGATAATAGGATTGGGTCCCTCACCTGCTCCTTAGGGCCAGGCTTGGGATCGCCTATTTTGTTTCATAATATTAACTGGCGAATGGTCGGTTTGACTCCTCTTTGGTGACCCGCACCAAAAAAGGAGTCAGCAGCGCTTTGCGTGACTCATCAGGTTGACGGCATGATCGATGGTTTCCTGGGTGTTGTGGCTCGTTGTTGGTGGCGTTTTGCGCGTTCGCGCTAATTTTACGGCAGTTTATGAGCCGGGCTACTCGATCACTGTGCAGGTCGTGCGTGTGCATGTCGTGTTCGAGTGTCGTGTGCTACGTCCTGCTTCTAGCTATTGGCGTCGTAACCTGCTAGGAAATCATACATGGAGGGGGTGGCGACGAAGTTACTGCAGGAAAGGAGAGAGAGAGGGAGAGAGAGAGGGAGAGAGAGAGGGAGAGAGAGAGGGAGAGAGAGAGGGAGAGAGAGGGAGAGAGGAAAAAAGAACGGTCGAAGTTTGAGGGTGAGTTGGAGGATTGGCCTGAGTGTTTTGATCCTGCCACTGGCACTGGCAGGTGTGACAGGGAAGATGAGCAGGGAGAGTGCCGAGAGTGGACCCAATGCATCGGGTAGATCAGAAGGGTCGACAGAAGGTGGAGGAGGAAGACCTCCACCACGAGGTGGCGATAATAGGATGGCGGGGCGGACATGCTTTCGATGCGGGAAGCCTGACCACTTTGCGAACGTCTGTGATGACTATTGGGATGCTCGGGACAAGGGCATTCCCTTTGTCCTGCCTCCACCGCCGTACGCGTGTAGTGGCCGCACCATGGCTCCAAGTGTTGAGCGACGGAGCCATTCGGCGGACAATTATGGATGAAGACTCGAAACCGAAGAAGTGAATAGTATGATGAGGGCTTATTTCTTCGAGATAGCGAAGGAACGAGAGAAGACTAAACAAAGATTGGCGAGGGAGGAGGCGCAACGTAAGGAAGAAGAGGCAAGGAAGGAGGAAGAGAGGAAGAGGATGCAGGAGTTGGAAGAAAGAAAGTGTGCGGAGGACGAGAGAGATGTGCGCCTACTAAGGCTTATACGGAGCGAGATCCATCATGAGAGTGAGAGAGAGAGTGGACGTACCTATCGAGCAAGTCGTAAGGCGAGTAACCGAAATGAAAAAGGTGAGACGGTGGAAGAGGAGAAGGAGCGGCTAAGGCGTATGATAGCATTACAGGAGGAGAGCGATGAGGACGCTGAATTGATTGCGCTGCGACGCCGAGCTGCAGGACTTGACATCAACGAGAAGCGTAAAAGGGGGAAGGAAGTAGCAGTTGGCGATAGCCCGCCGATGACTTCTCCGACAAAACGAACTGGCTTGGGAACAACTTCTAAACTGAGAATGGAGGAGTTGCGGGAGACGGGTCACGTTGCAAGTACGTTGTCACCGGTTGCAGATCCGGTTGGAAAGATCGACTTGTCGATCAAACATGTGACTGCAGGGGTTGGTCCTGGCGCGTGGGAAAAATATGAAGAAGAAGTTCATGCTCTGTATGAAGCCTTGACCATCGAAGAGCTTAAAGAGGTTTGGAAGAACGAGCGGATAACCTATGGGAAACGGGAACTGGCGATTAATCATCTGGTGACGCGTCGCGTTATCAAGGCGTATGATCCGTTCAACGTACCACTGCCAACAACACCGCTCCCAAGCAGATCGGCAAGGACGTGTAAGGACAAGGAAGGTGAGGGTCACGAGGACGAAGGAGCTTTGGAATGAGGAAGCAGACCTGATGATCTCTGGCGGGATATTGATGAACAGACGAAGCTGCGAGAGGCAAATGGATGCAAGGGTAATGCAGAGAGTCGGATGAGGGCGTTGGTTTTGGGATTAATCTTGACTGGGGAGTTGCGATGGGGGGAGAAATTTTTGGAACTGTGGAGGCAGGAAGCCCGTTTTGGAAGACTAGACCTTCAATCTCCGCGAAGTTGCGTGTACGTAGTAATATCCCCGTGGTATAAGCAGGTTTACGTGGGCATGACGGAAAGGAGTCTGACGAAAAGATGGACCGAGCACTTGAGGTGTGTGAAGCAGGGTGATAAGAAGCGTTCGAGGAAACTGTATAGCTGGCTAGGCAAGGTGGGGGTACATATGTACGTAGCGGTGCCTGTATTCTTAAGTATAGATAGAAGGGAGTTGGAGGCGGTTGAAAGAACGTTGGTTTGAGTGTGGTCACCATCCCTTAACTCTACGGGGGTAAAGCGAAGATCAAGGAAGCGGAGGAGATCGGGAAGGAAAGAGCGACGGAAGGTTGTCGAGAAGAAGGTAAGAGGGAGTGGGGAGGAAAGAACAGAGAGGAAAGTGAGTGGAGATAATACGATAATAGCATTGAGAAGGGAAGGAGGGGAGAGAACAGTAAGGGTGATCGAATTACTACGGAGCCTAGCAAAGGTCCCGCGTGGAGTAAAGACACATATCTGGTCGGATGGTGGGCGGAGCTAGGCAGACAATTGGCGAGTTGTGCGGCGAACCTTTGGGGAATCACGAGTGGCAGTGGGAAAGCGCACTAGGCCGCTGCGGAAGTGCAAGAAGCTGTTCGAGGTGGAAGGATGAATCACTCTTCGAGATGTGGTGGAAGCAACACCAAAAACCTTGAAGCTCAAGTAGGAACTCGTGAGTATTTTCAAGGATAGGTGGAAGATACGACTGTTATACAGCAAGACGCAAGAAGAACTAGTCAGCTACTACGAGGCGGCGAAACTGTTTTCTGAAAAGAGGAGAAGATCAAGAGGGAGACGGGTGATTTCTGACATGTTCAGGAGGAGCTTTGGGCTGAACGTTCGAAAGAGGGTAGTCATGAAGGTCGAGTTTGATGATAGGATCAAGAAAAGCGAGGTAGTGAACTTGTCGCGGCGGGGGATTGGAAGACTGCCCCTCAATAACGCGATTGTGGGAATGGTGCGTAAACGTGCCCGTGTTGTTTGGACGAGAAGTCCGAACGTGGGCGACTTAATCCATAATCACCGTCGTTTTGCGGCTGATGGAGTCTTTGAGTGCACCTGCACTAGCATGCCCTTCCCAAAAGAGGGAGGGCATGTCCATTTCCGTATCGGCGATTGGGATGGCTGTCCGATGATAGCCCGTAACGCTAAGAATATACTGCGGAATGCGAAAGACGGATTGGTAGCGGGACTGTCCAAGGAACAGGCTGATAACTTTGCTGACCTGAGTTGGTTAGGGAAGGGAGTGGGACAGATGGAATTTGCGCAGGAGGAGATTGAGTTGCGTGTGTCAAAGGGTAGGACAGACAATTGTGATGATGCAGACGCAGTTCAACGAGTGCGTGAAAACCTGAATGGGCTTGTGTGTTGTCCTTTGGATCGCAATCCTGGGGACACTCTGGTCATGTGCCCGGCTACGTATGCTGAAGGGATGTAGACGACCTTGACAGCTAATAATGGCTACGTAATTCAAGAGGAATTTGAGGACGAGATTATCAATCTATTGCACGATGACTATGGGAAAGGAAAATTTGAGCAGATTGCACAATGGAAGAAAGATGGGAAATTGGGCAGAGCTTATATTCTTCCTAAACACAAAGACACAGCGAAGTACCGGCCGATCTGTCCAACCTTCAGCAAACCTAGTAAGAGGGCTTGCAAGAAGGTGGCTCGTGTGTTGAATGGCATGTTGTTCTCGGTTCCGGAAAGCAAACATTTTAATTTGAAATCCGTGTCTGAGTTGCGTGACCGCCTTATTGGGATTAACCAGAGTATGCGTCGTGCTTATAGGAATGTGCAGGTTTTGAGCGGCTCCTACGATATCAAAGATATGTTCAGTAGACTCCCCCATGCGACGATTGTGTGTGCTGTGGATTGGTGCATTTGGTGGTTTGAGTCGAAAGGCCTACAAGGTGTTTTTGTTAGGAAGAGGGGTAAAGGGACGATGTTTAGCAAGGGGAAGAATGTGGATGGCTTCCAGTTCATAAGTTTTGGGATGATTCGGGCATTTGTTCTTTTCGAATTGAGAGGGTGCTTCACAGTGGCAGGGAGGGTAATCCTGCAGCAGGTAATTGGTATTCCCATGGGAAAATCGACCAGCCCGCCACTAGCCTGCATTTTGTGCGCAAAAGCGGAATGGGATTTTTTGGTGGCGCTAGGTAATGACAGACGTCTTGTGGTGGGGCTCCGTTATGTGGATGATGCATCGGTGTTCGTAGCCTTTGATCCCCGACGACCGGAATCGAGGAGGAAAGCAGAGGAGATCCTTGAGACCTTTGAAGTGTGCTATGACAGAGCCCTGACCCTGAAGAGAACTGACGATGGGAAGGACTCCTGGGACTTCCTGGGATGTCGTTTGAGAGTCAGGAAGGAATTCCCTTTCCTCGGTTGTTGTCTAGCTATGAAAAATGTGAAGGAACTGCTCGAGGGCGAAGAGCTGATTTTCAGGGCGTTTCAAGATTTTGAGTCGTGGGTGAGTAAGAAATCGAAGATGGCTGTTGTAATGAGCGAGTTGCACAGAATCTACCAGACCTCGATGACAAGCATGGGGTTGATCGAGGTACTCTTGCTGTTGAAGCTGGAGCTGAGGAGGAGGAACTACCCGGACCATTTTTTTGGGAGGGCCCTGAGAAACTTCGCGAGAGACAAGAGCCCTTTGTGGAAGTTGTTGGCCGAAATGTTGGGAGGGGAATGGAACAGGAGAGTCTTGGAGAAATCTGGGACACACGTAGGTTTGATGTCATAGTTAGAGGGTTAGGAACGTTCTGTCGAATTTGTGGTCTGTATTTGGAATTGTAATTGTAATCGTAATTGTTTCCTACTTTGGATTGTGAACTGTTGTAGGATGATAAGGGACCTGGGACCGTTCCCCAGTCTGTCATAGGTTGTGTAGGGAGAAAGCCTGGTAATGTGGTGTGTAATGACCCGTCATCACACGGACTGTAACAGACAGCTGATTTCTGAGTTTGCTCGTGGAATGCATGCCGTACTAAGTCCCCTGCCTGTTGAGTGGGTTGTGTTGGGTCTGAGTGCGTGCCTGTATGTGGTTGGCGTGCCTGGGTGATGAATGCGTGCCTGACTGAGTGCTTGAGTGTGTGTGTGACCCCGTCGGGGCCATGGATGCTGGGCAGGCCCGGTAGGGCCGGTACTTACCTGTGGCGTGGCTTGTGAGGGG
>BFEA01000069.1:3281779-3302415 GCA_003427395.1 Chara braunii | reverse complement strand
AGAGAGAGAGAGAGATTGATAGATCGGTATAATGATACATAGATATAGTGATAGATAGATGAATTATAGATAGATAGATAGATAGATAGATAAGTTGATGGATGGATGGATAGATACATAGATAGATAGACAGATAGATAGATAGACAAAAGGAAAGACTGACAGAGACAGAGAGAGATTAAAGAGAGATATATAAGCGAGCGAGATAGATATATAGAAAGAATACAGAAGAGAGATGGTGTACAGAGCCTCTCCAAGACTTCAGAATCGGATCAAAATATTCTTCATTATGGAGCTTCTAGAAAGCGGCACAGGGTATCTGGCCCTTGTCATCTTGACTCTGTCAGTGAGCTGTTTCGCACAGTGCATGACCCGGCGTACCGCTTGGGCCTCTGTTTCACTTCTGCTGATTGAAGGAGGCTCGAAGCTCGTGCTGTTTAGTGTTAGACGAAGATTCGTCGGCCGAGTTCCCCTCGACGGCATGTCATGTGCGCAGGTGGCAGCTTACCGAACGAGGGCTTACTCACAAAGATTGGGGATGTTCCAATACCGCCACTTGTCAGTACTGCGGGCTATTCGCCTGGTAACACTGGTTCTTCAGGTGTCTCTCGGGAAGTTTCTCTACGACTCGGTCCCTGACCAGGCTGACCTTAAGCTTCAGTCAACAGAGTCTGACTTGTGTGTGGACCGTGCCATTGAGTTTCTGTTAGTCAGTTGTTGCATCCTTCTTCTCCACTCTCTCGTCAAGTGTTCTTTGATCTTCTTTTCTCTCTTTTATGTCTTCGCCGACCTCGTCAAACACCTCATCTGCAATCCCATCTGCTGTCGCACTGGTCGTTGCGGTCGGTCCGAAGGAGGGATCATCGAAGGCTCCCTGCTCGAAGAACGGTATAGGAAACACATGGAGATCGCCGCTGGCCACACGTGGTATGTGCACTTGCATCGTCATTTCTTCTTTGATGCTGAGGACGCTTTAAGGAACAAAGAAGTGTGTGGCCTGCCGGGGTACTGGTTCTTCAGCCAGAAGGAACTATTGAGCATCATCCGGTGCAATCTGCCTGCTGTGGCGGCCGAGCGCCACCCGTCGGCGACATGGACCTGGGCGGAAGAATCAGGCAGCAACTTGTCCTTATCACAAAGCCTGAAATCCTTACTCCATCTGTCCCGAGCATCACCTAATACGGCTGGTTTGCAAAGCATGATGCCAGATCTGCCCCAGAGTAGCCGCTGTGTGCACGATGTTGATGCTGGTCGAGACTTTGCTCAAGCTGGAGGTTATACGACGATGCTGGGAGTGCTGCAGTCCATTCGACCCTATTCTGAAGAAGCGCAATGTGCTGCTTCCATACTTGCTGGATTTGCTGCAGGTCTGTCTGTCCTACCTTGGCAACCTGATCGTAATGCCGCAGACAAGGACTCCATCCTGAACATGCTGAAGGAAAACGTTTTCCGGGACTGCACAAGACAACTCTTGTCCTTGCTCTTCGAACTGCTTGAAACGTTTTCCGGGACCGAACAAGGCAGCTCTTTTCCCACTGGTCAACAGCTGAGCGTTCTGGAGGCAGCCGCATCTGCAATCTGTTCTTTCGCACGTGCTGCAAGCGATATACATGCACAGTTTCATGCAGCTGGTAAAGAACAACCTGACACACAATCTGATACTAGACGAAGCCCGTGGACATATCAGCCATGCGTACAGCCTCGTACACAACCGCCATGGGGGCCATGTGCTGCACAACAGCCAAACGCACAGCATGATTGTGGCGGGGCTAAGGTAGTTGCTGCCTCAAAAATGAGCAATGCTTTCACGACGGCCTTCCCAGACGGTTGGCGACTGACAACAAACATACCCGACTTTGAAACCGTAGAAGGGACGTGGGTAGCGGATGTCGCCAACTTCTTCTTGACTGAGGACAAGATCATGACCATTTTAGATTGTGTGGTTAATACGGTGTCACGGAACATTGCTACGGACTGTTTGAGGACTCTGTCATCACTCTTTTCATGCACAATGATCTACTGGCACCGCTTTGATAAGCGAATGCCGGCGGATTTCCCCCCACCTCTTTCTCTCATCAATCATTTTCACAACTGTGACAACTCCAGTCCACCTAGCCTCACAGATCGACTCAAAGATCTCCTTCATAGCTGTGTGGAGCGAGGAGAGCAGACTCTGAATAGATGTGTGGAGGCTGAGTTGCCCCTATCCCATCATTCACAGTTGCAGCTGGCCAAGATTTTCATCTCCCAGGGCATACGAGATGTTGACGAAGACCTCGTGAAGCTCCTGCTGCAATGCCTGTCCCACTGGACGAGCGCACTGGGGACGATAGACGCCAGGTGGAGCGCTACGGAAACCATAGAGACCTTGCGTGATCTGTTCACGACTTCGGACCGTTGGGAGAACCTCTTGCTGATGGTTGCCCCAGTGGTCAGTGGTGTCATTGCCACGTGCTACGGTCTTGGTATGGGCCACTTCGATAACTTTCTCAGTAGTAGGTCATCATCAAGGGTTGAATCATATTCCTCATTCACGGACGCTGAAGTATGTTTCTGTGGTATCACTGCATCTGCAGCTGGACTACTGGGGGACTTGCTCAACATGGAAAACTACAGGGGCAGGCAACAACCAATCAGCACCTTCCTTCCCCTCCACTGCGAGAGACTCACTGTGACAATGCCTCAACAATCCCTGTCAATACCTACTAGTGGCAGTAGTGGTGGTTTAAGCAGACTGCCGACAACGCCGGCAGCGAGAAGCCTTGCCAGCCGACAAAGAAGTAGCACATCTCTGAGCCTCCATCAGGAAGGAGCAGGCTTTGTATCGGACAGATGCACAACAGATGATGCCATTATCACACTGTTCAAGAGCTTGAGCTTTATCATCTTCCGCCGGATGTGTGCGAATGTCTGTTGGGGTCCGCATACAGATGGACCGTTAAAAAGAGGCTCTTCTTTTTGCCTGAACCTTACTCGTATTCCTAAATCTACCATTGTAACTTGGATGGCGCTCATCTGGGAATCCTTGTCGAATCCGGTGTGGCTACCTGCACCTGGTCTCATTGAAAGCACAGGTTCTGACTCGGTTGCGGGTAGAGCAGGTGTGTACCATATGTCACGGCTTGAGAAGGCTGTGAATGCTCGTTTAGGATCGAGAAACGCTGTGATTGTAATGGAGTACATTATCCAGATGTACGAGCCCCAGCTTGATGCTAAGCTGCTGACTGTCCTTTTCACACCCCTGGTTTGCGGCCTGAAAAGGCCCCCTGTGGCCCCACCAGGGGGGCAGCAACACCCGGAGGGGTTACATGAAAGCATCTATGATGACATCATGGAGTACAGTGCCACCAAAAAGATACTCAAGCGAGTCACTAACCGGATTATTGAGAATTTTACGGACAGATTGGCAAGGGAGATGATAGCAGATCCATGGTTACCAAGTCTTGACCTCCTCCAGTATCTGAGCAATGAGCTGCGGGACTGGAGGACTCGGAATCCTGACGACGAGGAACTTCGCCAGTCCGTACTGGACTTATTCCAACGCTTCAGAGCACCACCAGTTCGCACGCCGAGTCTTCAAAGGCTGTCGAGCCTCTGACTGCTCCTTTTCATAGTGGCCTTCCGCTTTCGCTGCCAGCCCAGTCTCGAAGCCAGGTGATCTCACAGTGTATACCAGTATGACCAGTACTTGGGCTCAAGCGGCAATTTCGTCAAAAGGGACATCTTTTATTTTTTGAACAAAATTGAAACCTACTAGTACGGCCACTACATTGGCCCAATTTAGGTCAAGATTTTTAGCTCTTGAGGGTCTGGTGTTCTTAAAATGCCCGCCCCCCTGGATGTATCTGGACTTAGCTGGAGTGCAGGTGGTTCGGCTTGTTAAGAACGCTGGACACCCTGGATGTATCTGGGCTTAGCTGGAGTCCCGGGTGGTACGGCATCTTAAGAACGCCGGACCCTCAATTTCGTAAAAATTTTGACCTGAATTGGGCCAATTTAGTAGGTTTCAATTTCATTCAAAAAATAAAAATTGTCCGTTTTGACGAAATTGCTGTTCTCATGTGAACTGGTGATTTAACTTCCTGAGGTCTCACAGGCAACAAGAATTGGGAGACTTATATACCCATGCCGCCATGCGCACCTAGAACTTCGTAAGTCCTTCAATGAGCTGAATGAGCATTGAAGAACCCCCATTTGAACCCTGCTTGAACCTCTCTGGTATATGGTAACTACCTGACTATGGTATAGTACGCGGGCCCAGAGAACCCTAGGTCTGCTACTCCCTGCCGCTCGCTAGGGAAGTCGCTGTCTAGACATCTGGGTACGATCATGGGGTTTTCCTGGTTAGAGGGGCCCCTTCATACTAGTGGAGAGGAGTGGCACAGTGGGTAGTATGTCTAGGTGTGTTCCCCCTTATGTGTGTCTTGAACCACGGGGGTAAGAAGGCTGTCTCATCTCGTGGGTGTGTGGGGGGGGAAGGGGTACACGAACCTTGTGGTAGGTAGGGATGAATGGTTCGGGTTGCTTAATCGGTAGTTCATCATTCGAGGGGAGTAGTTGATTCACATACAAAGCGACCTCATGGGCCACCTGCGGAGACCGCATGGGGGGGTGGGAAATCGCATCGTATGTAGAAATACTTCCTCAGGCTGGGGTAGTCCAAGTAGTTAGAGTCTGCCTGATGACCAGGAGGTGCGAGTCGATGCTTGTCTCATGGCTTAGGACCACCTGGCTGGCTGGTCGTCTCTAGGCAGTGTATAGACATTGGGGTACTCTCATAGCCCCGTCATCAGGGTACTAGCTGGCCCACCAGGTACCAAGCAAGGGTAGGCTGTGAGATGGGCATAGGGGCTGGAGGGACTAGTAGAGAGGACGGTGATAAAGTGTAGCTCAGGTAGGACTTGTACTGAGCCTGTCTCCTGAGAAGTGGGTAGGATAGGTGGAGCAGGCGGGGGTGTACTGTACATTAATAGGAGGGAGGTAGGCCTTCTACCCCTGTCTGAGGGGGGATCGGCTATAGGGATGTGCTAAGTAAATGGTTGGGGGACAAAGCTGCTTAGAGTGGGCCCGCAATACACCCAGTTGGAGGCTGGATCTGTAGGGATGGAATCTGATCTCTGATGGCAAACTGTATGGTGTAGAAGGGACATGACTTGCGATAGGAAGGGCTCTAAGCCCGGCGCAGAGGACTTGGTCTAGGAATGTCCAGAGGGCCAAGTGGGTCATTCCGAACTTCGAGTGACTGAACCCTGGAGAGTATTTCCTTGCTGATACCCTGCCTTTACAACAGCCTGGGCGTTTAAAGAAAAAAAAAAAAGAAAGGGAACTTTGTATGTCCCTAAGGCTTTAATTAGTGATCAAGCGCATACTCGCTGACTCGCTGAGGAGCCTGAGATCTCACGGGAAGATGTACATCAATGTCAATTAAACTTCCCATTTGCTTGTTCTTGACAGTAATTGCTCTTTAGAGTCTTTACTGAAGCAACTTGGGTCATACCACCTGGCAACAAAAGAATCCTTTCAAGTTTCAAGTTTTAACATGGTTTTTGGTCGCAGCAATGACCATAGAGAACTGTCATTTGGGTTATTTTATGGCTTTTTTTTTTGTTTGTTTGTTTGTTTGTTCTTTGTTTGACACTGTTTGTTTGTTTGTTTGTTTGTTCATTTCCTGTACAGCGAACTTTATGTTTGTATTGGCTTCCTAACACTCTGATGTGGTTCTCGCCTGTGTTATTTGTTCACCTTGAATTAAGCCTGGTCATCATGGTCATGTATCTTTTAAACCACCAGTACTTGGGCGATGCCTTAGCGTTAACGCTACGCGATTTCCGTGGCCGGCGGGCCGCCGATAAATCGAATCGACAGCCGGCGTGGCGCGCAGTGCCCAAGTACTGGTGGTTTAATATGGATGGTTGTGCATGTGTTTCTGAATCAGATGACAAAGAATGTGCATTGACGAGGATGATTATCAAAGTGGCATGGTCGATCACCATTGCTTACGTTAGGTAGCATAGTCGTCATGCATTCTTATTGCGTAAGCACATAGCATGTCTGCAGGTTTTGTTGTTGTTTTTTTCACCTTCCTTTCTGGATAATTTTAAGGAAAGAAGTCCGACGGCCTTTAGATTCTTGGAACTCAGCTGCCCAAGGCTCCCAGCTAAATCAGGAATTCATTTTCAACTGGTTCCATCTGGAGTTAAGCTCGGAGTTCATGGGTGTACCAACCAAGCTACTAGGAGAGTAGGCCTATGAGTTCACGTCTGCAAGTACCAAAAGCCCAAAAATTAGAAGGGGATTTAACCACCAGTACACGACCCCACCTTTGCAGAAAATGAGCGCCGCAACTTTCGGGGCCAGGCCGCTATTGATAAATTTCATCAATGGCCTTGGTCATGTTTCCGGCCTCCAGAAGTCGCAGTAAAGGGCGATGTATGGTCGTGTACTGGTAGTTTAAACCACCATTAAACAGCCGTTTCGTCAAAACGGACATATTATATTTTTTGAAAGAAATTAAAATTGAGTTTTTGGGCCGAAATCTGGTCCAAATTTTTGGCGTCGGACCCCCCAGATGTATCTAGTCTCAAGCTGCAACCAGATACATCTACAACAAAAAAATTCCCATGAGAAATGAAAGTTGAAAAAACATTCCATAAAAAAAAATCCTTAATATTTATAAATTATCATTCCAATGTTTGTCAAATTCTAAAATTTCCAATTTAATTTGATAAGTTGTCGTCGAAATATGAGTTTTCCCTTCCAACTACATCTATTTGTTCAAGATGGAATGAAAGTCTGGATGAGTTTATGAAATGTTTTAATTAGACTTTCATTCTATTACAACAAATATCGTCTAATTTAGATTGGATTAACCTATTTATGAATGAAAATTCTTACTTAGAATGGCAGTCCAATTAAAATATTTCATGGAATCATCCAGACTTTCATTCCCCTCTCTAGCATGCAGTTCAAATAAGAAGGGATACCCCATTCTTAGAAGGAAAGTTTTCAAGTAAGACGAAAAATTTTAAAATTGGAATTACATTTTTAAAGATGGAATGAAAATTTAGAATTTAGAATGTAATTTTACTCTAGAATGATTATTTAATTCTGGGAAATTTTTCTGTTGTAGGGGGTCCGGCGCCAGGAGCCAAAAATTTGGACCAGATTTCGTCCCAAAAACTCAATTTTAATTTCGTTCAAAAAATATAGTATGTCCATTTTGACGAAATGACCGTTATTACACCCGGGCCTGGAAGCCGCTGCACTGCACACCAAGCTTTTCTGAGCCACCAGCGGCACACTTGTTTTCTCTTTAGACTGGCACCACCAGCCATTGTTCTCCCGTAGCCCTGAGTCCCGAAAAGTTTGGGGTTGGCAACTGGCAGTTTTCTGCAAGACTGGGACCCTGGGTTTAAGAACGAACGAGGTCTCATTCGACTTACAACAAAAACTCTTGGCTGCTCCTGAAATTGCAGAAACCTTCAATCCTACCCTCTTCCTCGTGTCAATAAATAAATTGATTAATCTGCAAGAAGCTGCATCGTACCCCAATGACCCAACCTTCCAGCCCTGCCCTGGCATGTCTGATATGTGTTAATAAAAGAGTCTACGTTCTGGAGTGATTTGCACCGCCATAGACTACTGGTCTAAACCGCCAGTCCAAATTGATGAACAAAAAGATGCATTTTGTTGAGCCTAAAAGTGTAGTAAGGGTTTTTTGTAAAAATGGAGGTGTACAGGTTCTGGCCTTTATGCCAGTGAAAACTAAAGGACCGTCAGCCACAGGTGGAACCAAACACGGACCTCTTTTGTTTTGTTTTGTTTTGTTTTTTTTTTTTTTTTTTTTTTTTTTTTTTTTTTTTAAGGTTGTGTGGGATGGGGGGACAGAGTTTGAGGGAGGGTGTCCAAGAGGAGGTTGGACACGGTGTCGACCGGTAGAAGGGGTCTGCCGGCACGCCGTCCGTACCCTATGCCTCGCGCCGCGTCTGTCACCCGCGGGAGGGTCGATCAGGGCTCCTGTAACCTGCAAAAAACATGTCAGTCCACATCCACGAAAACAAGTACCGTAGCTGACTGTGACCAATGCAAGAAGAAACTCACGAAACACTGTCTGGCAGAAATAATAGAAGCAGTAGCATTCAATCCAAAATGATGGGGTGTGAAACACTCGTTCCGGCCTCAGCAGTACACCTCGCCCCTATGTTTGGGAAATCCGTCTGAGTCCCTACAGACCTAGTCAACAAACATCGCCTAATCCTCCTCCCGATTGGTTGTCGCCTGTACCGTGCACGTCGATCCCAAGGGACTGTGCTTGAGCTCTCAGTGTTTGATGTAGCCTCCCTTGCCCATCGGGGCCAGAGCTCAAGATCTACGGTGACCATACCCCCGTGCAATCGCTCCGCTAGGTGTGGGTCGCTCCGGTAAGCCTAGTTCAGGCGTCCCTCTCCAGAAAGGCTCGATTCAGATAGTTCCCGTTCGGGAGGCCCACTTCGGATTGTACCTCTTCGGAAGGCCCAATTGAGATCGTACCTCTTCGGGAGGCCCGCTTCGGATTGTACCTCTTCGGAAGGCCCAGTTCAGATCGTACCTCTTCGGAAGGCCCATTTCAGATCGTACCTCTTCGAGAGGCCTGCTTCGAATTGTACCTCTTCAGAAGGCCCGCCTCGGTAAGACACCCGCTGTAGAAGGCCCGCTTCGGTAAGATACCCGTCCGGTAAAATGCTCACTCGGTAAAGTGCTCGTCCGGTGAAGTGACCGCTCAATAAATCGCCTCCTTCGGCAAAGGTGTCCGCTCGGGGAAAAGAGCCCGTCCGGTAAAATGCTCACTCGGTAGAGTGTCCGTTCGGTGAAGTACCCCCGGTAAAGTGTCCGCCTGGTGCATGTATCCCCCCCAAGTAAAGGGTATCCGCTCGATAAAACAATTATCTGGTCAAAGTGTCCGCCCGGTAAATGTATCCGCTAGGTGAATGTATCCGCTAGGTAAAAAAACCACTCAGATACCCGGCCGGTAAATGTCTGGCCGGTGAAAGAATCCGCCCGGTAAATGCCCGTTCGGTACGGTGCCCCCTCGGTAAAGTGCCCTTCCGGAAGAGTGTCCCTCCGGTAAAATGCTCCCTTCGGTAGAGTGCCCTTCCGGTAGAACACCCCTTTGGTAAAATGTACCCCTCGGTAAAATGCCCCCTCCGGTAAAGTGACCCCTCCGGTAAAGTGGCCCTCCGACGAAGTGCCCCTCCGGTAAAGTGCCCCCTCCGGTGAAGTGCCCCTCCGGTAAAGTGCCCCCTCCGGTGAAGTGCCCTCCGGTAGAATGTTCCTTCGTTATGCCCGGCTCAGGGCGCGTTCAATAGACCCGGTCGGCCCTGATGATCTGACGGCGCCCAATTGTCCGCTCAGTCCGATGACCGACCGCTCGTTCGAAAGGCCCATTCGGCCTGACGACCTGAAAAGAGCCTCAAAGGCGCCGCCTTGCGTGGCGCCCAGCCCAGTATAAGCTCGCACTCGATGACGAGCTGATGTTCGCCTTTCCCTGCCGTCCGGCTCCCCCGCTCGCTCCATCTGCTGCGTCGTAGATCCCGCTCCTTCAAACCACCATACGGCTGGGCGCAATGATACCCGGTTCTCTTCTCCCCCATGTGCGAGTGCACGAGGGCGCGCGCGGCTCCCCAGCGACTCACCCCCTTCGTGTGCGAGTGCGCGCGGGCGTAGGCGGCTCCCCAGCGTCTCTCACTCTCCGCGCACGGGCTCACGCAGGTGTGCACTATTCCCCCACGGCTCTCTCTCCCCGTGCGCGGACACGCAGAGGTGCGCGCAACTCCCCGGCGCTACTGTCCAGATGTGCGCGCGTGCACGGATCTCCTCTCGCTGTCGCGTGCGGATGCGTGCGTGTGCGCGGATCTCCCCCGTTACTTCGCGCAGGTGCGCGCGCGTGCACGGGTCTTCCTCCGCTGTCGCGTGCGAGTGCGTGTGCGTGCATGGATCTCCCCCACTATCTTGCGCGGGTGGGCGTGCGTGCGAGGTTCTCCCCCCCGCTACTTCGCGCAGGAGCGCGCACGTGCGCTGTTCTCCCTCGTTGTCCCTTACGGATGTATGCGCGTGCGCGGATCTCACCCGCTATCTCGCGCAGATGCGCGCGCGCGCGCAGTTCCTCCCCGCTACTTCGGGCGGGTGCGTGTGTGCGTCGTTCTCCCCAGCGTCCCCGTACGGATGCGCGCGCTGTGCTTGCATATCCCCAGTGTCGCGCGTGTCCCCGTGCGTGTCTCCCGTTCGTCTTCGTGCCGAGTGCCGTACGCGCGTGTATCTAGTGCGCGCTCCGCTCTCCCGCGCACCAGTCTCCCTGTGCGCCTGTCCGTGCATGCTCCGTTGTACGCCTGGTAGCTCATGCGTGTCGTCTCCTCGTGCGCCAGTCTCCCTCGCGCCTGTCCGTGCGCCTCCAGTCCTGAGCGCCGATCTTCGCATCCCCCGAAGTGTTTGGTGTGCGCCTGAAGTTCGCATCTGAGAACTGTCCTTGTGCCTGGGCCCGGTTCGGCTTATATGCTCTACCGGGCCCTTCTCGGAGTGCGAGCCTTGGTCCTCCTGTGTTCTGTGGCAGCCGACAACTTGCAGCGCCCCGGTACCGGCCCTGTGCCCGAGCCTGATTGGGCCTTCGAAAAGTTCCTGGCGAAAAGGGCCTTCCCATCAGGAACTGGGCCCTTTGCAGCGCCCTTGTACCGCNGCCTTCGAAAAGTTCCTGGCGAAAAGGGCCTTCCCATCAGGAACTGGGCCCTTTGCAGCGCCCTTGTACCGCAGCTGTCCCCGAGCCTGTCCCAGACCTGCCCGGGCGTATGCGGTCCCCACGCAGCAGCGGTGCCGCTCTTAGGGGAAAATCCAGGCTGGGCCCCGTAAGTAAAAACCCGTCTCGAATCAATTGGGCCTAGGCGGACCCCTTGTCCTAGCGGGACCGCCCCTTCAAAGGAAAATCCAACCAACCGAGTGGCCCCCTTGCCCGTAGCACCCGCCTGTGTCATGGTCGGTGAGCCCCGACTAGGTAAAGTAGTCCCCTTGATTGTACCAGCGGTCTGCCTCAGTGTCGGCGAGTCCCGACTATGCGAAATAACGCCAAAGAAAGATGTCGTCGTCCCGCTCCTTCGGAGTGCCGTCTTGTCGCACGATCGGTAAGCCGTGGTGACCTCGACGGTCATGGTGTTGGTGTCTCACGGTCGGTGAACCCCGGTCAGGTAGAATACTGTCGAGTGGGGTTGTCGTACGGCGCCTTCTTAAAGAAAGTAAAGGGTGGCGTAGTATCGGAGCCCGCCGACAGCAGGCCCCCCCCCATTCTCGATGTCCTCGGCGAGCGAGTATTGGGATTCAAAGGGAGAAAATTTTGCAAAAGATGTATGACTCCTAATCTCTACCCATCAACCCAAGATCATCCTCTATGTCGTGCTCGGATGCCTTTCTTTGTTTTTCCTTCCTGTCTGACTTTTTCTTAATGAGCTTTGTTTTGACGCCTAAGCGTTTGTCTGGTGGAGTACATCTAACATGCCGGCGGTGGTTTTTTGTTTTTCTATTGTTAGGGCATTTCTGATGACTTGTTTAGCCTTTTTCTTCTTCTCCTTTTTTGTTGCCGCCAACTTCTTGATCTCGGACTTCATGTTCTTGGTGTGTTTGCGTTGGATATGTCGGACCCCTAGAAGTTTGTGTTGTGTCTTTTTTGAAGATTGTCTAGAGGAATCCGGTACTTGAGAAGTGGTTTGTGCGGCAGGCTTTACTGCATGCGGATTGGAGGACTCCCCTACTTCGAAGGTAGTTGGTGCTGTGGGTTCTTCTAAGGACTCATCCTTCTTTTTACCTTTTTCTGCGTGCCTATGGACGTCATTTTTCTGCTTGGTTTTTCCAGTGCATGGGATATTCTCTATTCGGTCTTTAAATACTTTAAGACAAGCTCCAGACACCGGTTCCATCCATCTGTTTGCTAGCTTCCCTGTCCATGTTCTCTCTAATGAGGAGTCATAGAGCAGGACGAGGGTCCCTTTAGGTATCCCTTCTTGCCTGACGCGAAGGTTCCTATCCCATCTTTCTTTCTCTTTTCCTCTCTGGATCTTTAATTTGTCTATGGTGTCTAGGATGTTATCCTGAAAAGTTTCGGCTGTTTGTTTGATTCTTACGGCCAGCAACTGTTCTCTAGTGGAGATCTCTTCCCAGTCAATCGTTTACCAAGAGTCGATATGAAATTCTATAGGTAAGGGACAATGGCGTCCAAACCATAACGTATAGGGCGGATATCCTGTTGTTGAGCGAACCATAATGTTATCTGCCCAGACGACGAATCTCAAATATCTTGGTCAATTCTTCTCCTTTCCTTCGCACCATTTAGCGAGCGCGTTGACTAGAGACTGGTGTCCTCTTTTTACAGGAGCGTTAGTTTGAGGATGATATGCTGTGGATAGCGATACTCGTATTCCCGCTCTTTGGAGCAATTCTTGAACTTCCTTAGCCATAAACTTTGATCCCCTATCCATGACAATTTTTCCTACGTAGCCGTAGCGAGTGATATATTCAGTCAAATAGTCACTAACTGCTTTACCTGTTTTTTGACGTAGTGGCCATACCTCCACGAATCCAGTCAAGTCGTCTCTAATGTCCATGATGTAATTCATTCCTCCTTCTCCCTTGGACATCTTAACTAGGTTTATGTGCACTTTCTGACCTATTGCTGTGGGATAGGAAGGAAATAAGGGTTATTTATATTTAACTACCGCGCTCTTATGGCATTCCACGCATGTTAGACAGTATGATTCTACATCCTTATATATGTCGTCCCACCAGTAGAGGTTCTTAATTTTTTCAAAAGTTCCTTTTACTCCTCTATGTCCTCCGACGATGTCATCGTGAAGTTCCGCTATTATCTCTCGGCGCTCGTTCTCATCACAGACGACTCTCATTGGCATTTCATTTTTAAGTGGTCTCTTAAAGAGGTATCCTGCCTTGAGGCAATATTGTTGAACTTTCTTCCTAAGCTTGTCATCTAATTCGATTTCCCCTATAAGATAACGCCCTATGTTATGATATTTACCAATGTATAGATTTTCAAGAAACAAGGAAGTTCCTCCTGCAGCGGGCTTTACTTTTAAGGAGCTTATGTCCATTTGTAAAAATTTGTCAATACAACTAGGCGACCCTAGATCTCCCTCTTCTAGAGAGATTCGCGAGAGACCATCAGCAACTGAGTTCTTAGCTTCGGATATTCGTTCTACTACGTAGTCAAACATCCTCATATGCATGAACCATCTGGTGACCGTTGGATCTGTCAATGAGAAGTCTTTTTGTAAGACAGCTGCCACTGCCGTCGGATCGACCCGCAATACGAACCTTCGCCCGTAAATATAATGTCGGAAAATATTTAAACAATGTAAGACTCCTAGAACTTCTTTCTTAAATTGTGAGTAGTTTCTTTCGGTGGCGTTTAAGGTTCTACTCTCGAATCTGAGAGGTCTCTTATTGCCAGCTTGATCCTTTTCAGCCAAGACTCCACCAACAGAGGTAGGTCCCGCGTTCGTACATATGACGAATGACGAGGACTAGACCTCCTCCCTTAAACTCATCTTTTAACGTTCTTACTGTATCCTCCTGTTCACTCGTCCATTGCCATTCTACTCCCTTGCGCAAGAACTTTCGTAGGGGTTCGGCCTTTGCAGCATAGCCTTTTATGAAATTCCTTCAGAACCCGACCACTCCTAGAAACTGGCGTATGTCAGTAATATGTCTGAGGGGGGTTGACAATTTCATAAGTTTTTCTAACTTTGCTGGATCTGGGCGTCTGCCATCCTTGTCGCTGATGTAACCTAATGTCTTTATAGAGGATACTGCCCATCTGCTTTTTGTTCCACTGACCGTAAGGTTTGCATCTTCTAACTTCACTAGTACTTTCTTTATATCCTCTGCGTGGTTGGCTACAAATTTCCTCACTCCAGGTCTCACTTTTGTCTCATCTTTCTCGTATGGTCCTTTGATCGGAAAATCATCGAGGAAAACCTCTACGAGGATTGGTATGAGCTCCCCTAAAAAGGCGACCATCGCTTTTTGAAAGACTGCGACACCGTTAGTCCAACCCATCGGCACCACCATCATTTGAACTAAGCCTAACGGTGTATGCATTGCAGTTAGATGTCGGTCTCTGTAATCTAGCGGTATTTCGTCGTATCCCGAAAAAAGGTCGCAGACTGAGTAAATTGAACGTCCTGCTGAGCCTTCAGATAGGAGATCCGCATTTGGGATGGACCCAACGTCCCTCACTGTGACCTTATTTATCTTTTGCAAGTCCTGTATCCATCGTAGTTTCCCGTTTGATTTCCTTATGAAGAACCACCGATTGGCGTAGGCGCTCTCACAGGGTTCCGCTACGAATGTCCTTATCTTCTCTTTGAGGAAGTCCACTATCATCTCCTTTTCCTTTTGCGCACACTTCCATCCCGCATCGTTCCATGGAGTGTGAGGAACCGTATATATTCTCGCAGGTTTAACATATCGTGGATCTATTCGCCCTCTCTCTGCGTCACAAAAAGCCACTGCCTTGTCGCATGCTCTTAATGTTTCTATGATGAGTTCTCTTTTGTTTTCCGTTATGTTTCCGTCGCCTATATCCATTTTCTTTAACCTGTCTTCAGTGATTCTCTACCCTTCAGTGGCCTTTCGTTCCCGGATCATCTGAGTAATTTCTTCTTAGTGATCCCTATTTTCCCGGTCCTATCACGGTTGACCGCGGCTGGCTTGACTTTTTGGGCTACAGTTTTGTATCTCTTTCCCCCGCCGTGTGGGGGAATTCTTCCAAAAAAGAAAGGTTTATACATCCACCGAATTCCTCGTCGTCAGCCTCTTTCTCATAGACTGTTTCGTCCACCACGTACTTAGTTTCGAGGTCCTCGATATCAATTTTTTTTCCTCTCACTTTATGAGCTCCTAGTGTAAGGTCTTCAGATATCATTTGGCAACTTTTTGTATTCAGTCGTCCTCTATTTTGCAATGAAATCTTGTGACGGTTGTCAAATTCGTTCACGGTCTTCAAGGTAAGCCTGCTACCTTGAGGTCCGTCTATGGTAACCGTCTGACTTCCGTCCCGCTTATTTTCGGTGGTGGCGTTGACCCGTGTCAGCCATGTTCTTCCAAGAATTATTTCTGACGAACAGTTCTGAACTGTAAAGACGGGCACAGTGACCTCAACTCCCGCGACTACAATCTTGGCTTTGTGGCATACCCCGAGCGCAGGCTGCTTGAGTTTGTTAGCGGATATCATGGTCATAGCTACATTCCTGTCTACCTCTAAGCCAAGGTTTTTGGCCACCTTATCCTCACAAACGGTGGACTCGGACCCGTCGTCGACTATAGCCTCTATCCCTATGTCGTTGACTGTGACGTTGAGCTTGCCACTGACAAGGACGTAAAAGTAGTTGCTTCTGCCTTCGCTGGTTTGTACTCGTTGGTCTCCTTCGGTTACTGTCGTTAGGACTGAGGTTTTCACCTCCTCCTTCTGTTGTCCAGAAGTTGTCTCTTGTAGCAATACTTTAGTTTTCTTCATCATGCCTATTAATTCATCCCTCGCCGGGCCACAGCCTGCTATGAATTCCTTGAGGGTGATAGGGATTGACATATCCATGTCCCTTCTTAAAGGTTCTCGTAAATCGACTTCGTCTAGCGAGCTTTTAAGGTGAAACTTCTTGGTTGCTCGTTTTCTAGGTGATTGTGGTGACTTGGGCGACTGAATTTGGTCGTCTGTCATAGGTTGATCTTGATCCTCTTTCTTTGTGTTGCTTGACTCGCCGACCTCACTGATGCCTTGGGTGCGTACGTAGACTTCTACGTTGTTTTTCGTCTCTTCAAACTTAATGGATGAAATTCTTATGCCTTGGCTTTCTGTTTGTTCGTCGAAATCATCCTTGAAGATTACTCGGGAGAGCTTGGCTGGTAATTGATCCTGAGATTGCTTTCCCTTTGCTTCATTCATCCTTCTCCTGCGGATATCCACATTAATCTTCATTGAAGGCAGGAAGGGTACCGGTTTGCCTTCATTAGCCCAGATGACGTATTTTCGATCGTCGAGTTCAATGATGCCCTCTTTTAGTGCGTCTAACATTGCTTGACAATCTCTTTTGCGGTGGTCTTCGTCTCCGCAGTATATACATGCTTTATCATTCCACGTTCGTTTTGTGCTAGGGTCGGTTTTGTTGCGCGTGGTCCGGACAGGGGTTTCCTCCTTTCTCTGGTTATTCCTTTGCAATCTCTCTACTGCCGCCTTTAGTACTTCTATCTGTCTTGCCATCTCTTCTTCTCGTCTGTCGGGTCTTTTTTCTCCTATCTCATCTTTTGGCTTTCACTTGTTATCCTTTGTATTTGACCACTTGGAGGTTCCCCATTCCGCGTCGTTTCTTTTCCAGTCACTCCTGTTTTCTTTCCTCCATTCGCCCTCGTTTTTTGTTGTGTCCGCTCTTCTAGGTGAGCTCGCGTAGTTGTCCTTTCCTTCGGTTCTGGGTCTCCTGTCCTCGAATTGCGATTTTTCCTTCTCCTTTTTCTGTAGTTACGCCTTTTCCTAGGTTGTCAAGAACCCTCGCGAGGTGTGCTTTCGCGCTTTGGCCTTCGGTGTCATGGGTTAAAGCTTTGACTTGGCTGAACGTTACCTTAGAGGGGAGATCCCTCATAATCTTGTCTCGCTTTTCTCGAGATAGAAATCCTAGGAATATTCCGCACCTTTCTATTTCGCCTATAAATCCACCTTCTACTAGAGAGTTTGAAGCCTTCTCATATCTCCTTGCGAACGCTACTAGACTCTCGTCCTCCTGTTTTTTCATTTCTTTTAGATCTTCTATTGAATAGGATGTTTCATCCCATGCGAAGATTCTTGTAACCCTTTCTCTGAATATTAGCCAACGCCAACTATCCGAAATAGCTTCTCTGACTTCGCGATCTATCTTGGGAGTTGTGTGGTGGAGTAGATTTATAATCATCTCCTGATCGCTCCATTCCGCTCTCATCCCCAGTACCTCCCAGTCGTCTGAAAATTCTGAAACATTCTTCCCTGTGAAGATTGTTTGGATTCCGGACAGTGCCAGTAATTGGAAAGCTTGTGCTCCCAGGAAGGGGGATACGTAGGAGGCTGGTGCATATGCCATTTTGTAAGGCTGGCTCGGGGTTTCCCTATATGGTTCCCTTGTACCGGGATCCGAGAATCGGGCTACTCTATTCCTGATTAGAACGTCTCTCCTCCACCCTTCGCTCTTGGAAGTGCGTTCCTCAAGTTCTGTGGCTGTAGTTTCCAACTCTTTTAGGGTCTTCCTCAATTTTTCGGCGTCCTTTGTGACATCAGTTGTCATTTTCCTAATTGGGGTACTCGTCCTTGATTCTTGTGTTTTGACTTCGCCGCCTATCGAGGATAGATAGACTCCTTCCGCATCCATATTTTTCCCTCACTCTTCCAGAAGTTGATCCAAGGCGACTTTAACTCTTTCTGTCGATTCTTCTAGTAGCTCTTGTTATGTGTTGAAGTCCTCTTCTTTTCCTTCAGCTTTGACGACTAAGGCGGTAGCTAAAGCGGTTTGTAGGTAGCGTGAGTTTGCCTCCAACGTATTTAAGGATATTCCATCAACTATTACGTTAGCGAGTTCTCCTAGAGCTCGAGCGTCCTCTTTCAATTTTTCTACAAATGTGGCTATCGTCTCTCTCCAGGTGCGTGGGATTGTTTGTCCGCTAGGGTTGACAGTGAGGATTTGTATTCTTACGAGAAAGAGCTCTCCTGCAGCTTTCCAGACGGCACACTTCCTGACTTCTATTACTGCTTTTGTGGCGCACTCGGTTTCCTCTTCTTGGCTTAATTGCTCATTATGTACTGCTTCCACTAGGACTCGTACTAAGGACCCTTCTCTTTCTGCTCTGCCTGAGATACTAAATTTTTGCCTTCTAGGTTCGACATTAGCCATTCTTTTGTTTGTTAGTGTCTTCTCGGTCTTGCTTCAAGAGTCTGGCAATGAAGTCATTTCGCCATCCTATAATGTTCTCTCTTTCCTCTCTATAGATTGCGACAAGACGTTCGACGCTTTTTTCCAGTTTATTTAAGCCGGCTTCGTCCGTAAAGCCACGCCATTCGTGGTAAAGACTGATAGTAGAGGAAACCTCTGACCGCCAATTCCAGGGATTCTTCTATTAGCCTGTCTCTCCTGTCGAACTCACACCCTACCTGGGGCGCGACCAGCAACCAGACCCCCGGCCTCAACAGGATAAATCTCCACTCCTTATCTACTTTATCCAGATATCCTCGCCTGACAGCTTGCCCGGGTAAGGTAAATTCCACCCAATCTTCCCCAATGAACTCGGGTTCCCTATAGTCGAAGTGGCAGAGCTCAACTGGGTGCTCTATCTCGTCATGAGGCATCTAGTCGTCCGCGGAGCTCCCGTCTAAAATCCTGCCCCTGTCTATCTCCCCACTTGTCTCCGCTCTCCTTACCTCGTCTCTGACCCTGTACACGACTCTGCGCAACTGTCTACGTGTTGGAATCGCTCGGTCTAGACAGTAAGTTACCAGGCTAGCTCAACGACAGTTATCCTAAACTGTGTTGCCCTCTGCACTACAGCGAGTAGCCTCCGATGTCTCTCCTCATCGCCAAAGACTACTCCTGTGAGAAATCTAGGAACGATAACCGCTCTGACAAACGTAGCTCCAGGGAGCTCCCAGTCGTACGCAAAACGCACCGTGTAAAAGGCTACCGAGTCGGCTCCGCTCCTCTTCACAAACTCATTGAACACTCTCGCACCGAATCTACGTGCTAATGATGTCAGGCATAAGAGAGTGTGACAACGACGGGCAATCTCTATTACTAGATACCTCCATCCTCTAAGAGATATAGTCTAACGCTCACTTCTGCGCGAAGAGGTTCGCTAGCCCTGTCCCTTCTAACACATACTCTAGGCTCCGCCTCAATTCTCACCCACAGGAAGACGCCCTTGCGTATGACTAGACCTCGCTGTTCAGATGACCTATACTTGCTCGACCCTTCCAAAAGAAGACTAATGACGTCACATAAGCCATTCCGTTCAACGAGATGTACTTGAGACTCCGATTCGATGTAAACCATTCCTAAGCAAAATAAAAAACGGTTCTCTCTCAGTATGTCACTCCCTGTGCAACTCTCAGACTGTTGAATACTGTCCAACGTCTCACTTGGGCATTCAGACCACTGGCCAACTGCTTAGCCTCCTCCGTCTGCCCTTTCCCAGTCACATCCCTGTCCTGATCCTCTCACATACCCGCGGTTACAGGCGGACCGAAGTCCCGAGAGGCAACCTTCCCCGGCAACGGCGCCACTGTCGACCGGTAGAAGGGGTCTGCCGGCACGCCGTCTGTACCCTATGCCTCGCGCCGCGTATGTCACCCGCGGGAGGGTCGGTCGGGGTTCCTGTAACCTGCAAAAAACATGTCAGTCCACATCCACGAAAACAAGTACCGTAGCTGACTGTGACCAATGCAAGAAGAAACTCACGAAACACTGTCTGGCAGAAATAATAGAAGCAGTCGCATTCAATCCAAAATGATGGGGTGTGAAACACTCGTTCCGGCCTCAGCAGTACACCTCGCCCCTATGTTTGGGAAATCCGTCTGAGTCCCTACAGACCTAGTCAACAAACATCGCCTAATCCTCCTCCCGATTGGTTGTCGCCTGTACCGTGCACGTCGATCCCAAGGGACTGTGCTTGAGCTCTCAGTGTTTGATGTAGCCTCCCTTGCCCATCGGGGCCAGAGCTCAAGATCTACGGTGACCATACCCCCGTGCAATCGCTCCGCTAGGTGTGGGTCGCTCCGGTAAGCCTAGTTCAGGCGTCCCTCTCCAGAAAGGCTCGATTCAGATAGTTCCCGTTCGGGAGGCCCACTTCGGATTGTACCTCTTCGGAAGGCCCAATTGAGATCGTACCTCTTCGGGAGGCCCGCTTCGGATTGTACCTCTTCGGAAGGCCCAGTTCAGATCGTACCTCTTCGGAAGGCCCATTTCAGATCGTACCTCTTCGAGAGGCCTGCTTCGAATTGTACCTCTTCAGAAGGCCCGCCTCGGTAAGACACCCGCTGTAGAAGGCCCGCTTCGGTAAGATACCCGTCCGGTAAAATGCTCACTCGGTAAAGTGCTCGTCCGGTGAAGTGACCGCTCAATAAATCGCCTCCTTCGGCAAAGGTGTCCGCTCGGGGAAAAGAGCCCGTCCGGTAACATGCTCACTCGGTAGAGTGTCCGTTCGGTGAAGTATCCCCGGTAAAGTGTCCGCTTGGTGCATGTATCCCCCCCAAGTAAAGGGTATCCGCTCGATAAAACGATTATCCGGTTAAAGTGTCCGGCCGGTAAATGTATCCGCTAGGTGAATGTATCCGCTAGGTAAAAAGACCACTCGGTAGTGTGGCTTCTTTGTAAAATACCCGACCGGTAAATGTCCGACTGGTGAAAGAATCCGCCCAGTAAATGCCCGTCGGTACGGTGCCCCCTCGGTAAAGTGCCCTTTCGGAAGAGTGTCCCTCCGGTAAAATGCTCCCTTCGGTAGAGTGCCCTTCCGGTAGAACACCCCTTCGGTAAAATGTCTCCCTCGGTAAAATGCCCCCTCCGGTAAAGTGACCCCTCCGGTAAAGTGCCCCCTCCGGT
>BFEA01000069.1:3269008-3281084 GCA_003427395.1 Chara braunii | reverse complement strand
GGTTCGAAGTGTGCTTCTTCAATATGCCCGGCTCAGAGCGCGTTCAATAGACCCGGTCGGCCCTGATGATCTGACGGCGCCCAATTGTCCGCTCACTCTGATGACCGACCGCTCGTTCGAAAGGCCCATTCGGCCTGACGACCTGAAAAGAGCCTCAAAGGCACCGCCTTGCGTGGCGCCCGACCCAGTATGGGCTCGCACTCGATGACGAGCTGATGTTCGTCGTTCCCCGCCGTCCGGCTCCCCCGCTCGCTCCATCCGCTGCGTCGTAGATCCCGCTCCTTCCAGTCACCATACGGCTGGGCGCAATGACACCCGGTTCTCTTCTCCCCCGTGTGCGAGTGCACGAGGGCGCGCGCGGCTCCCCAGCGACTCACCCCCTTCGTGCGCGGGTGCGCGCGGGCGTAGGCGGCTCCCCAGCGTCTCTCTCTCTCCGCGCGCGGGGTCACGCAGGTGCGCACGGTTCCCCCACGGCTCTCTCTCCCCGTGCGCGGACACGCACAGGTGTGCGCAACTCCTCGGCGCTCCTGTCCAGATGTGCGCGTGCGTGCACGGATCTTCCCCCGCTGTCGCGCGCGGATGCGTGCGTGTGCGCGGATCTCCCCTGATACTTCGCGCAGGTGCGCGCGCGTGCACGGGTCTTCCTCCGCTGTCACACGCGGGTGCGTGCGCGTGCATGGATCTCCCCCGCTATCTCGCGCGGGTGTGTGCGCATGCGCGGTTCTCCCCCCCGCTACTTCGCGCAGGAGCGTGCACGTGCGCTCTTCTCCCTCGCTGTCCCTTACGGATGTATGCGCGTGCGCGGATCTCACCCGCTATCTCGCGCAGATGCGCGCGCGCGTGCAGTTCTCCCCCGCTACTTCGCGCGGGTGCGTGTGTGCGCCGTTCTCCCCAGCGTCCCCGTACGGATGCGCGTGCTGTGCTTGCATATCCCCAGTGTCGCGCGTGTCCCCGTGCGTGTCTCCTGTTCGTCTTCGTGCCGAGTGTCGTACGCGCGTGTATCTAGTGCGCGCTCCGCTCTCCCGCGCACCAGTCTCCCTGTGCGCCTGTCCGTGCGTGCTTCGTTGTGCGCCTGGTAGCTCATGCGTGTCGTCTCCTCGTGCGCCAGTCTCCCTCGCGCCTTTCCGTGCGCCTCCTGTCCCGAGCGCCCGTCTTCGCATCCCCCGAAGTGTCTGGTGTGCGCTTGAAGTTCGCATCTAAGAAATGTCCTTGTGCCTGGGCCCGGTTCGGCTTATATGCTCTACCGGGCCCTTCTCGGAGTGCGAGCCTTGGTCCTCCTGTGTTCTGTGGTAGCCGACAACTTGCAGCGCCCCGGTACCAGCCCTGTGCCCGAGCCTGATTGGGCCTTCGAAAAGTTCCTGGCGAAAAGGGCCTTCCCATCAGGAACTGGGCCCTTTGCAGCGCCCTTGTACCGCAGCTGTCCCCGAGCCTGTCCCAGGCCGGCCCGGGCCTATGCGGTCCCCACGCAGCAGCGGTGCCGCTCTTAGGGGAAAATCCAGGCTGGGCCCCGTAAGTAAAAACCGGTCTCGAATCAATTGGGCCTAGGCGGACCCCTCGTCCTAGCGGGACCGCCCCTTCAAAGGAAAATCCAACCAACCGAGTGGCCCCCTTGCCCATAGCACCCGCCTGTGTCATGGTCGGTGAGCCCCGACTAGGTAAAGTAGTCCCCTTGATTGTACCAGCGGTCTGCCTCGGTGTCGGCGAGTCCCGACCATGCGAAATAACGCCAAAGAAAGATGTCGCCGTCTCGTCGCACGATCGGTAAGCCGTGGTGACCTCGACGGTCATGGTGTTGGTCTGCCTCACGGTCAGTGAACCCTGGTCAGGTAGAATACTGTCGAGTGGGGTTGTCGTCGCACACCTTCTTAAAGGAAGTAAAGGGCGGCGTAGTATCGGAGCCGCCCGACAACGGAAAGTTCAGCCTTACCACCCTGCGAAGTGAGCCCACCCCGAACACAGGAGACAATGCGATGGGGGGTCCCACGCCTCTTCCCCAACCCCCAACTTCCCACCCCTCCTGCAAACCCCCACTCTCCCGCCCTCCACTCCCTCCCCCCCCTCTCTGACGTGTTTCGGCGCAGCCGCAAACGCGTCAAATGCGTTTACCCGAGTTTACTGAAGGCCCGTCAAATGTGTTCGCCGTTCAGATACTGAATGCGGAACATGCGTTCAAGGAACGCGCGACAACACAGCCTTTGCACCGTTCACGGGTCTGTGAACAGCGGCCGGTCACCGGCCATGAAAATCATGACCGGTAGGAGTTCATGGAGCTCACGATGAGCTGGGTCAGGTTTGTTTTTTTTTTCTTGGCTGGGGGGGATGTTTTTGTTTTGTAGGAGGGTGGGGGTCATCGGAGGGTAACCCCCCATAATTTTTTTATTTTTTTTCACGAATAATTTTTTTAATTAAAAAAAAAAAAAGATCATATAACCAGCCAAAATAACTTAAATAAGCATAATTTTTTGTTTGTTGCTTTGTAGGTTTTTTTTTTTTTTTTTTTTAATAGTAATGTCATCACGCTGCGGGGCTTGCGGCGACTGTGGCGGGGTGAGCCGGGAAAAAAAAAACAAAAAAACACCGCGCTTTCGTGGTTTGGGCGTTCACGTTCATGTGACCAGTGTCGGTCACGTTCACGGTGACGACACTGGTTGGGCTCACTTCAAAGGTTGGTAAGGGTGAACTTTCCGAGATTATTACCGCAGTATCAAGCGACTTAGCTCTATCCAGCGGCCTATCGTTTTTGGTAATGTACACAATTGCCATTCAGGAGGTCTTGGGTTCAATCCCAATTGGCCTCATGTTCCTTCCTAAGCAAGCTTGATGCCTGCCAGTGACCTAGCTCAGTTCGTAAGGCACGCAAGTGGCATTCACTGACAGGAGGTCTTGGGTTCAATCTCAATTGGCCCTCAGGTACCTTCCTGGGCAAGCTTGGTGCCCGCCACCTAGATTAGGCCGTTGGTTCCCCCGAGCGGCATGAAGCAGAGACTGTAGGGGGAGGCGACCGCTGGACCGGAGGGGAGGCACAGCAACATGCCCATAGAAAAAGCTCGGTCCAACCGAACGCCGTCGCAAGGGGGGGCGGAACATTCGGGTGTTTGTCCCCTCTCGTTCGGCGGTAACCCTGCTGGAAGCGATTTTTTACTTAAAGTTTGGTATTTCATGAAAGATGTTGTGAAAGGAAGAAGACCAAAAAATAGAAGGATTTAGAATTCAAGGTTCCTAATTTCAGTCCTAGTATTTTTGCCCACCATACCTACCACGGGCTTGCTTGAAGGACAGGACAAGGATCCTCGATCATCTGTGATCATCAGAAGTGGAGCATAAACCCTGGTAACACACATAGACAACTAATGTGTGCCAATATCGGCAGAGTCGAAGTTAAAGATGAGAGGCAATGTCTTAATAAACAGCCAACGAGACTCCACGAAAGATTTTCCTTCTCAAAGTGGAGCACTCATAGCAGACTTGAGGCAGATGGCGAACAAAAAACGGTAATGAAGAAAGATTTGACTCTTTGACGTTCTCTTTTGTATTTTTGTCCTTTTCAAGCACGGCGAGAACAACGATAAACAAAAGGATCGGGTCACTTGGGGTCCAATACAGCTTGGCGGCTTAAGTCTCATTGTGAATGTTGTCCACTACTGCTTATACTTAGAGGTTTTTTATAATATTACAGTATTTGTTCTTAATAACTTTTTCCTACCTTAATGCTATAACGTATACCAGCAGAGATAGATCAACACATCCCTTTACTTGCCACATCAGATTGTACATTTTTTGTGACTAGTATAAGTGATCCACAAGCAGGACTGATCCGGGTGGCCAATAAGGAGAACAAAGGAGAGAAAGTAAACGGGCGAAGTAATATGCAATATTTACATAGACTGTTCCACTACTAGTTTCAGCACCTTCAGCACTTGAGAATTTTTAAAATCATTATGTTCAATGTAAATATTATGCATTTGAAAATTGGACTCGAGTGGTATTAACTGTTTTCGGTAGCTTCACCACTTGAAAATTTTCAGAAGGTTCAACATTTATACAATGTGGGGGCGTTCAAAATTTTAGCATTTTTCAAATTGCTAAAAGTCGATTTCATAAACAAATTTCCAATTACTTTCAGCACAGTTTCAATATACTTTCAGTGAAGTTTCCCCTAGTTGCTGACCGCTTATGGGTCAAGGGAAACATGGTACCAATGTCACTAGTGGACCAGGCAAAAACTTCAAGGGTTGAATACAAGCGCAAATGGCATGCCATAAGCACTAGAACGACGCTTGAATGACGAGGAACCGGTGTAAATCAGTGAGGGACCAGCCAAAGGGTAGGATGACCAACCCAAATCACCTAGTAGGCTTGTCTGTGACTGCGAGGACTGATCTGGAATACACAAACTTAGACAAACACTAAGGAAGCAAGGATTGACATTCAGTGTTAGGGACCAGATCAAACGAGCAAACATCAGGCCCGTGGCAGCGAGGACTAGCCTAAAGTGCCAAGGACCAGGCCAAGTATCGAAGAATACATCCATAACACCTCATATGGGCCCAAGCATCCAAGGACAGGCACACCGTTGCAAGGGCCAGACCCCAGTGCATTACCACTAACGATTGTGTCAAGGACTGACTCGGAGGATCAAACCCAGGACTCCTAGCCCTGGCCTAGTCCACAACCAGTCGAGACCCATGACTGCAAGGATCATGGGACACAACCATGGGCCGAGAGGGGCAAGGGATAAAAAGTACTAAAAACTACAGTACAAAGTGTTTGGAGTTTAGGTGCAAGGAACCCCACCGTTCACATTTGCTGGAGTGTATCATTTCGCATGCGCAAATGTCATCACACAAATTGAGTAGCTTCACACAAAGCCAAGTCGAGATGACTCAGATGAGATTAGAACCAGATAGTGCAGGTATATTACCAAAAATCACATTATACAAGAGTATCTCGAGCTCAAGAGTTCAGCGCCCAGAGAATACAAGTCTCCCCCTCGTTCAATCATACACACAGGGCCTGGCTCAGCCAGCGTCTTCCCCAGATCACAAGTATGGCGCCAACAGGTAAGTATCCACCATATCCAACGTCATAACATGTCTTCTCTCTCTCCTTCTTCTCTCTCAAGACCTTTGTCCTGGTTCCTTTGTCTCACCATGCATGCACACTCCCTGTCTACGAGAATCTACTCTAAATGCAACTCGTTGATATCCCACTACTAATCCTCCTACTGCTATTACTAACACAAGCTGGCGCAGCTATGGCTTCCCTGCAGCCAGCGCCCAACCCTCCTTCCTTCTGGTGCAGCTCTCTCTCAGTCAGCGCTCCTCCTTGCACTATAGCGCACAAGTGCCTCAGCACTTCCACTCATCAATGTCAATGGGGATTCTGCCTTGTGGGGAGACTGCCTCGTTCTTGATAGTGCTGGCCTCCCCTTGCGAGGTTTGAATTCAGTCTGTCTTGGGTCCTTTCCCAGTCCCAGCCTCTGTGGAGTGTGTCCCAGACACTTATCCTCAGGGGTCACTGCTGCTGCGGCCTTCAGGCCTTAATTTCGGACTTTCAGTCTGTATCTAGACTCTCCTTTTGGCTTGAATCTTGACTGGGACTTTATCTCTTTGACTTCTTTTGAACAGGCACACCTACTCCTCGAACAGACACACATACTGTACGAACAGACACATCTCCTACATGAATAGACATATCCTGCACACCCCCTGGATGAACAGATGTAACTCCCACATTTAAATATTGCAACTGTTCGTCCAGGGCACAACTGTGACCTTTGACATTGACTTTTGCCTTAGCTAGAATGTGACTTTTGACCCAGAGAACATGCCCTTTGATCTGCTTTCACGAGTTGGGCTCTGGGCGAGTGACCTCACTAAGCTGCACTTGTCATTCAGGGTCTAAATCGGGTAAAGGCCCTTTTACTCTCGCCTGCCTCGTTTCGAAGTCCTTTGAGAAAACCATAATCTATCTAGAATACGTATTCCTCTTTTAGCTCTTTCATAAGCAGATACAACTTAAATATGAGATATAGACTCAAGTAAGTTCTCTTTTGTGAACCAGTGATCTTCACTTGGGTCCCGATATGGGAGTCTGACTTTATATGGTCGTTGGGGTCCCGCTCTACGTCCAGTTTGAAATGTGTTTTCAACAACAATCATATCCACATCATATTTCTCATCCATACTAGGAGGTATCGCCGATCTACGACTGGGAAACAACTCATTTGTCACGCAAGGTAAGAGCTTTCAGGCGTGGAATACTGGATACGTATGCAAATGTAGAGGAATCTCAATCACATAAGAAGGTTCATCCACATCTCCAATCACATCAAGAACTAGCCAAGGTCCTTTGTAGGTGGGTGGTAACTTTTGAGAGATGTTCTCTTAAGAAACAAACTCTTTAGATTTAACCGATACCAGATCTCCTATAGCAAATTGAGAAGGTCTTTTGTGCTTATTTGCTTGTTCTATCGTCTGATGTTGTGCCTTTACTATATTTTCCTTCACCTTTTCAATATCTTTCTGATACTGTATCGCAAACTCGCTTGTTCCTAATGGAAGCTTATGTACTTGATCCGGATTTAGGCGATCAATAGGTCTACGTGGTCGCCATCCCATATGTAGCTCCATCGGAGTCTTGCATGTAGACAGGTGAACGAAGTTGTTATAGGCACTAGCAACTTTGGGTAAATGTTCGTCCCAGTCAATCTGGTCGGGACGTATGTACATACGCAACGTTTGTTGCAATATCTTGTTCATTTGCTCAGTCTGGCCGTTGGTCTCAGGATGTCTACCTGACGACATAGTCAACTTTGAGCCATAGACGTTCATTAGTTGCTTCCATTGTTCACTCGTGAACCGTGAATCTCTGTTACTTACAATCGTTAAAGGATGTCAATAATTCTTCACCCAATGGTTAAAGAATTCCCGGATTACTAATTTTGTCTTTGCTTCCGCTGACAATGCTAGGAATACAACACACTTACTGAACCTGTCAACGATGACCATGACTTGCATTTTTCAATTCCTGCTTTTTACCTAGGTGTCCATAACGTCAATGGACACAGAGTCTCCTGGACCTGTTGGGATTGGCAAAGGCTTCAGTAGACCAAGGGGAGGTTGAGTGGTGCTCTTATTTCGTTGGCACACTTGACAACCTTGCATATACACAATGCAATCGGGTTCCATGCGAGACCAAATGTAGGAACGCAAAAGATTTGCATAAGTATTTTTTCATCCAAAATGGCATTCGGTGTCGTGTCATACCCCCAAGATCAGACTTTTGATCTTTTTCATATTTTGAATACAAAGCCTATCATGTACATCCGTTATTTCAAACAACAGTCCCTGTGTAATACGATTGTTAGGAAACTCTTGAGGCGCTTCTTGTATACTCTTAATCATCACGCCATAAACAGGATTTGTGGAATACGCACTTTTAATTTTCTCCTGCAGATCGGTGCCTACATCTAGATATGTAACAATGACACCGAAGAAATCAGATCTTCGACTTAGCGCATCAGCAACAACGTTATACTTACCCTTAACTGGCTTTAGCTCGAAATCATACTGATCAATCTCGGCGGCCCACCTAGTCAACTTAGGTATCATCCGGGCCTGCGTTTTAAGCCAGCGAAGTGTCTCGTGATTCGAGTACACTTTGAAGTGGCGTCGTAAGAGATAGTGTCGCCAGTAATCTAGAGCTTCTCGGAGAGCAAAAAACTCTCTTTCACACGTAGAAGCGACAACCTTCTCATTAGACAGTTGTTGAGACATAAACTCAATAGGTCTGTATTCATTTCCATCATCTTGTTGGAGTACAACGCCTATCTTGTATCAACTGGCGTCAGTTGTGACGACAAAGGGCAAAGAAGGATCAACAACCTTCAAAAGCGGGTGATTAATCAGACATTTCTTTAGGCGTTTAAACGAAGTCGTACAGTCTGAATCCCACTTCCAAATCGTTTCTTTCTTAAGCAATCTGCGAAGGGGCGGAACAATGATCGTGAAGTGTTTAACGAACTTCCGATAATAGTAGGTTAGCCCAAGGAATGGCCGCAACTCAGTCAAAGTGTGGGGGTTAGGCCAATCACGTATTGCTGCAATTTTTGTATCTTCCGGTTTGGTTCCATAATCGTCAAGCACATGTTCTAAATACAAAACTTGACGCTTAGCCCAATCACACTTCTTCGGGTTTAACCTCAATTTTGCCTCACGTAATTTATTTAGCACAAGTCGAAGGTGCTCGCAATGTTCATTCAAATTCTTACTAAAAATCAAAATATCATCAAGATAAACAACAACAAATTTGTCAAGCCGTTTACGAAAAAGCTCATTCATTGTTCTTTGGAAGGTTTCATGTGCATTAGTAAGACCAAAGAGAACCATAACGAACTCATAGTGCCCGTACATTGTTCGGAAGGCTGTCTTATATTGGTCTTCTGGCTCTACCTCAATATTATGGTAGCCTGATTTCAGATCAATCTTGGTGAAGTACTTGCAACCCTGAACTCTATCCAAAAGATCATCAATCCTTGGTAATGGCTCAACATTCTTTACTGTGATTTAATTAAGTCTTCTATAATTTATGCACATGAGTACCCCGCCATCTTTCTTTGGCAGAAAAAACACTGGCGCACCATAGGGCGAGGAGCTAGGTCTTATCTACCCCTTCTCCAACAATTCATCAAGCTGGGTTCGCAGTTCATCCAACTCTTTCGGTGACATTCTATAGATAGGCCCTTTAGGAATCTTTGAATCTGGCTTTCTGGGATGATTTCAATGCGATGTTTAATAGGTCTCTCAACTACACCACATGGGGCCTCTGCCATATCTGCAAATTCTTTCAGAATCCTTTGAACTTCTGTGGGCTTAGCCTCTTCCTTAACTTCACTCTCTTTAACTGGGCGCACATATGCAACAAACACTTAATCATATAGATTATACTTCCTTACATGGCGGGCGAACGTGGGGGCACTCATACAAGAATGAACCAAGCTGCTTTCTTTCCTTGATTCATTAAACAAGCGGATTTTCTTTTTCCCACCTTGCGGACTTGGAAGCCAACACTCATGGTCCTTTAACTTTATGTGTGCATCTGCAGTTTTACCCCAATCCATGCCTAAAAGAATGTCCAAAGGAAGATTTTCTTCCACGAAGAGAGTCAGAGAGTGGAGAACGCGTTCCACCTTCCCCTCTGCTTCGAGCCGGAAGTATATTTTGACCCCTTGAACATATCTATCAATTACAATTATAGTACTATTAGTTAGTTTACTCATTACGGGCTCATCTAACTGTTTAACCTTTAGCCCGAGACGCAACTTCTTCAACCCTTTCTTACTTATACAGTTGCGAGTCGATCCACTATCTATCATTCCTCCAACTCTTACTTTATTCACTTCGAGATCTGCAATTATTAATTGTCCTTTACGTTTCTTCATCTCAGTCTACGCTTGGCGACGAGCGACCAACTCATCACCCATGCCACTGAGGGATCCACCTAGAGAGGTACATTCACTTACTACCTCTGGACAGTGTACTAGGTGGGGATTGTCTTCCTTTTCAGTTTCTGCCTGAGGAACCTTCAGATGGGAGGATGTCTTTCTGTTTACATCGGAAGTTCCGGTAGAGGCAACTGAAACCCCTACTGGTTGTTCCCTTTTGTTTGTTTATAATCGGGACAGAAGGGAACGATGTGGTTGGGGTCACCACACTTAAGGCATTGATCGGCAACCTTCCAAGGCTCCCCTTCGGGCAAACCTGGATGGGGTGGATATGGTTTGTCCCACGTACCATACCATGTGTCTTTTCCTCTTCCCAGGTGGAGTACGAACCACGACCACCTTGCAAGGGACCATTGCCCCTTCCACCCACGTAGTAGCTACCCTCGCCACCATCCCTCTGGGTACCGGGTCCTCTTCCACGACGTCCGCGGCCTCCTCTTCCTCGGCCACGTCCTCTTCCTTGTCGCCCTCCCCCGCGGGCTGCAACGACCGCGTAGTCCCCCTCCTGAACTACCGAACCGTTGGGTCCTCCCTCCAGACCATAATCTATCTGGTCATAGGAGAGAGTTTCGACACCTCCTTCTTCAAAGGTCAGAAGGAGATTGTCTTTCCCAGGTATGTTCCCTGAGATTGTGCGGTTCTGCCACTTCTTTCCCGCTTGCAGATCTTTCCAACAATGGTAGTAATTAGCTTCAACCAAGAAACCAGCATGATCTATAGCGATCTTGCTGAACTTCTCGTACGTCATCCCCCCTTCCTTTGTACGGGGATAAGCTGAGTACGGAGGGGTCAGTAAGTGCCATTGCGAAGTTGTTAAGGATTTGGGTAGGAGTTAGCCCATGTTCTGCGCATTGCAAGAGTTCATCCATCGTTGCCTTGAGTGCAGATGCACTCTTCCATTTCAGATCTGCGATATTTAAAATTCGTATTTACGTTCGGCGAGCTAGATTTTTATCTTCAAATCGTTCTCTTACAACTTTATAGTAAAATTACAATCTAAATTTTAAATTTTTATTCCATCTTAAAAAATGTCATTCCAATTTTAAAAAATTTCATCTTACTTGCAAACTTTCATTCCAAGAATAGGGTATCCCTTCTTATTTGGATTGCATGTTAGAGATGGAATGAAAGTCTGGATGAGTTCATGAAATATTTTGATTGGACTGTCATTCTAAGTAAAGATTTTCAGTCATAAATAGGTTAATCCAATCTAAATTAGAAGATATTTGTTGTAGTGGAATGAAATTTAATTAAAACATTTCATAAACTCGTCCAGACCTATATGTCCTAAATTGGATTTAACGCGGGTTTCTCGTTAAAAAATTCAAGGCGCGTTGAATTCGCGTTCAATCCCTGTTTGAACGCGCGTTGGACGGGGAAAAATGGGTTTCACAATGATTTTTTTCCTAGGCTAAACATAATCGAAAAAAAAACTAAAAATAGCGTCGTAGGTCTTTTTGAGGTCTACGACCCTATATTTTTATTTTTATTTTTTGAGTTTTTAATATATTTTAAAAAAATCAGAAACTTAAGCACAATGAAAAAACAAAAGCAAGAAATGACATGGGTCTTTTTTTTTTTGGGGTTCACAGAGATTTTTTAAGGACTAAAACAAAAACAGAAAAAACAAATAAAAAATATAGGGTTGTAGATCTTTCAAAGATGTACAACAAATTTTTTTTTTTTCTTTTTTTTTATAACCTCGTGTATTTAAAAAAAAATCAAAACCATAAACAACATATTTTTTGGCCTGCATGGCTTAGGTAATCTTGCTGGGTAGACTCCCTGTTGGGTAGACTCCCTGATTTGGCCTGCTTCGTTCACTGTTGTTGTAACCACCACCATCAGATTATTTGTGATCTGATGGATGAAAAACACTCTGCCGTGATTCCCAGTGGGAGGTCCCTGTTTTTTTTTTTTTTTTTTGCCTTTCCTTTGTTTTATCAGTCCAGGAACTCGTAATGAACCTGTCAGGCCGCTGCCACTTAGTGTCATACTGGATCAGCCACACTCCAATTCGTCTGCTAATGGGACCATGCCCCTTGGGTGTGGTCCCATTAGCAGTCTGATAGAAGCGTGGCCGATCCAGTGTGACACTGAGTGGCAGCGGCCAGACAGGTTTATCACAAATTTCTGGGCTGAGAAAACAGGAGAAAGGCCAAAAAAAAAAAAAAAAAAAAATGACAGTAGTGATTCTGATACCCTCCATATACTCCGTGATTGAAGGAGGGCTCCAGCCGCTCCACCCAATGAGATAATTGGACAACAGCAAGTAAAATGTTGAAAATCTTCTATCCAGTGGGCTAAGGCCGACCCCAACCTTGTTTGGGGTTGGCCATACCCCCAACCGATTGAAAAGATTATGGCGGGAAGTTGTCTTTGCAAGGGCATGCCCAGTGTTAAGGAGAGGAGGAGGGGAACGAAGATTTCCTTACTTTTTCTAGTAATACATGTAAAACACTGACCGTGGGATCACGAGTACTGCACTGCAGGATTTGGGTCACTCAACTGCCACACAAACTCTTTTCTATCCTATCCGGTTGCTAGTGGGACCATGCCCCTGGTGCTTGT
>BFEA01000069.1:3240195-3268338 GCA_003427395.1 Chara braunii | reverse complement strand
AAAAAAAAAAAAACTCATCAAAAAAATCCAAAAAACAACTATGTGATGCAACAATACAAAACAAGCAACATATGGCTGAGCATTATCTTCAGATGCTTATTAGAATTTGAGAAAAAAAAATAAAAATAATATCGAATTTAAAAAAAATAAAATCGTACGGGGCCCCTAGCGTACGAGTAGCGTACGAGTACAAGAGTACGAGTCCGTACTCAACTAGGGTGCATACAAGTGGCAACGTAGGCTGGGAGTATTAACGTGGGGATGGGTAGGGTAGGTGGCCTATCCCTGTTGCTACCAGCAATCACCACGGGTCTGGTCCTTGGCCTCTACAACACCTTGGGCTTTCAAAAAGAAAAACAAAAACAAAGAATGGATCTTCTGCTAGAACGTGGAATAATGCACCGCCATATGATCGTCTTTTGTGCATGTGATGAGTAGAAGCCCTTAGAGCAATTGCACGTCTTCCTAAAAAAAGAAAAACGAGAAAAAACTGAAGAAAAATGAAAAAACAAAAAAAAAACGGGAAAACAAAAGAAAGAAGAGAAAAAAAAAAAAAAAACGAGAAACAAAAAAAAACGAAAAAACGGAGAATTCGTGACCCATAACTAAGCCGCACATACTGCCACAGACCTGAATTCGAATTCAGACTGTATATTCTCGAGTCATTGAGACAGTTTCCAAGTCGCTGCTCCACGAAGGGTCCTTGCTAATGCGTAGGGACCCTTCGGAAATTAGACTGGACGACTAGATTGCAACATTTGTAAAAAAAACAAAAAAAAAAGAAGGAAATACACTTAGATGCACACACATGTGCTCCTAGTCTTGGGGTATGTGGTGACCCTTACTTTCTTTCCCTCTTGCTGTTTGAATTTCGGGAGGGAGGAGCATGTTTGGCCACCCCATCCTGTTAGCAGGGGTCAATGTTTTTTTTTTTTTTCTTGTTTTTAGTGTTTGGGCGCGTAGGGCCACGTGTCCGAGGCCCAACGTGCCGGTTCCGTTTTTCAAAATTCAACGGAACACCCCCGTTTTCTCGTTAAACACGATTTAACGGGGGGCCCCAGGCCCGTTGAACGGGTTCAACGACGTTGAATTTCGCCCGTTCCCCATTCATAGGACACACAGGTCCTGACTTTCATTTCATCTTAAACAGATAGATGTAGTTGGAAGGGAAAACTCATATTTGGACGGGAACTTATCAAATAAAACTGAAAATTTTAGAATTGGACAAACATTGGAATGCTAATTTATAAATATGAAGGATTTTTTTTTCATGGAATGTTTTTTCAACTTTCGTTTCTCGTGGGAATTTTTCTGTTGAAAGAAGTTTTCAATTCTAGTATGCTGTGAATATGCAATCACAGTGTTGCATCGCCGGCTATGCATGAAGTGACCATTAGAATTCTATCCCAATAAGGTATGCGCTGACCGTATACGTATAATTCTACGGCCGCAATCCAAGGAAGGACACTCTCCTCCTTCTTGCCAGTGTAGGTCTACGACACTTTAACCTTTATTTTTCTTACATTTGTATCTGTATCGTCCCGCAACACTCCCTTTCCTTTCTTATCATTTCCCCCATCTCCATCTCCATCTCCACCTCCTCCTCCTCCGTCGCTGCCTCAGACTATCTTATCAATCACGGCAGGAGTAAAGGTTGGGTGATGTGATTATCTAATTTTTTAATATACGATTGTATATGCAGATCCGCATCTTGGGCGGATTTTTGCAGAAAGGTATTTCAGATTTCTTCAAACTCGTATTGGTGTGTTTCCACTTTTTGCAAGGTTCGGTTCATTGCTGCTCTTGCTTGGTATGAAGGAGGATTTCTGTCAAAAGACAAGTTTTTCTTCGGTCGCAGTCTGTTTGTCTTTTTGCTCTTGCAACTCTCTTTGCAATCTTGCACTCTCTGCTTGCGACTTTTTTCTCTCATCAAGTTCTTGCCGCTTTGCTGCTAACATTTTACTATGCAGCTCTGCACGTTTTTCTTCAAGCATAAGGTCCTTTTCTTTCTGGTCTGTAACAGTAGGCTTAGTAGCTATTCTCGCAACGAACACGTCCCTTTCTTCCTCCGTTTCCTCAATCCTATCGCTGGAATATGCATACTGGACGAACCAGTCCAGTGGTTTGACATCAAGTTCACCACCTGCTTGACTACTCTCTGCCCTTTCTGTCCGCCGTCTGATGAGTCTTTCACCTCCCTCATCAGTCTCTTCTTCTTCTTCTATGGTCTGCAGTTCTTTCAACTCCTTCTCCAGTTTTTCTTTTATTTCTTTTTTCATTCTTTCTTCTTCCATTTGCACTTTCTTCTTTATCTCTTTTTCCTTCTGTTTTTTCCTCTCTTCTTTTTCTTTCTTCTTTTCGACCAAGAGACGATCTACTTCAGCCTGCTCTGCAGCCGATAACCCAGGCTTCACAACACTTGATCTAGTTATCATACGAGAGGTACATACTCTCCCGAAGCCCAGGGGAAAGAAAACTCTAAACAAGGGGCCCATCATAACAGAAAGGGCCAACAACCCTTGCATAGGGTAGTCGCCCACGATGAAACTCAGCATAGGTAACCCTCCACTGGTCTCACCAGGTAAGACTCCCACCAATTAACCTTGGTCTAATCTCGTGGATGGGATGATGATTTTACTCTGTTTTTTTTTTTTCAGACTCTGGATGTCGCTGCTTCAACCATAACGAATTTCAGAACTTTCAAAACCCTAATATTCAATAAGACTTTTTTTTTTTAAGTTGTTGTCTGTCTTCAACTTCAGATATTAAATGGATCAGTATAGATACTACACTTGATCTTAGTCAGAAGTCTGCCTGGATTTGCTCTAACTAGTTGTGACTTTGTTTTTTTTTTTTTTTACACACCCTGTTTGTCTGTTCTCATGCACAAGGAGAAACTGGAGTGTTAACTAGTTGTGACTTTTTTCCTTTTTTTTTTTTTTACAAACCCTGTTTGTCTGTTCTCATACGCAGGGAGAAACTGGAGTGTTTACTATGTCAGATGCCTGGACAACACTTCGATCACAGATTATCTCTGCCCTAGTTTGATTGTGCCTTATACCTTGTTTGCAAACTGACGTGGCAGACTGCCACAACCCCCCTGCGTACTCCTTTCTTTACTACAGCGCAGATGTCAGACCATAGGGAAGAAGATAGAATCAAACAAGGACTCTGACCGCTCTTAACTCTGACGTGACCAGACCCTTCAATCCTAATCAACGAGGTTGTACAGGAGGTGACTTGACCTGACAGCAGCAACAGCGACCACCAGAGAGGAGAGGTAGAGGTACAACACACACACACATGCAGCTAGGTGAGGGGATGAGGGATTCTTCTCTCTTTTGCAGTTGTCGTTGATGTAGACTCCTCGTCGCTCCGCACTCCAAAGCTCCACGCGAGGTAAGTATTTCTCCTTAGCCCCTTCCTCTTCGGCCTACTCCTCCCTCCTATCCCTGTCCATCTCTCTCCTTGCACCTCCACCATAGCCAGCATCTTCAATCCAACATGTCTTCCTCGCCGACCTTACTCATGCCAGCGCATCAGCGAGCGCACTCGTCACGCTCCGATACCAAATTGCAAGGAACCCGACTGTTCACACTTGCTGGAGTGTATCATTTCGCATGCAGAAATGTCATCACACAGATTGAGTAGCTTCACACAAAGCCAAGTCGAGATGAGATGAGAACCAGATAGTGCAACTTATATTATAAAAAATCACATTATACAAGAGTATCTCCAGCTCAAGAGTTCAGCGCCCACAGAATACAAGTCTCCCCCTCGTTCAATCATACACACAGGGCCTGGCTCAGCCAGCGTCTGCCCCAGATCACAAGTATGGCGCCAACAGGTAAGTATCCACCATATCCAACGTCATAACCTGTCTTCTCTCTCTCCTTCTTCTTTCTCAAGACCTTTGTCCTGGTTCCCTTGTCTCACCATGCATGCACACTCCCTGTCTACGAGAATCTACTCTGAATGCAACTCACTGATATCCCACTGCTAATCCTCCTACTTCTATTACTAACACAAGCTGGCGTAGCTATGGCTTCCCTGCAGCCAGCGCCCATCCCTTCTTCCTTCTGGCGCAACTCTCTCTCAGCCAGCGCTCTTGCCTACACTATAGCGCACAAGTGCCTCAGCACGTCCACGCATCAATGCCAATGGGGATTCTGCCTTGTGGGGAGGCTGCCTCGTTCTTGATAGTGCTGGCCTCCCATTGCGAGGTTTGAATTCAGTCTGTCTTGGGTCCTTTCCCAGTCCCAGCCTCTGTGGAGTGTGTCCCAGACTTTTATCCTCAGGGGTCACTGCTGCTGCGGTCATTAGGCCTTAATTTCGGACTTTCAGTCTGTATCTAGACTCTCCTTTTGACTTGAATCTTGACTGGTACTATATCTCTTTGATTTCTTTTGAACAGGCACACCTACTGCTCGAACAGACACACATACTGTACGAACAGACGCATCTCTTGTATGAACAGACAGATCCTGCACACCCCCTGGATGAACAGATGTAACTCCCACATTTGAATATTGCAACTGTTTGTCCAGGGCACAACTGTGACCTTTGACATTGACTTTTACCTTAGCTAGAATGTGACTTCTGACCCAGAGAACATGCCCTTTGATCTACTTTCACGAGTTGGGCGAGTGGCCCCACTAAGCTCCACTTGTCAGTCAGGGTCTGAATCGGGTAAAGGCCCTTTTATAGGACACGAAATACACGATATGGGACTCCAGGATTGGGTCTAAGGAAACTAGAAGCTTGCACAAATGTTTTTTTTTAAAGCTAAATGATAAAAAGATTGACATTATTATTTGCTTTCATTCTCACTAATTTTTCGTATCATTATTGAAAAAATTATAATTTGTTGGCTTTACCTTTTCGTTGTAAAATGAGAAAATAGACTGTTCATTTATATTTGTTAGATCTCTGTGAAAAAAACCACAGAGATGCTAGGCCACGTATTTCCTTGTGCATCGTACGAGGGTCCTATAGTACGGCTGTACGAACGGTCGCACACCCCTTCATACTAAGGCCATACAACACGGTACACAATGTGAAAAAATAAGCAAAAAAAAAAAAGAAAAAAAAAAAGGGTTGTAGAGCACGAAAAGCTCTACGACCCCATTGTTTTTTTTTTTTTTTTTTTGGTTCATGCTTAGATTTAAGAAAAAAAAAAAGAAACATCAAAACGAGTGAAAAGAATAAAAAATAAAAATTGACATCAGTGTCATGCTGCTCATGCATAGCTCTATGATCACATCAGATGTTTTTGCACAATCAGGGGCATCAATGATACGTTGCATAATCAATCAATACCTCGGCGCACTGAAATGGCTTGAGCGATGGTTTGTATGTGTTTACATTTGCACCTAACTTGCGGCAGTACACACTGCCCAAACCCACACCTATCCCTTCCAGTCTATCGTGCAAAACCCACGAGGAAGTCGACAAAGTGACACACATCTTCACAAACACCGCGATTGGAGTATCCACTTTCACTGGTTGAAGCGAAGGCAATGCAAACCCTTTCACCTCCAATGGCTCCTCTGCCAAGCAATATGCCACACTTTCTCACGGCCCCTATGAGGACCAGACAGACATATTGTTGTATGCGACTTGAATTTATATTTCAAAACTTCACTATCATGCCTTTGTCCACCCGTTTGTGGACCAGATGCCACCGCTAAAATATGCACATCTTATTTCCAAATCGGGGGGCTGAACTTGCAACCTGCTGATTTGAAATCAGAACACATACCAGTGATACCACAAAGCAAAGTGAGCTGCAATGAAATTGAAGCCCACGCCAGTATGGTTAGTAGTAACTTAGTACGACACATGCTACTATGATAGGGTGTACCGGGACTCAATTCCAATGAGACGGCCCCTTTAAGTCGAGTCAAGGGCATTGCATGCCAACCAACTACGGGTACAATCTCCTAGGAGCTCAAAGCATGCTGTATGAAAGCTCATTTTCGATGGAAATCCATCCGGGTAAACTGGGCCTCCTCACATGCAAACCGTTTTGCATGCATAGATTTCCAGGGAAACAGTGCCCCTGTACACATCGTCGGCTGCGCCTGCATGCCCCTTCCCTCTTAGAAAAATGGCAGAGAAACAACATACTTCGCCTGGTGGTTTAAAGATTGTCCTCTTAAGGCGGTTGGCATAATGGTCATTTTCCATCTTGGAAAGATTATGGACTTTGAGAGAAAACTCTGACAGGGCCTTTTAACAGTAAAAAAATTATTTTTTTTGCCATGACAAGTCGAATAGACAGAACGATGCTACGTAGGATGGACCGAGCACCTATACATGGCCGACATTGAATAGAAGGAACTGGCGAACTTCAGAAGATCACCGAGTCTGCCTCGACCTGCAACATCTGTATATTAAGTGGTTACCAACTATCCACATGATGACAACTCGTAATTTATCTTTTATGACTTCTTATCATTTTTTTTGTTTTTTGTTTCACGGTGTAATATTGGATCTTCAGAAGGTACTGGCTTTTAGCAATCGCTTTGAGACTACAGAGGCCTTGCCGATAGCAAGCCTAGATGCGAGAGACTTACGCACGTACGTCAAAGTTCTGCATGACTTTTGGGCCTGCGTTCAATGAACGCGCTTTTCGTAAACGTGTTGAACACGTGTTCATTGAACGCCGTGAATGGGGCTGAACGCTTTTGAAGGGTGCGCAGGGGCCTTGACGTGTTGGGGGGGGCGGGAAAGGGGTGGGTGGGGGGCTAGGTGGCGGGGAAGGGCCCGGAGGGTAGAGCGGAATGCCCTTTTGGCCTGAAATCTTTGTATTGTGCCCTATCAAGACTCAGGCGGGTGTCGAACTTTGCAATCTGGACCTCCGCCTGTGGGCCTTGGCCTTTTGCCATAGGGCCTAGGAAAAGTTGGCAAGTACTGGGGCATTTTGCAAATTTGGAAGGTATACGGTAGGGGTATTTCAAAATTTAAAATATTTTTTTGTCAGAGGGGCATTCCACTCTACCCACGTTTTTTAGGGACATTTTGGCATATATCTCATTTTTGGGGGGTATTTTGCAAATTATCCAAAAAAAAAAAAAAAAAAAAAAAAAAAAAAAAAAAAACACGGTGGAAAACTATCGATTGATTCATTTATTGATTAGTTTGACCAACTAATCTTCGAAAAAAAGCACGGGCAGGTGAGCCGCTTGCGCACACGTGTGTGAACACACACACACACACACACACACACACACACACACACACAATCAGTTTTATGTTTGTCAGTCATTCTTCTGTTGTCTATTCTTCCCCTGATTTTTTTCTTACTTTTTTGTGTGCCCAACTGAGCACCTTTAAGTAGTGCCAAACAGTCTGCGGTTCCTCGTTTGGAGTGCCTACTGCACTCTTATAGGGGCTGCTCGGTTCGGGATGTCTCTGTTGCCTGTCGGTGATGACGGATGTTCGTTCGAGTGACTCCCTGGCTCATTGGGTGGTGGGAACCAACAGTCTGCGGGGTTCAATTGTGATGTGAGTAGGTCATGTGCTACTTTGCTCCATGTTGGATGTGTGGACGTCCTCGTTAGCGCTCCGTCGCTGCCCTACTGCCTGTCCCGCTTGCCTTGCATGTGGTTCTTTGCAGATTGATGTGTTTGCTATGTGGTGTGGCCGTGTTGTTGGTGTTGCCTTGCGCTTCGCTGCTTCGCTGCCGTGCTGCTCATCCGCTGGCTGTGCCTTCCGTGTTTGCCGCTTGTGTGCCCTGTAGGTTGGTAGTGTTGTTGGTGCCTCATGCACCGCTCCACGGTTGCCCAATTGCTGGTCCACTTGCCTTGCCATCCCCTGCAGTGCTGTTGCCTTGCTTGTGTTGCCTTGTGCTTCACTACACGGCTGCTGCTCTGCATGCTCTGCGTGCTATGTCGTTCCTTGCAGTCGTTTTTGCCGTTGTGCACCCTTGTTGCCTCGACTGTGTTGCCTGGTGCTTCACGGGGTTGGTGCTCGCTGCTATGTTCCGCTTAGGGACAGTCAAATACAGAGATTCCGCAGATTGTCGAGGGTTGAGTCATTGCAACTCCGACAAAACAATCTTGTTATCATCAGTTTTTTTTTTTTTTTGGTCTGTCGACTTTCTTGGGATTTGTATTTTTTTTGGTATTTTTTACGGTTTGCCCGTTTCCGTTGGTGCTACTTATTTCTCAGTTCACTGTCTTTGCCTTGTCCAATCGTGTTTTTGTGCCCACCTACCTCCTTTGTGCCCTCCAGCCTATGTGTTTTATTGTTGCGTGCCATTTATGTGCCTTGTACGTCGTCTCAGTGTGCATTACCTCCTGTTTGTTCTTCCCTGCCCCCTTCCCATGTGCTAGTCTGTTCGGCTTCAACAGTAGCCTAAGGCACTCAGCCCCGCGCGCGTGAACACACACACACACACACACACACACACACTCAATCATTTTTGTGCCTGTCTGTCTTTCTCCTGTTATCTATCCTCCATCTGTTTTTTTCTAAGTATTTTTCTGTGCGCCCAACTTAGCACCCTTAAGTAGTGCCAAACAGTCGGTGGTTCCTCGTTTGGAGTGCCAACTGCACTCTTAGGGGGGCCGCTCGGTTCGGGTTGTCTGTGTCGCCTGTCGGTGATGACGAATGTTCGTCGGAGCGACTCCCTGGCTCAGTGGGTGGTGGGAACCAACAATCTGCAGGGTTCTATCGTGATGTGAGTAGGTCATGTGCTGCTTTGCTCCGTGTTGGATGTGTGGACGTCCTCGTCTGCGCTCCGCCGTTGCCCTGCTGCCTGTCTTGCTTGCTTTGCGTGTGGTTCTTTGCGGGTTGATGCATTCACTGTGCGGTGTGGCCGTGTTGTTGGTGTTGCCTTGCGCTACGCTGCTCCGCGGCCATGCTGCTCATCCGTTGGCCGTGCCTTCAATGCTTGCCGCTTGTGTCCCCTGTAGGTTGGTGGCCTTGTTGCTGGTGCCTTGTGCTCCGCTCCATGGTTGCCCAGCTGCTGGGTCACTCGCCCTGTCGTCTCCTGCAGTGCTGTTGCCTTGCTTGTGTTGCCTTGTGCTTCACTACACGGCTGCCGCGCTGCGTACCATGTCGTTCCTTGCAGTCGTTTTTGACGTTGTGCAGCCGTGTTGCCTCTACTGTGTTGCCTGGTGCTTCACAGGGTTGCTGCCCCGCTGCTATGTTCCTCTTGGGGACAGTCTGCCTTCAACAAGGGTCAAAGGATTCATGACCCAAACCATCAAATACGGTGATTCCGCAGATTGTAGAGGGTTCAGCCTCCTGATGAGTCGGTGCAATTCTGACGAAACAATCTTGTTATCATTAGTTTTTATTTTTTTCAGTTTCCCCTTTTTTCCTAGGTTACCAGTCGTCCGATGGTCGGACGTCTCCCCCAACCGTCTGGTAGGGGGGTTGTCCGGGATCCCGGACAACCACTTTTTGGCATTAAAAAAAAAAAAAATAAAAAAAAAAATGACAGTGTTGCGCATGCCATAGAGACCCCCCATAAAAAAATTCAGAATTTTCTGAGCATTTGGTTATAGGGTGCTATTTGGGGTGGGAGGGGGGGGTACGAGGGGTTTTGGTGGGGATAGGAGGGGTATAGGTGGGGATTAGAAACTTTGAAGATTTTTATCTTTTTTTCTACTGGCTCAAATGAGCCAAAATTTTGGTGGCATACACCTTATGCAAGGTAGAAGCCACATGATTTTTTTCAAATTGTTTTTTTTTTTTTTTTTTTTTTTTGCGCTAGGTCGGACAACCCTTGGCTGGTCCGAGACCGTCCGACGTCCGACCAGACGTCCGGTCGGACAACCCAGGGGTCCCGGACGTCCGGTAAAACAACCTAGCTTTTTTTACCATTTGCTATGTTGCTTTCTGCTCTATGCTGCCTCTTCTTCCTTTGCTGCTGTTTTGGGTGGCAGGTTGTTTGCCGCCTTGTTTCCCTTTTTGGCCTGCCGTCATTGCTTTTGCCGACTTGGGTCACATATCTGCTTGCCTTGCTGGCCTTTAGCCTATGTCTATGTCTTTCATGATTGCTACTCGTTTCTTAGCTCACTGCCTTTGTCTTTTGCTACTTTGTTTGTGTGCCCGCCCGCCTCCCCTGTGCCCTCCAACCTAGGTGCTTTGTTGTTACTTGTCATTCAGTGCCTCTTCGTACATCTCTTCATTGTGCACTACCTTCTGCTTGCTGCATTATGCCCCCTCCCCATGTTCTACCCTATTTTGCCTCAATACTAGGGCATTTTAGCTTCTGTTTGTTTGCTTGTTTTGGTCATGCCAGATGAAGTGGACGATTTATATCCTGGTATATTCTTTGATGTGTTTTCTCCGTGCAGCTGGCCGCGACTGTACTCGCGGGGGTTTAGCCTTGTACCAAAACACACACACACACACACACACACACACACACACACACACACACACACACACACACACACACACACACACTGCGTCCTCCGCTCCTGCTGCCTCTCCCGCTACCGCTCCCGCTGCTTACCATGCTCCCGCTACCTCCCGCCGCAGTCCCCCGCTCCCAGCCTCCCACTGCCTCCCCTGCTTCCTCTCTCTCTCTCTCTCTCTCTCTCTCTCTCTCTCTCTCTCTCTCTCTCTCTCTCTCTCTCTCTCTCTCTCTCTCTCNCTCTCTCTCTCTCTCTCTCTCTCTCTCTCTCTCTCTTCCCCGACCCCCCCCCTCTCTCCCCCTGGGGTGAGAGGATTGAGTTTCAGCGGAGACGTCATCCCTGCGGAGGTGGTGGCGGTGGAGAGCGGCGGAGAGGGAGGCCGTGCGCTGTTGACACCGCTTGAGCGGGTAGCCGTGAGGGCGGCCGTTTGAACCGTTGTTCTTCGTTATCAGCAGGAGAGGTCGCTGAGACGAATTCAGGAGCAGTTGCGCACGTGTCCAAGAAGGACGCTGATGCAAGCTGCGGATGACGGCCCCAACTACACAGCAACTTCAGAGGCTGTCATTGAGCTGTGCTATGCGCTGGGTTGCGACGTCATTCCACGAGCGACACTGAGGTGGTGGATCAAATGCAGCAGGGGGACGTGCAAAGACCTTTTGCGATGCTACGACACCACGGATGACTACTTCAACGAGAAGCAGCACAACGTTGAGGAGCACCAGAGGGACTAATTGAAGCAGCACAGTGACGAGGAGCAGCAGAGGGAGCCTGCGGTACAGGTAGGCCATGAACTCCACGGTGGAAAGGGCAGTAATGCCACATCTGTTGTCGGACGTGTCGCACACGACGTCCGAGAAGGCAAGAGTCTTGTCGGACGTGCACCATTTGATGACACGTCTGGGAATATAATGCTCGTGCAGAAACCTCTTCCTCGGATGGACTGAAGGCGCCACCGGGAAAATAATATTTTCCTACCGTTGCGGACGTTCCTCGAGTGCAGGAGACCGCATGATCCCGACCGAAAACAACAACGCCTGATAGAGGCCCACCGCCAACAGTAGCCGTTGGGGGCCGTTGGGGGACTACGCAGACGTTGGAGGGCGTGGATGTCCGTGCTAACGCTGTTGGACCACATCTGGACCACCCAAGAACTGAAACTCTCCGTCGACGCATGTCTTTGCCACACCGTGAATCACAGTTCCTTGAGCTTCACGGACCTGGCGAGGTCCCTAGGGGATAAGGAAATTTTGGCTGGGGCCACAAGGACGCGAGAAGAAATTTTTCTTGTGGCCTTTTCACATTTTGTTTTCAATTTCGTCCCCAAGGACAGGTGGAACGAGCGCGTCCTTATGGATTTCACCTCCCCAAGGAGTGTCAAACGACGCCCGAAGATAGGAAAGAACAGATCCTGATAGCAAGATTGTGGATTTTCTTCGAAATGAGAATTTTTGTTTTCGAAAAACCTACTCAGATTGTAACCATGCAAAAGTTCAAGAACGTAGAAAGTATGTCGGAACAACCACATAAGCCAACGTTCAGGATAATAAGATGGGTCAATACTTTTGGCCCAAAAGAAGAAAGAGTTGTCACTATGATCGACACCATATACAGGATCTTGAGTAACACCAACGAGAAGGATAAACTAGCACCAGTACATGACCGACATGGAAGATCTGGAAGTGATGAGCTTCGGTAGATCATCGAGCCTGTCTCGAGCTGCAACATGTGCATAAGTGGTGACTGAATGTCCGTCCAATGACGACTCGTAATTTGTCTTTTATGACTTTTTGGGCTTTTTTATGCTTTCCATACCATGGCGTAATATCTTCAGAAGGTGTTCGCGTATCTGTCTGAGACGAGTGCGGCCCTAGGCCTTGGTAACGTTTTGTGAACTTGAGCATGGCGGGAGTCACTGCGATACCAGGCCTAGATGCAGGCCATTGCAGGGGACTTACAAACTTGAACGGTAGGGTTCTGCATAACTTTTTTGTGGGAATCTGGCGACCCGAATAGAGTGCAGGTACCCGCTTGCGGGTTTTTCTGAGCTTAGTTTTAGTATGTTTGAGAAGTTAGCAAATGCTCACATCACAGACTGAGTAGCATGGAGGAGATTCTGAATGTCTGTAGCACGAAGTGTGGTCGTGCTGTTATGCGATGTGGTTATGCTGCGCGAGTAAACCTATAACTACATTGTATTTTTTATCACATGTGGGTGTGTATACAGTGTTACCAACAACGTTTTTGCTGAAAAAGAAAAAGGAACACATAGCCGCTGTTCATGTGCTACCTTGTTTAGATACAATTAAGCATTAGGCAGTTGATATCACCTGTGCCATACCCCCGTTCATGAACGGGGAGGTCTGTGACCGAACCCCGTCAACGTTCAGGACAATCGTGACCGGTGGGCGGTCACGGCAGTCATGGGAAGCGGAAAGGGTTTTTTTTTTGTTTTTGGCTGGGGAAGTTTTTTTTTTTTTTTGTAGGAAGGTGATGGTCATCGGAGGGTACCCCCCCATATTGTTTTAATTTTTTTTCAGGATCAATATTTTTTTAATTAGAAAAAAAAAGACAACCAGCCAAACTAAGCATTTTTGTTTGTTGTTTTGTAGGTTATTTCGATTTTTTTTAATTTTGTATTTTTTTTTAATGTCATTACGATGTGGGTCTTGTGGCGAGGCCGCAACGGTGGCGGGGTGAGCCGGACAAAAAAAAAAAACAAAACCCCATTGCGCTCTCATGGTTTAGCCGGTCACCGTGAACGGCCGCAGGTGCATATGACTGGCCGGTCACCATTCACTGACCGAGGCCGCCGGCCACGTTCACGGTGCCGGCACTGGATATCAACAACATGAAAAATCACCTGCAGTTGGGGGATGGAATATGCATTGGCAAGTATGTAGCCGCTCTTACACCACGAGTACATCTGAGCCTCTTTTTCTGGAACAAAGAAATGACTAACTCCTTAAACCACCAGTACATCCCCCAGTGTTGGGAAATTACGAGATGCTGGCCAGTACCCGAAGTTTTCGGGGGTCGGCAGAGGCTCGGCAGCGATTCCCAACAGTGGGGACCATTTGCAATTTTGTATATTTTTATGTTTTTTTTTTTTTTTTTTTTTGGTCGGACATTTTTTGGTCGGACATTTTTTGGTCGGACATTTTTTTTGTTCCTGGAAAGCGCCTGCGTTGTGGAAACGCTACCGGGTCCCACCGCCGACGGGTTGGTGCGTGGCAGTGGGCCGGTCGGTGCTGTGCGGTTGCCGGTGGATCGTTGCTGACGGACGACCGGCTTCGCAGAGGAGCACCTGGCCTCGACGCGCGAACGACCATCGCCTGCGGAGGTCCCGCAGTAGGGTTTCCGCGGGCCGCCATCGCCTCTCTCTCTCTCTCTCTCTCTCTCTCTCTCCCTCTCTCTCTCTCTCTCTCTCATTCGTCGCCGCTGTTGTTGTTCCGTCGACAGTAGGCGAGGAATGTCATCGCTCTTCTTGATTGCGCGGTGAGTTCTTCCACTCTCTCTCTCTCTCTCTCTCTATTTCTCTCTCTCTCTCTCTCTCTCTCTCTCTCACACACACACACACACACACACACACATCAGAGGATGAAGCGCAGATGGGGACGGAGATGGTGGAAGATGTGGGTGATGGCGAAGGCAGGTCGGGTAGGAGGGGGCGCGGAGAGAGAAAGGAGGAACAGAAGAGGTTGGGGGGGGGGGGCGGTGGTCTGGCTGAAATCGACAGGACGCGGATGGAGGAAAGATAGCGAGCAGTCAGGGTTCGAGCGGGGGGCAGCGGAAGCAGTGGCAACCCTCTCTCTCTCTCTCTCTCTCTCTCTCTCTCTCTCTCTCTCTCTCTCTCTCTCTCTCTGGCTCTCTCTCTCTCTGGCTCTCTCTTTCTCTCTCTCTCTCTCTCTCTCTCACACACACACACACACACACACGGTTCACGGAAGACTGACGAACCGATGCGACAACGTTTTTTCCTGTGTGGCCCCAGGCGGATTTACTCCAGGCAAGGCAGAACCTTTTTTTTTTCTCCGTGCGGCGCCCACGCCATCCGTAAAGCGTGGGACAACTTTTTTTCCTGCGTGGCCCCAGACCCGCTGTGGGGTGAGTCGCCTAACGTTTAGGAGGGTGTCATTTTCTAGTCTAAAGTTTACCTGGGCGGTGTACTTGCGGTTTACCTTAGTATGACAGCTACGGAGGACACTGTCACTGCACAATAACTAGAGGCATTCATCCCATTGATAGTAGATTGCAGCCCAACGTTCTAGAGTGCATTCCTCTATCTTATTATAGATAGATTGGAGAATCCAGCAAGCAGCAGGCTGGAAAAGAAGGCGACAACAAAAATCAACTGGCGGGCAGTTGGATGCTAGTCACCCTGTTAGCAGTACGAAGCAATGCGGCCTCGCTCCACTACTCTCAAAATACACAAAAGACAAAAATCATGGCGGTGTATCTTTCCATGTTCTAGGTGAAGATTCACTCTTGTTTTGCACATTTCGAAAGTAGTGGAGCCAGGCTCATAGATGTACATTCCAACCCGGTAAAGCTCGGCCTTCTGAAGAGGCCAGCCTATTACGCAGGGAACTCTATAGGGTAAAAAAAATGGGAAAGTCATAAATCTCCCCACGACGAAACCGTTGTATCCATTTCTCTCCAAATGGGGAAAAAGGTGCCGCAGACCCCAACATCACTTTGGGCGTCATTTTTGCACCCTGCAAAACACTTTCCCGCCATTTTTAGACAACGGCCGTTACCGGCCCAGCCAGGGTGCAAAAATGACACCAAAAGTGATTTTGGGACCTACTGCACTTTTTTTCTCGTTTGCGGGGAAATGGACAGAAAGGTTTCTTCCCTGGGAGGTTTTATGACTTTTCCCAAAAAAAGTGTTCAATACATGGCTAGTACCTTTCCCCGCTAGGAAAAAAATAGAGAGGCGGCGCTTCTGCCAGTACGAGGATGAAGACCTAATCTTTCACTGGGGCGCAAGCAGCACGGCCAAGGTTTTTCATGCTATTTAGCTGTGGGTTGCACTCTCATCATCGTCATGATGGCGCTTCCATCCGTGAGTAATGCATGGATGAGTGTTCCGTTCTCTGTTATCCTTTCACACCGCTGTACCCTACATGACTTTGGTTGAAGCTGGCGAATTTTCTGACCACATGCAGCAGAATTTGTGTAGAGTCTGGCAGTCGTCACGATGCCAGGCTTCAGAGGCAACCTCGGGCTCATCATTCCTATTGCATGACAAAGTACTTCAGCATGCCAGCAGTTAAGGCAGCAGCGCTTGCGGAAGCAGTGTGAGAGCTTGCAATGGCGGTGGGACTGCTGCTGATACGAGCAAGGGCAGGACAGATCATGAAGAGCAAGAATTTAAGTGTATGAAACCAGACACAGTAATAGCTTAGATCCACTTGCTTCCATGTCCGGCTGGAAAGCTCTGTACTCGGCCATGATACCTGTTGGCCGTTCCTACCTGTTCATTTTCGCAGAACTAAGGAATAGGATATAGTCTTTGTCGTCGTTGATTTTGACTTACTGCATCCAGCCATTACTGGTGTTAGATTTATGGTGTTTTGAAGTTCCTTTTTCGTAATAATTTCAGGATTATTTTCTTCAATACGCTCATGAGTCATGACTAGTTTAACTCCGACCGCATCAATTGTTTCCTCTGTTCTGATGCATATGTTTGGTCTCTCCGTTGAATTTGACTGGGCGCTTCTTGCAGTGACCCTCTATCTGTATCTAATTGTAATTCCAAGGATAGTTTTTCATTTTAGCTGTGACCTGTTGAGCTTTCGTTACTGTTTGCTATTTGTTTCCAATATATTTGCCAGTAAGTAAGGCTGAATTCATGAAGCTTCTGCTACTGCTCCTGTAGGATTTGTATGAGGATGGGTGTCATAACATGTAGCATCTCTTGATTGGTTAGATGTTGGTAGTATTTAGGTGCATGTCTTATAGCCGGGTCATCCCTCTCGTTGTTGGATTGACTCTTTCAAGTTTCAAGCCCTGGGTCAGAGGGTCTGGCCTATGAGTGGATTTAGGGTAGTGCATCTGCCCGCATCTTCAGAACACGCCGTACTGTAGGCCGGATTATCTGACCGTGTCAGCCAATGAGTCGTCATATCAGCACTTCACATCATTCTCTGAACTTCTGTGTTTAAGGTTTGTCTGTTGGATCGAACCTCTTCTGGAAAACACTTTCTCTGTCCCCCACTTGTGAGCTAGCATCTACAGGCAGTGGCACTACGGAGGCAGTGCGAGTGCCGCTGTTAGTGGTGGGAGCGCTATATGCTTGTAGTCAGCAGAAGGGCGACTAGGAAGCAAACTTGAACTGTAACCATGGTGATCCTCTTCATTGGTTGTTGTTCTTATTCAGGATCCAAGGATGCAAGGTGGGAAACCCATCTAGGTGGTTCAGGCTTCCTTCAGGTGGAATTCCATTTCACAATAAAAAATGTTTTTCATAAAGTATTTTGCTGCTAAATAGTACACTTGGTTGGTTTAGTCCTTTGGTGGTCATATTTTTGGGTTCTACTTTTGTTGGGTCAAGAATTCTCTTTTTTTTCTTGGAAAACACGTTACACATCTTCCACTCATGATGACTATGGTCTTGTAAGGCAACACCGCGGCAGCGGCACAACGGAGGCAGTGTGAGTGCAGCCATTAGTGGTGGGAATGCTATTCGCTTGTAGTCAGCTTAAGAGTAACTAAGAAGCAAACATGGACTGTATCCATGGCTATCCTTTGGTCAATTCTTGCTTTATTTAGGATAGAAGGGTGCGTGGTGGGAAACCGGTCTAGGCGGTTCAGGCTTCCCTGAGGCTGGCTAAAGTCGGTGTTTGCTATGGGACTCCAGACCCGGTTTCCAGCAGAGCCGAAGCTGAGTAATGCTGCCAGTGCATACCGGGTAGAATTGTGAGTGTGAGGTCCCCGGCCTCCAGTGGATTCTATTCATAATAAAAAATAAAAATAAAAAAATAGAGAGGCCGTTAACACGGAGGGATGCCATGAACCCCTGGCGGCAGTGGCCAGATGCATCCGCGAAGCTTGGGGCGCAGGCCCTGCGAGCCATGGGTTCTGGCAGTTGAAATGGGCCGTACGTTTCCCAGCCATTCTCTGAGAGATGCTGCCATGACAGCATATTTTTCCATGTTCTAGAGGAAGATTCATTCTCATTTTGCACACTTGGTGAGTGGTGGAGGCAGGCCCACAGCCCTGTACACATTCATCGTGAGGTTGCGCTGCGTTCCGGGGAAGACGGCAGCCTGGGGCTTTGCGAAACTCAAACCGTCTATTCCCCCCTTAAAAAAAAAAAAAAAAAAAAAAAAAAAAGGTAGTCTATCCCCGTCCTTGAAGCTGAATATGCAAATGCAATTCAGTTTCCGGGAAATTTCCGTCGAGGCTGGATAAGGGCCTTGCCAAACTACTGCCCAAATGTGAAAGAGACAAAAATGTGGCGGGCACATCTGGCCATGTTCTAGCCAGAAGTTCATTCTCATTGGCGATGCCCTAAGGGCCGCTGGTATCAATCAGAAATGTAAATCTGTGGAGGCGAACCAAGTTTTTTTTTTTTTTTTTTATACAGAGCTCCGATCTATTTGTTGGGAGCGACACATGCTGGGCATCGGGCCCAAGTTTTGGCTCTTTCTAAGTGGCAATATCGTAGGCCCCTTAGTCCCCCCAACAGAACGCACGCTCCTCATGAAGTTCAATCTGGACAAGCTATCTTTCTGGCCAGATACAGCCATAACGATGCTGGTGAGCGGTGTTCGGTGGGAGACAGTCACTTTTGGGCACATCACGCCGGACCCGCTGGTGCCGCGACTGGCGACTGTCCTGTTCACTGAGAATGGAGGGTTGACTTTTATCGAAAAAAAAAAAAAAGAGTTCGATTTCAGTATGGAGGGTTGACTTTTTCAAGTTTGAATTCAGATTAACACCAGTTCTCCACTCGAACTCATGACGTGTGAAATATGACCAAAAGGTCCAGATCCATTCAGCCACATAGCCCTGGTGACTTGGGAAAAGAGGTAGATTCCCCCGCTGCTATGACTGGAGCGGGGGACATCAGTAACGTGTAACGTGTGCAACCCAATGGGGGGTTAGACTGAGCCCCCCTCAAATTTTACTTTCTGTGCTTGCAGGGTCCCATTATCTGCTTCGGAATCCCCTTTCCTTCATCTCGTGTCATCCCAACCACTGATTTCACAGAAGTGGAAAACGCTCTTCTCCCGTCTCCTCACCCGGCACCCCACCCCAACCCACCACAAATACCGGCCTTCCCCCCTCCATACCCCCCTTCTCCCCTCCGTACCCCCCTTCTCACCCGCATATCCCCCCCACCCCCATCACTACCCTGGCCCCTCTCCACCCTTTCTTCCCTTTCCCTCTGCCCCCAATCTCGTTTTGAGAATCCGAAAATAAGGGGGTCCTGGACAAGTTCCCAGGCTGAATGAGTACATTACTTTGTACGCAGTTCCCATCAGATTCTGCGCTCTAAGGAAAAAATTATGCAGCCATGTTGGCAGACACCATCCAGCCGCAATCATTATGTCAATGTACAGAGAAAGTGGAGCACTAAGGGCCTACTCGTACTCACACAGCCGTGGCATAGCAGCAAAATCTGCAAAATTTGCAATTCTGCTTTGGTGAGCTAGGGTTTGCTCTGCTGGGCAACACGTGGGTATGTTGGTATTGGGTAGGTTCCAGTGCATTTAGTGAGTGGTTCAGTAGCTTTCTCATGAATGACGAATGTTCTGGTTATTCAGACTTTATTCTCGGCCAGCGCTGGGTAATGGCCTTGGTGTTTCAAATCGCTCTGCATATCGTTATATGGGACGCTGGTCCTGGTTCCCAGCACGCGCTGCTCCCAGCAAATAGATTGCAGCATTGTTCTTAAACACCGCTACCCCAGACGTCATAAAGTAGGGGGGACCGGTAGGCCGACATTAGCATTTCACCTTCGGCCTACCAGTAGTACAGGGTGGGCCTCATTTCATTCTTGGTTTTCTTTTTTTTTGTACTCTGCAAAAAAAAATTTCAAAACGTAACTGCAGGTGCTACCGCATTTCGTGCCTGAACACACTGCCCCTGACACGCATGGACGGTGTACATTTCCATGTTATGCTGGAAGGTTCACTGCGTGTTTTTTTTTGTTTTTTCCCCCTAAAAAAAAAAACAAAGAAAATGAAAAGTGCAGCACCTGAAATTCATAACTTCAGTTTATTTTTATTTTTTTTTAGGTCGCCGACCCCCCTCCATTTCCGGCCATAACTCCCCGGGAAGTCGACTTTGGGCAATGAGGGGGAGCGGTGGTTTAAAAAAGAAAAGGGAAACTAGGCGGCGGTCACAAAAAGAATTTGAAAATACACTTTGGACAAAAAACGAGTTTCAAATTGCAATTTGGGCATGTATACAAACTAGGTTTATGGTCAGATAGGGTTACCTGGCGGTGTGTTATGTTTGGGAGAATGCCTTAAGTGTAAACTGTTTTTGTGACTGTACTGAAAAGACACAAGCCATGTCCGTATCTGCCCGAAGGCTATGTGTGCTCTGTGTAGCTAACTGTACAGCGAGATGTAACCGTTGTAATGCGCACGGCGGCGCGGCGCGACCTGGAGCGCCTCGTCGCTCCACTATCGACATGAGCCGGCTTGTGAGTTGGTGGCGCCTTGTCGGCATGGCTCCCGGCAAGGAATATCGAGGAGGTGATGTGGGTGATGGCGCGAGGTTCCGTTGATCTTGTCTGGCGTGGCCATTGACGTGATGCTTCGGCTGAACGTCCTTCCAGCCTTGATAACCTAGGCTGAAGAGGTCTCTTGTTATGTGCTTCATTTATGTGGTGTCACGGGTTGACACCCTGGAGGAAGGGCAGGCTGTAGAGATGATTAGGATAGTCTTCATGAGATCTTGGGCATGGTAGTGGACCTGCTCCTATGCTCCTGCACGAATCTAGTGGAGGTCGGTTGGGCAGTGCGGGCAGAAAGTGAGGAGCATCTTCTCATGCATAGTGGGAGGATACAAGCTGGAGCATCAAAAAGAGCTGGCGGTTTAAAGCGTTCGTGTGAGCTGGTTCAACGGTTAAAGACACGAAAGCAGGCAGCAGCGCAATTCGTCATCATCATCAGGGTGCTGCTCGTCATCACATCATCATACCATCATCAACAGGGTGTGGTTCAACATCATCATTATGGTAATGGTTCGTCATAACCATCATCATCATTAGGGTACTGCTCGACGTGCTCGTTATCCCTTATGGATCTGGCCCAGAATCCCACCTCTATGAAGGTCACCTCGAAAGTGCTGAACACGAAGCGTGACCCCATTTCCTCACGCGCGTCGGCTTCACCGGTCCCGGCGGTCCGTGCCTAAGGCACGGACCGGTTTCTCCCCGCAGCCCAACTGCCGCCGCTGCTGCCGCTAACCCCCCCCTATCCTCTCTCATGTCTTGTTCAATTGAAAGAGAGAGAGGTGGGGAATCCTCAACAAACAACCTCGTTTTGGTTTTCTATCAGCCTGACTTGTCTCAAGCTTCTTTTTTTTCTTTTGTCCTTTTTTGAAAACTTCAGAGTCGGGACTCCTCCATAGTTAAAATCTTTTTTTTTTTTTTTTTTTTTTTTTTTTAACCCTTGTGCAAGCTTTCTATCCTAGTGGTGGTACGAGAACCGCCAGGACTGAGGGCTTGTCGATAGGGCGGCTCCATCTATTGGTGGGGAGCTGCACCTGCTGGAAACCGGGTCCAGCGTCCCATTGATACATCTTGTAGTTCAGCAATTGTTGGTCATTGTTTCCTGGGGCTGTGGTTATTTGTCTTGCTGGACCGGGACTCCATCGTCCCATGGAGCTTCTAGTAACACCCATCCCTTCTTGGAGCACCCATTATCTTTTAACCCAGCCCTATTCAGCAGCCCCCCTAATAGTTGTTTTATTGTCTGACTTTTAAATCCCTTTAAACCCTATACCATGCATATCATACTTAACATATGCTCAATGTTTTGCAGTGTCAGCTTTGACCTTTCTGGGGCCGGGGCTTCCCCCTTTGCGACCTCCGTGGAGATCAGCACCGGTGGATCCGTTGGGGGCCCCTTGGTCTTTTTTGTCATGTCGCCTTTGTCTCCTCTGTCCTTCGTTGACTCTCTGCCTCTTACTCTGTCCTTTTGTCTGTGCCCTTGTCACTCTCCCACTGCATGCCCCGCGAGGCCCTCTTCGGTCTAGTTGCATTGCAGGGGCTGAGAGAGTACCGGTGGGGGGGACAGGGGGGTAGCGGGGGGGGGTTAGAGGGCAACGGTGGGGGGGGAGGAGGGGTCGAGGCGGAGGTTGTGAGGGCAGCCTAGGTGGGGGTCGACATTCCCTACGAACCTCGCGGCAACCCTCATGCGCATGCTGCCAGGTACGGAACGGTCCGAAAGGTTTGCCATTGCCAAAGGAGCCCCCCACAAAACTGGAACAGTGTGGGATCCCATTTTTTTCACAATTCTTAAGCTAAGTAGTACCGTGGGATCAAACCCTTAGTTCTTTTGTCTTTTTCTTGCTTTTTCTTTTTGGGCATTTTAACTTGCCAAATTAGTTGGTTTCAATTTCGTTGAAAAAATAAAAAATGTCCGTTTTAACCAAGTCGCTGTTAATTTGTGTTAAAGGTTCCCCGGCCCCTCCCGACAGGGCCTACCGCAAATGTCCGTTTTGACGAAATTGCTGTTAAGCTTTCCCCGCCCGCTCTTGACAGGGCCTCCCGCACTTTTCCCACGTTTTGAGGCTAACAAATACAAAGGTTCTCCCCCCCCTCCAAAAAACAAAAATACGGGCTGGAATGTGCCAAGACAGAAATCGTAAGGCACATTTTTCAGAATATGGTGACCGTGTCTCAGGGCACGCTCATACTGCGCACTCAAAATCGTATTTTCTTAAACAAATGGGATGCCCGATTTGGGAAAGTAGTGGCTGGACTGGCCACATTGCTTCCCCATTTTGCAACAGACTTGCGCCTGCCTGGATTTTGGGTCCTCTTCGACTGCTCCAGTCACACTGCGAGATATTTCCTGGCAATCTCTTTGTCTTCAAATTCCTTTCCATTTCAGCAGGTCTATTCCAAACAAGAAAGGGAATTTGGGGTAACCTCCTGAGGTTACCACAAATTCCCGAACCCTGTAGGCCCTCAGGCCGCTGAGAAATGGGGTCACCAATAAGTAGTTTGGGGAAATGAGATCCTGGTGTGACTATCCCTGGTCTTTATTTTTTCCGGAATTCTGGGGATTATGGGTATTTGGTACCGCAGTGTGAGCATGCCCTCATATGAAGTGCAGTATGGGCGTCCCTCCACTACTCACCACATTCACCAAAGACAAAAAATATGGGGGTGTGTCTTTCCATGTTCTAGCGGAAGATTCATTCTCAATTTGCACATTTTGGTGAGTAGTGGGGCCTCTCTCCACTACTCTCTTTTGATCAATTTTAGAGAGTGGATCTTGGCTCCATTTAAAGGCCCGCCACACAGGCTATCGAATGTCGAAAAGTTTCGACATATGTCAGAAAATTTTCGACAGTCGGATGGTCGACAATTTCCCCCCCTTTCGCCACACAGGCTATGGAGGGGCAAGGTTTTTGGTCATGACCAGGCAGATGGGTTTCATGGAAGTTGATGGAGCAGTCCCTGACAACGCAAATTCGAATGCAATTTTCTAAAGGTCGGTGGGCCACTGTCGAATTTCCGGCCTCCACACTTGAAAATCAGTCAAGAGTATTCAGAGAGGACTCTTGATTATTCCAGAGGCCACAGCCTGCAGCACTCCTGAAAGCTGAGAGTCCACGACGGGACCCTCAATTCCATATGTGAAATTGATAGTAGTAAGAGTCTGATCCTACAGTACTACTTACCGGTACACCACATATCGCCGATATCGGCCCATGAAAAAAAAAAAAAAAAAAACCAACAACATGTCGGCCCACGAGTGTCAGCACGAAACCTGCACCACTTCAGAGGCCGTCAATTTTTTGTCAATGGCGGGCCTGGCCACGCGGGGCCTCCGAGTTTTGCTTGTGGTGACAAAAACTTTCTGCAAGCGCCATCCCATTGTATCCTTTGACTCAGACTTATCTGAAAGTACTGGCTACTGGGACTGCATGACAGTGAAGATTACAACACCGGCCAGTCGAGTCCTGGATCAACCTTTCACCATCGTGGAGTTGACAGGAGCCATTAAACCACCAGTACTTGGGCGACGCCTTAGCATTAACACTACGCGATTTCCGCGGCCGGCGGGCCGTCGATAAATCGAATCGACAGCCCGCGCTGCTTCGAGATTTGGGCGGCCGGTGCGGCGCACAGTGCCCAAGTACTGGTGGTTTAACTGCATGGCTAAGGGTCAGTGCCTGGGCCTCGATGGGCTTCCTGTGGAACTTTTTCTAAGTTGCTGGAAGGCCTTTGCTCCCTTCCTGTGTGAGAATAACCGGATTTTTCAGACCGGGATCCTCCCAAGAGGTTTCGCAAAGGGGGTAATCTCCTTACTGTACAAAAAAGGAGACAAATCACAAGTTGCAAGCTATAGGCCTATTTCGGTGCTTAACGTGACATATAAAATCTTAGTGAAAGCACTTGCTATTCGATTGGCTGATTTACTCCCGGATCTGATTGGCTGGGAGCAGGGGGCCTTTGTAAAAGGACGCTCAATTTTTGATTATATTCTGACAATTGTTCAAGCCCTGGATTGGATTAGGGGGTAGAAACGTGAAGTGGCAGTGCTCTTACTGGATATGGAGAAGGCATATGATAGGGTGGGCTGGGCATTTGTAGCCACCGCCCTATCAAAGATGGGCTTTGGTCCAGCCTTTAAAGGCCTGGTTAAAACAATGTATAGCCAAGCCACCTCTTCCGTAATAGTGAATGGTAAATTAAATCAATATCTATTTGACAATCCTAGAATCCACCATCTAGATGGCTCAACCCTTTCTTCAACCACTGGAAAAGATAATTTTGGAAGACAGTGGATTGAAAAAGGGGTCATTCAGATAAGGGATATCTGGGATGCAGATACTTCGGATTGGAAACCCCCTCCGAATTAAAGGTTAAAATACCCAGACTCTGAAATAGTGAAGGTAATTATAGGGAACTGTCGGAGGCGATTCCGGACTCCTGGACAGCTAGGCTAGTTGAGTCCGCAGAACACGCGTGTGGTACATGGGTTTTCACTTCACCCAGGGAAGAGCGTGTGGGGAAAGTGATAGGGCCGGAGCTAGGGGGTGGAATGAAGTTGGAAACATGGTCAATCAAGACTACGAGGGAGGGTGATTTTGTGCTGTCCCCGTCAGAGGAAGTAATAGTCCCCACGACAGTAGGGCTCGAGGAGACCCGTGTGTGGGACAGAGGTAAGCAAAGTAGACCGAACCTGGTGATCTATCAGAAAGCACGAAACAATGGTCAAATAGAGCCACTGCTATATGGATGGACGTCTGAGGATGGGAAGGTTCCTATTCCTCTAGTCCAATACAGCACCAAGGTGGGAGTGCACAAATTGAGCGGCGATATTATGGATGCAATCCTTACAAGTGATGGCATCAGCTATTGGTTGGAATCAAAGGGCATGACGCTGGACATCCAATGTAAACGCTGTGAGTGGGGATGGGAGTCCTCTGTGCATATATGGAAATACTGTCCTCTTTGAGATGAAGTTTGGCAATGGTGGACGTCCAGGTGGCAGAGCATTGCAGGTGCAGAATGGCCCTGGGACGATGGACGGATCCAGTACGGTTTAACAAAGACTGTTACAAACCTACAACAGGGGAGGGGTTATGCAGCGCTGGTCTGCAAAGGGGCAGTGATGGCTAGCATTTGGAAGAGCAGAAACTCTAAAGTGTTTAGGGGAGAAACTCTCTGAGTCTCTCTCTGCACATCAACAGATTGCAATGGCTAAAGAAGAGATAAGATTAGCCATCCGGACAGACCGGCGTTCAGTGAAAGGAAGACAAGGAAAAAAATGCTCTTGGTTTCTGAACTCGTGGGGTCTTCATGGTTCCTTTGCTACTATCTCAGGAGAAGGACATTTAAGAATTGCTGACTGGCTGCTTCCAGGCAAGAGCTAGGAAGGAGGGACTCACTAGCCCAGTGAGTTTACTCAGTCAAAATCAGAAACGCTGCAGGAATAGAACCTGTTTTATCTTCCGTAGAATCAGCCAACCTTTTTGAGCTTCAAGGTTATTTTGAGGAGCTTTTTTCAGAGAGATGATGTGGTCGTGGGAGGCTGGACCCGGTTTCCAGCAAGGTTCTGGTTCCACTACCGGGTAGAATTGTGAGGTCCTCCCGAGTGGCATTGAGCAGAGACTGCTGATGTTCATAGGGGGAGGGGCCCGGAGGGGAGGCACAGTGACTGGCCCATCGAAGAAGCTCGGTCCTGATGCTACCGGTATCGACCACCTGCTGTAGCACGTATCGCACCTGCTGGTGGGTGCAGCTCCCTGAGCACGGATGTGGCGGCTACGGGGTTCCCCGTAATACTATAATAATGACAAAAAAAAAAAAGGCCTGAAAGGCCGTCCTGTCCAGATTTGACAGGTAATCGAATTGGTTGGGAAAAAGAAAAAAGAATTGTGAGGGCCTCGACCAATATTAATTTGCAATGAGAATTGTCAGCTTCTCAAAAAAAAAAAAAAAAAAAAAAAAAAAACTTTCTGCAAGGCTGGGCCGTGTGGCGACAAAAACTTTCTGCAAGGCTGGTGCGGTGTACCAGGGGTTTAAGGGTCTCGCTCCACTACTGTCCACTGTACAAAAACGGACAGTGGTAAAACTTTCTGCAAGGCTGGTGCGGTGTACCAGGGGTTTAAGGGTCTCGCTCCACTACTGTCCACTGTACAAAAACGGACAGTGGTACTTCGCTCCACTTCCTGTCCATTGTACATGTGCAAAATGGCTTGGACAGTTTTGAGAAACCCTGTCGGAAATCTACTGTCCGTGAATGTACAGCTCCCAGCCTGCAAAATTCGTTTACTGGAAAGTCCTTCAAGGGACTCACCGTGAGGACCCGAATTTGGACAGTGCACCTAGAGTAGGGGCGGACAAACGCCCTGTCTTGTAGTTCTATCACTGCGTCCTTAGTGAACTCGCGAATTTGAGAGGTGGACAGTGAACAATAAGGGCCTCGCCACACCAATGTCGAAACTCAAGTTTTTGACATTTTTTCTTTGCCACACATACTGTCGAAGAAAAAATGTCGAAAATTTTTCGACAATGGTCAGAAAGGTGGTTTCGACATGGGTGTCGAACGGCCCGCCTGCAGCGGGTCCAGTTTCGACATCACGGAGACCAGGTGTTGAAGGATGTGCTGATTTCGACATCTATGCCTCAAGATCCCGTGTCTTCTTCTTCTTTTTTTTTGTTTTTTTCTTCTTCTTTTTTTTTGTTTTTCTTCCCTTGTCTAGAAACGAAACTGCGGTGTGGAGAAGGCGGCCATTGTGTCGAAACGGTGAATGTCGAAAGTGGTCTGACAGTTGGTGAATGTCGAAAGTGGTCTGACAGTTGTCGAAAATTTCACCGTTTTGACATTGGTGTGGCGAGGCCCTAAGTGGAGCGATGTCGCATTTTCCACTGTCCGCTGTACAATTTTTCGCTCTGACAACTGTCCAAGAAATGTCCAAAAAATTGTACAGTGGACAGTAGTGGAGCGAGACCCTAAGAGTCCTCTGTTTGTCGTAAGAGCGGTGAAAAGAAATTGAAAAAAAAAAAGAAAAAAAAGAAAAGAAAAAGAAAGAAAAGAAATTGTATCGAGGCCCTCACAATTCTTGCAGAACAACCACAGTTTTTTTGGAGTGCAGAGCACGGAGGGCTTACGTTGCACGGTGGGGGAATCTTCTGGATGAGGTCTGATCTGACGTTCCACGATTGCCTGGCAGACTTGAAGAAACAATCATGGAAAAAAAAAAACAGGCCCGTTCTTTTTGCGGCAGGGAAGGGGTCCAGCAGTGCATGACATTCCGTACGAACCTCACGGCAACCCTCATGTGCGTGCTGCCACGTACGCAACAGTCCGAAATGTTTGCCATTGCCAAAGGAACCCCGCACAAAACTGGAACAGTACGGGATCCCCTTTTTTTCACATCAGACCATTAGTTCTTTTGTCTTTTTCTTGCTTTTTCTTTTTGGGCTTTTTTTTTTTTTTTTTTTTTTTAATCTCTCGATTTATGCGTGTCATCCTCGCGCAGGGGCCATGCTAATCTTCTGTGTATCGTTCCAATTTTAACGGATGTCCCGAAGGACTTTTTGGGCATTTTAACTTGAAAAGAAAAGGAAAAAAAAGGAGAAGACTGGGGTTTTGTGTTGCCAAAAAAAGGTTATGAAGAGAAGAAGACGGGGAAGTACTTTCGACAGTGTGCCCAATAGAAAGTGACAAGTGAGTGGAGCGACCCCTCCGAGTCTATTTCATCCAAATTGCTGTCTGACAGCTCTCCATTGACCCTGAATTCTGGAGATGAAAAAATTCAATAGATAGAAATGGAGCTACGTCCTAATTTCTCCTAATATGTTTTGGAAAATTTGCAAAAAAAATAATAATAAAAAAATTTAATAAAAATTGCAAACTCTAGATGGCTTCTGAAGCTTGCTCTAGTGGGTGGTTGGTTGATACCTGCGAGTGTTTTCTCCAAAAACTATAGTTTTCTCAATAGTTTCCTCCAAAAACCAATAGTGTTCTCCAGTTTTTTTCTCCAGAAAAACTGTGGTTGTTCTGAAATATGCTCTCAGATATGGTTTTTTTTTTTTTTTTTTTTTTTTTTTTTTTCT
>BFEA01000069.1:3215188-3227133 GCA_003427395.1 Chara braunii | reverse complement strand
CCAACCAACCCGGATCCCTCCCCAGCCCACAGGGTAGGTTGGCACCACAGCTGTGGTGCGAGGGCAAGGCTGTACCAGTCCCTCATCACGGTGACAAGGGGTGGGCAGGCATTGCCGATGGGGGGAATCGGCGGTGCTAGCGCCGAGCAATGGCCAGTCATTGCACCTCCCCCTACCCCCCCCCCCAACCCCACATGGCGGTGTGCACGTGTTGTAGTGGCACCAGCACATTCCACTGTTCCAGTGCTACTGCGCTACCCTCTTCCCCCGAACACAACGCACCCGTGTTTTGGCTATATCTGGCCGGAAATATAGCTTGTATGCATTCATTTTTAGGGTGCGTTATGTTCGGGGGAAGATGGTCGGCTCTTGATATGTGCCCGTGTTGCAGTGACCCCAGCAAGTTTCACTTCTGGCTTCTGGGGCAAGGTCCCACGAACCCCGATTCCTGGCTTTCCGTGGTCTATCTTCACAATGGTAGGCCATAACTGAAGGACTTGCCGAGGGTAAGGTTTTTTTTTTTTTTTTTTTTTTTTTTTTTTAAAGGCTAATTCTTTAAGCCAAACCAATTCAATTACCTGGCGAATCTGGACAGGTTGGCCTTTCAGGCCTGTTTTATTGGCATTATAGTAATTTGGAGTACTTTTCAATGCGGGAACACTGTGGCCGTGAGATTTTAATGGTAGGGGCACGTGTATTCCTGCCACAGCTTCACAATGGCTTTTTCTTTTTTTTTTTAATGGTCTTACTTTTCTTAGTTTGGGCAGGTTCAGGAAGGTCGGCTCGTGGGCACCAATCTGAGTTTCATTTTATGGCTGATATTGGCTATAATGTTTTCGTTTTCCATCTGGGATAATTTGCAAAATACCCCCATAAATTGAGATCATATATGCCATAATGCCCCTAAAAAGATGTGAATAGAGCGTAATGCCCCTCTGACCGAGACTGACCCAATAAAATGTTTTGTGAAATACCCCTTGTGTCGGTTGAACCCTCCATGTTTGCAATGAGCCCTCCATCTTTGCAATATACCCCTAACGGATACCATCCAACTTTGCAAAATGCCCTAGTACTTGCCAACTTCTCCCATGCCTAATTGCGAAATTCTCAGGCCCAAACGGCCAGCTCAATGTTGCAAATTTGTGCACCGGCCTGACAGGGGCATAATGCAAAGAATTTTGTTTCAAAGGCCCAAAGGGGCATCGGCATTCCACTCTACCCATGCATATTCCTCAGCTTATGGGGGTGTTTTGCAAATTACCCAGTTCATTTATGTAATGTAATTAATATTACCCAGAATTCAGGACTTCTTTGTCTTCCACAGTGACTGAGGGCATACTCACACAAAGACTTCTCCAACTGAGCTCTGGATGCGATTGCCGTCAGTCGGCGTCAGATGCATCCAGGTTCGGCTTTCATGTGTAGGGCCCTAGTTGCAGTCAGATATATGTAGAAAAGTGCTCCTGTGAGTATGCCCTGGGGCACAAATTCAAAAAGTGGGCCGGCTGGACTTCATGTGTCCATCCCCAACCACTCACGGATGTTCATCATTTGGAATGTGAATAGGGAAAACGAAAAGAATTCACGGAATTGGACTGCCCATGGCCGAAGGCTTTCCTCCTTTCACAGGCAGAGCCCTACTTACCTGACGGCGGAGGCCATTATGGCATTACCCACATGGGGAGGTTAGTTCTGGTCTTGAGTACACACAGCTTTCTCATCTCCTTCTCCTCCAACCTTCTTGCACCCCTTCGTCTTCCTTCCGGATCTTACATGACAGATAATTGGTCCTGTCTCGAGTTGGTCGAATCGAGCCAAGAGACCAAAATTTAGTGCGCAGCTCGAACAATCAACACGATTTTCGCAAAATTTAAAATCATCCCGCCAATCAGTGATCATCCTGGTCTGGAAGCTTTCTCTTGCCCTACTCTGCTCTGTCCTCAACCCCCCCTTTCTGCGTTTATGACCCACCACCTTCTTCATCCCCCGCGCTTTTGCCCTTTCCTCTCCTCCTCTTTGTTCTCCGCTCCTATGTATCTTCCCAGGTCATGACCGTGGGGTCAAACTCGGATTGCGGTCGGGATCCCAACCGCCGGCCACGATCTGGGCGGTCGGGCTCGGCCGACAATTTGTCATATTAAAAAAAAAATAATAATAGACCAAAAATAGAACAACAAATATAGGGTTGTAGGGTTTGAAAAGCCCTACAACAAAAAAAGGGGAAAACGGAAGGAGCCGCGTGAGTGTGCGTTAACGCAGCGGCGACAGCGGCGGTGGCGGCGCCCGGTCCTCGATAGTCGCGGCTGTGTAGGTGGGGCGTTTGAACTTCGGGTCCTATCATTGCTACGTCTCACCTACCCTGCCAGGCACCATAGCTGTGTGAGAGCTATGGCGACAGTGCCTTGGCATAGCCTAGCCCTTGAGTGGGTAGGGAGTGCCTTTGCACTCGTATGCCAAGGCATCCTGGCAGCTCCATATCCGACCTCTATAACAACCTACAGACCTCACGAGACCTTGACACCATAGGAGCTGCCTTCCCCTCAAGCCTCCTGCCGGAAAGGGGGGGCTCCTTTTTTAATACCTACAGGCCGTGCGTTGTACTTTACGACAGGTCATCTGGACTGCCTCGATTAGAAGGAAAGCATAGAAGGCGGAGCGGCGTATCTGGACGCAGTGGGAGAGCGTGCGGCTGCGGTGGCAGCGCTCTGGCATATTCAAGGGCTGCAGCAAGTCCTGTTCGACCCTCGTGTTGCGAGGCAGTATGATGTTCACTTACCTTACACTCGACTTGGCTTGCGGCTGCAGCAAGTCTCGTTTGTCCTACCTTTATTTGCAAGGCATTTTGACGCTCACTTATTTCGAGTTTTCGATTAATTTCGTTTGCGATGGTTTTAGGGTGAATCTCATGGGGTTGGGATGATATGAGAGTCCCGGTGAAGAGCAAACTAGAGTTGTATCCATTGGGTGCGTGGTGGGAAACCCGTCTCGGCAACAAAGGCTCTTTACAGTGTTTAGGTTTGCGTTGATGTGTGGATCACCCTAATGCTCATCCATCCCTTTCATCTGTTGTGCGTTGATGTATGGATCATCTTAATGTTTACCCATCTTTTTCATCCTTTGTCGTTGAGTTTTTCTCGTTTGACCTTTTCAACTATAATCTTTGCAATAGATCTGTACCACGTAGTTTTTGTTAGATGCTTTACTGTTTATTCCGGTAGCACTGTGTTCTCATGTATCGTTGGCAATAGTATTAAGTCCCTATGTAAGATGGAGCTTCACAGCTGCTCGATATTTTAAGAGCGGGGATATGTTGCAGTGATATAGGGTTTTACTCACAGGGTAGGTTGATACGTGAGACCTGGTGAAGAGAAAACTAGAGTTGTATCCATTGGGTGCGTGGTGGGAAACCCGTCTAGGCAACAAAGGCTCTTTACAGCATTTTGAGATGTGAGGTTGAGAGAGTGACCCTAATGTCCAGTCCTCCCGCCCAGCGCTTAGTTATTKGGTTCGCTCCTWTAGTTCGCTGTCTCGCCGATTTTCGGTATTTGGATAGATATAAAGCCCTGAAGCCCGTTGGGGTGACGGCGCCACAAGTGGGAGTGGGAGACTCGCTAGTGGTGGTGGGATCGTTTCCTGGGTGCGAGGGTTAAATAATTGCCATCTRTCGTTTGCTGTGGTTTTCATATGTGAGTGAGACTCGTAACTTTTTGTTAWTTTCAAGTGCTGGGGTATAGTTGTAGTAGTTCATGAGGTGTAGTTTGAAGGTKTTTGTCCGTTGTGCGCTTTCTTTTGCGTGTTTCTTTTTTCACGTTCTGTTGAGGGGCTTTTGTCCGATGGTATTCAAGCTCTTATGAACGATTGAGATATCTAATGGAAGCATCTGCACGACACATTCCCTCGCGTGATTGATGGCGTTGGTCAGTCTGTTCTCGCCGGCTTGGACTTGGAATTTTCGTCTGCTGCTCCAATTTTTCAGGATCGTGTTCACTCACAGATTCTCGATGCCTTCTCAAGTCCCGGTTATGTCTGTGGTTCTCACAGATTCCTGATGTCTTCTCATGTGCTGGTTAGGTCTGTGCTTGCTCTGCTATTAGTGCTTGTTGGGTCTCTGGTGCTCTGTACCTGCTGCTTGCTCTGCAATGCTATTCGTTGGACCCCTGTTTCTAGGTTGCTTATGGCACTGTGGGCGGAATTCTGTCGGTCTTGAATCCTGTCGAGGTGTGCGACGCATGTGCGACGCTGTGCTGATTCGGACACAGTTGCGCTCAGAGATTCTCGGAGTCTTGTGGAGTGCTTCAAGGTATTTGATTCAAGTATAGTTAGTTTAAAATTTAGTGAGATCTCGCCCTAAAAATTAGAGGTGAATCGTATTGGAGAGTTGAGTCTGCTTTTGGAAATACTTTTAGGGTTAATCTGAATAATTGTCGCGAATTGCCTTGTGCTTTCTCGAGATTTGCTGAAAATAGTTTGTTGTTACCTGCCATTAGTGCTTCGATTTTAGAAACACGACGGCACTGTTCTGAGATTGGTTGGAGCTGGTATCGCTGCTATGATTAGTGCAGCCACCCTTTCTGTGCTTCATGACTATTTTGTGGCCTGTTGGACTGAAGAAAGTTGAAGTAGATAGGAACTCAGACAGGGGGCTTTTGGATCTGAGTTATATTTGCCAATTCATGGCTCGGAAGAAGCGACTAGATAATCTGCTTGGTAGAAGCTTTTCACTTTTTCTTGACTTTTTTTGGAGTACTTTGGAGGAGGGACACTGGACCCGGTTTCCAGAAGCCCACAGCTGGGTAATGGCCCGAGCACTTTTGATGTACCGGGTTGTATTGTCGAGGTGTTTTCCCGGGCCTCTGTCTGTCTCTCATTTGGAATGAATTTGAGTTGCTCCAAAAAAAAAAAAAAAAAAAAAAAAAAAAAGCCCTACAACCCTATAAGAAGTGCTTTTTCATTTTTATAAAATAGAATACGAGACAACAAGTATTCTAATCAAAAGAAACGCCATTAAAAAACATTTCTTTTTCTTTTCATTTTTTTCTGATTGCTTGTGGGATAAACATGGTGCTCATGTTTCTTTTATTCTTTTTTTTAGAACAGATGCAAAGATAAAAGGAAAAAAAGATAATAATGAAAAAAAAGCCACAGACGTTTTTTTTATTCCTTTTTCTTTTTTTCTTTTTCTTTTTTGACACACACATACTGATTGATTGATTGATTGATTGATTGATTGATTGATTGATTCAATTTTGATTGTGATTGGTCGTTGATTGATTGATCCAAAAAAAAAAAGAACTTGTGAACCGGCTCGCACGTTTTACCTTCCATGAATGCGTGAACGGGACCACTCATGAAAACGGCCCGGGGTGTTTTATCACTCCACCGTGCTATGTGCAAAAGTCGATGACTTTTTAAAAAACTTGAAGAAAGGAATAAAGGAGTAAAAAACATTATCCAAGCACAGATTTAACAACCCGTGCTCCTTTTTTTTTTTTTTTACCAAGCCCAGTTGCTAATTCACATGTTTGACCCCAACTAGGAAAAAAAATAAAAATTATTCCTTTGGAAAATCCGACATCCATCATGATCATTCAACAATTGACAGAAGTCTCAGAGAAGATCAGAACCATGGGTCCGGATACCCGCATATAAAAAAAATAGTAAATGAATGGCCCTTTTTTTTTAATTTTAAATATTTAATTTGAGGCCGGGGTCCTCACAGTCAACCCGAATGAATGGCCTTTTAATTTTTAAAGTAACAATTTTGAGTTTCAAAAAAATTGCTGGGGAGGAGTAAGATATAAGGACGGCGGCAAGAACGAGCAAAAGGCAACACAAAATGAAGCAACTCAGTCAGGGCTGCAAATAAATAGCATTGGATGAGTGCCCTAATATGTTTTTTTCTCCTTTTAAGTTTTACATCCTGCTCAGTTACTCCCCTGGCTGCCAGGGCACCAATTTGTACGTATCTCTTTAAATATACGTAATGTACAACACTGTGGACCTAAAAACAGTCTAGTTAAGAAGTTCTTGAACCGTGATTTCATAATGTCTCGGAGTCTCTTGACTAAGCAAGGAAAAAAAGAAGAAAAAAGTTTCAGCAAAAATTTAAGACAAAAACAAAAAAGAATACCATAGCAAAGTTGAACATCATCCAATAAATACAATGGAATATACTACCGTCTTCACCCGAATAGAACGTATTTGGTGCAACTTTCAGTCTAGATTCTAGATACAGTGATAATGCCGAGGCGTTTTATTCGGGCGAAGACCGTAGGAGGCTCTCAACTCTTCCATATCCTGTGTCCTTTTCTCATCACGCTGTTTTTTCTTTTCTTTTCTTTTCTCCAAGTATCAAAGCTGCCCCACCATCCTCCACGGAGTGAAACACACCGCATTCAGCCTAAGTTAAGGTGCCTCGGAGACGAAAAAGAACTGGAATATTTGTGTCCCTAAAGCCAAAGGACACTACGTCGGTAATGAATGAAATAGGCAGTGCGAAGTTGCGAACAACTTGGAACAAGTACTTACTTCTAAGTAATAATTTTAGACTAAGTCATTTAATTGACAAATTGACATATACTGTCTTTCAGAGCCATGTCGTTGTATACCTACTTCTTGTATCTACCCGTTCTTTTAACTTCTTTAAAGAATAGACCATCCAGTGTTGCAAATCCTTAATAGACCAAACATGGATGTTGCAGTGGCACAGAGCTGCAGGTCATCGTGGAGTCCTGACTCTGTGCTCGAACCCCTACACTAGAAAGCTAGGGTCCAAATGGGACCAAGATTCTATCACATGAAACAGGAGGAGGAGGGAAGAGTCCATATGGGACGAAGATTGCCGTCCTGCCCGTAAATTAGAAAGATAGGGCCTCTCTTTACAGCTAAGAAGCCTTGTTAAAGGGGTCCAGGGGCATCAACAGAAGTAACTACAGTAGCGCTGTCCCGTTGCACCATTAAATCAGTCAGTAGCAGCAGATCTGAGCTTTGCTAGAAGCAAATCGCCGATTTTCCAAGCAGTCTGTGCTCGCAGTCGAAAAAGTGCTTGGGAAAGAAAAAAAGAAAAGAAAGTGCATGGAGGAAAGGCTAGTAGGACAACTCCCGAGTGCCCCAGCATTCTTTACGACAGAGAGAAAGTAGAGATGAACATGAAGAGCTGAGCAATGTTGCAATCCGGACAGACAGACTCCGATGGTGGCCGAGTGCATTGACGAGAGATCAGGTCTTCATGCAGTCCCTGAATTCTTGATCGATAGATTCGATACGAGGTACCAAATTACCAACACCACTCCCCCCGCGCCGCCCGCGGGTATCATTGTGCTCACCTCAGACAGACTCTGCTGGGTCCATCACTTGCGAAGGTCGTCTTTTCGCATCCGAGTGAAGACGGTGCACCAGGTCCACAAGCCCGGAGACCATGTCTGGCATCTTCTGCCTCTCCTCCCGATTCCCAATGTGAAGCCTTATTGCCCAATCATTGAGATCGTCTAAGGCGCGCTCCATCTCACCTCTCCCTTCCGTAGGATGCTGTTGCAGCTCATACGCACGAGGTATGACCCTGATCAGCACCTTTGCAATCAGATTGTTGGCCTCTTCGCGAAGCCGGACCTGCCACTCATCAAGCCCCAGACGCCTCTGCAACCTTGGGAAGGCTCCGGGGAGTACAAAATGGTCGACTAAGGGAGGAAGAAAGATGTTGAGGAGGTGGCGGGAGCAGAAAGTGTGAGAAGTCTCGAAGAGCTGGGGGCATCGATCAACGACATAAGAAGCGATTCGTGCTGCGTACACCTTGGCCAATAGGTTGTTGACTGCCGTCTCGAAGTACTCGAGCCTGTGCTCGGAACTCTCAGTGAGAGCGGAGTTGATGTTCTCGAACAAACCGAAAACCGGCCGCCAGGCAGGGTTGCCCAGAGATTCCCAGAAGAGCAAGACCAAGCGTGCTGTGATGTTGAGTAGAGGGAGGATTGAGCTGCAGGAACGAGATGTGGTGTTCGTCCCCGGTATGGACCTTCCGGGGGGGCCATCTGTACGTGAGCGATCCAGTTGGCCTGCCCTCTGGTCCGGTTCCGGAGCAAGTATGGAGCTCAAGCTCATGATTAGGGTCTCGAAAAAGGCCTCGCCATCTTGTGGTTGTGACAGGATGTTGAACCCCTTGTTTGATTGGATCAGCTCTGCGAAGAGCCGTGCTGCAGCAGCCACACACCGATTGGTATGGGTGCCTGCATCGTAGGCCCAGGGCTGCTCTCCCCCATCTTGCACGCTCACCATATGCTCCCGAAATCGGTGACCGAAAGTCTGCGCCTCCCTGCAGAAGCGCACCGATCGACTGACACTCACCTTGTCATTGAGCATCAATCTCAGGCAATTAACCCCTCCTGAAGATTGCCAGATTTGGAGCTTGAGAGAGTCCTGCTCCGTTGATGTGACAAACAGATCCCGCAGGGTCTCTATGGTCTCGCAAGCAAACCAGTCCAGCTCTCTGGAGCCTAACGCTCGCCTCCAGTAGCACAGACACTGCAACAGAATCTTTGCAACCTGTGCATCTACATCCCTGATCCCCTGAGAGATGAGGATCTTAGCCACGTGCAGGTTGCAGAACGGTGCCGTGATCATCGAGTCAGGAGGAAATTCACTAAAGCGATCAACCAGCGACTTCAGCTTCTCTCTCACCGCATCCGCCCTCTCCAAGTCTTCTATCAAGGCCATAGGCTGAGGGAAATCATTCAACAGTTGCTCATCAAATCTATGCCACTTGATCATCCTTCGGGACCAAAGACAGGATAGAGTCCGGACACAGTCGGTCACTATGCTGCTTGATAGATTCGGCCAGTGGATTGCAGCATTGAGTAAGATGTCCACTGTTTCCTGCTTACCCAGTGCAGACCTCACGCCATTTAGGGCACACACCCACACATTGTCAGCTCCGTGAAAGTCCGGAATTGGTGTCTCCAGAGGCCAGCCTAGTGGACGAAGCGTCGTGAAACTATTGCTGAATTGCATTTTGTAGTACTCCGGATCCTCCTCTCTCCTTTTTGTTGGTCCTTCCCCCCCTGATCGGGAAGGAGTGATTTGCACCTCACAACAGTCCTCCTGCCCCGCTGGTGCGTCTCTCCTTGCCGCATCAGTCAGGCACGAAGGGCAAAGTCCACGGGTCTTCAGATCGTCGTGGTGAGCATGTATGTCGCTTGCTGCATTAGCAAAGGAGCATATGGCAGAGAGAGTTGCGTCCTGAAGGTCGAACGTGCTGCTGCCATTGAGCGGCGAGTCCGGGGAGACGGAAGCGAACTGCTTTATCAGACTGTGCAGCAACTGGACCGTACAGGAGCGGAAGTCGTCGTCTTGCAGCATACTGAGTATGAAATGCTGCGAGTCAAAACCATCTCCCAGTCCTAGAGGAGATGGTTGCCAGGGGAGGACGGAGAGGCTTGAGGCGAAGCCGGCGAGGATGGAAGCAGCCATCTTGATGTAGTCGGAGTTGGGTGCGGAGCTCTTGATCACTCGCAGCATTGCCAAATACCCTTGAGCACGAGCAAAATCCCGACTTGCGTCCACGTCCGTCTTGCACCGGCTAGCCTGACTCAGGTCCTGCATATGCTTGGCCATCTCGTCGTCCGAAGCAAACAACTCGCATCCGCCCATCTTGTTCTGCTTGGAGAGGTGCTTCAGTGACCCTAGCGCCATGTCCACTTTCTTGCCTGAAGTCTTGCCTTTTCTTCCTTCATAAACCTCCTCGTACAGATCAGGCAAGTCCTCTCTCACCATATCCACGAGCTCCTTCACGCTGTAGAACCAGTAGCCAGGAAGCCCGCACTCCGTCTTGTTCGAGTGGGCCTCGACCGCTTGGAAGCAGAAGTGACGATTGTAGTGGAAGTACCAAGTAACACCGGTCTCGATCTCCAAACGAATCCGCTCGAATCTTTCCCAAAATGGAAAGTGTCCGTTGTCAGTTAGCTGCATGTCCCGACACCTTCGAAACTCGAGAGCGTATAGGCACGTTCTGAACAAGGCATACTCTAATCCGAAGAAGATCAAGATGCACATGAGCAAAGAGTGCAAGAGTAGACAAATACAAGTGACAGCAATGAACTCGTGTGCTCGCATCTTCGCCCAGTCCTCGTGGTAATCTCTACGCCTCGTCAGATCCGGGATAGCTCGATAGAGCCGCACTCCCAGACCCAACTGGGCAATCATCGCACATAAACGGACGAACGCACTGAGAGACACGTAGGCGAAAGTTGAGCGAACCTTCCCGTTCAGCACATGGAAACTTCCAAGAATCATCCGGGAGGATTGCCCTTGACTCTTAGAGACCTGGGCGCACGACATACCCTGGAAATACTCCTTGTAGATGATTCCCCTCATCACTTTCGACACTACTTCCAGCACAAACAGCGCTACGCAGAGCCATAGGATCCTCGCGCTCATCGCCGTTCCGTAGGTTCCCACATCAACAGTCAGGACAGTAAGTACCAGAAAACCAGCTCCACTTTCTAAAAACTCTACTAGTTTGTACACTCGCACCTGGTTTTTCATGCTCCTCGATATCTTGAACGCCATTGCACCACCCTCCACCAAAAACCCACCCCTGCTTCTTTCTCTCTCTCTCTCTCTCTCTCTCTCTCTCTCTCTCTCTCTCTCTCTCTCTCTCTCTCTCTCTCTCTCTCTCTCTCTCCCCCCCTTCTCTTATCTGCTACCCGAACACTGGACACATCCGCCCCTTTTGTTCGAGGATGGTTTCAGGAGAGTGCTTAAAAAATAAGAAACGTTGAGGAAAAAGACACGGATCGATTCTGGCCGATGAATAGATCGAAGGATCGACGACACCCTATTCCAAACCACTTATTTTCGTAACGGCCTCCCTAAACCAGCAGTTCGATTTCACTTCACCGTTGGTAACTTGGTAGGAAACCAAGGCTCAGCAGTTCTCTCTCTCTCTCTCTCTCTCTCTCTCTCTCTCTCTCTCTCTCTCTCCCTCTCTCTCTCTCTCTCTCTCGGGGAAAAAAATAAATAAAACAGAGAAGTGAAGACTTCGACGTTGATGCCCAAGGAGACGAGGACGCTCACTCGTAGGACCCGCATCCACAGGCGCGAAACCGAAGAGGCAGAGACAGAGACAGAATTGATATTGTGTTGTGGTAATGGTCGTCCCTACTCGTCCGCAGAGATGAAGCAAACTAGTTGACGTTTGACGTTTGATGTTGTGTTGTCAATCTTGTGATCATAATCGATCAAAAGGGATGCTGCACACAAAAAAAGTAATTGATATTGTGTTGAGGAACTTAGGTGATGGTCGACCAAAGGGATGGACAAAAAAGTAATCGACGCTGTGTTGTGATGATGTTGATGAACGCACCTTGACAAAGAAGAGGGCTATATTCAAAGCGACGGACACCGAACTAACGTGCCAAACCATCAGACACGCGGCGACGAAGAAAGAAAAGGTAGGATGAAGTTGATGAACGCACCTTGACAAAGAAGCGGGCTATATTCAAGGTCGTAAAAAATGGATGGGTTGCACAACTATGTAGGTCTGTAAGAGCAGCTAGTAGAAGAGGATAAGCCTGGAAAACCTGCCAGCAGTGGCGACTGACTCCAAAGCAGGTCCACTCTAAACCATGTCAGGTCAGTCCATCCAATGAATGATTATCCACCTGACCTTAACGACGACTATCGTCAGCGCAATCGAGTGCGAGTACCGGACCGCATGTCAGCGGTAATTGAAGCAGCCAGAAATCCGCACTTGGGAGTCGGGATCGCGACCCCGGCTTCTGGTTCAATGAAAAATGCTAACGCAAACGCTGAACTGAATGACAAACCGTCTCTCTTCTTCAATCCATCGAGGTGTGTGTGTGTGTGTGTGTGTGTTTTGATGTGTGTGTGTGTGTGTGTGTGTGTGTGTGTGTGTGTGTGTGTGTGTGTGTGTGTGTGTGTGTGTGTGTGTGTGT
>BFEA01000069.1:3195019-3205821 GCA_003427395.1 Chara braunii | reverse complement strand
GGAGTAGGGTAGAGGGAGGCTTTCCTATTGCTGGGGCTGTGAGGAACCGCTCAACAACAGAGTGGTTCTGATTAGCGGAGGCAGCAAGGGAGAGGAGGGGTGGTAAGAGGGGAAAAGAGGAGGGGTGGACTCGGGAAGGTCAATCTACATTAAGTATCATGATCATCATCAGATTGGTTGTTTGCTCTGGATCTCAAAAAAAAAAAAAAAAAAAAAAAAACTATAGTGAGCTACTGGTAACAATCCCATAGCTTGTCCATATGCATTCAAAATGTTGGCAGGTGGCGAGTGCTGCAACTAGGCGCTTACGCACGGCATTTGTAGGAGGAGAGGATTCACTACTGCCTGTTAACCAAAGAAATTAAAAAATATCGAAATAGTGGGGCTCACTCCACTAGTAGTAATCAACATCCGACACCTACATGGACTGTTGAAAGCATGGGATACATTGAGACTGACCAAACATCTTCATGGTATTGGGACCAATTCCAGCTGCAATAGGTTTAGAATATTGTGAAGTTGGAGAGAGGGCCACTCACGCAAACTCCACCTCCCACGAACAACTGGAAACGGCTGCTAATGACCCTCACTGAGGCTCACTCCAGTCCTCAGAGACTCCCAATTCGCTAAATGAGAAACAATCTTTTGCTAGAACATGCCCAAATACACCAGGTTTTTTTTGTCTTTTGTGCATGTGGTGACACTAGTGAGTAGTGAAGCGCGGCTCAAAGCCCCATAAGCTGGGGACAGTGAGGAGTGAAAGGCAGAATCCTCCCTAGTAGGAGAGAGAGACTTGCATCTGATGAGGTATTTACCATAGTTGGTGAGGTAATAGCTTACCACAGCAAAGATTAGTAGCTGATCTGAGAGAATGATCAGTAACACTGGGACTGAGACAGAGCCCAGAGTCCTATGGGAGACAGCAGTGGGGAATTTTTCGTCTTCCACTACTTCCTACCATTGTAGCTGCATGTGGTGCAACTTTCAGTAGAAGGTGAGGACTGTAATCTACCCGACCAAAGAACAAAGCTCCGCCCTGTGTGCACGCGGTGACCATTCTGTTTGGAGAGACGCAGAGCGGGCGCCTCGCGTACGCGCGGGACGTCTACAACGTTGTGCCGCGCTGCGTCACGGGTTGACGTAGCTTCCGCTTCGACCCCTGACAGGGTTTGACTTCCTGGCGAGGGTTCCACGTCTGACTCGCGCCATAGCCGCGTTTTCGCCACGTGGCATAAGGAGGGCAGGGCACAAGTTGTACTAGGTACCCAGCGAGTTGAAGTGGAGAAGGCTGGAGACACGACCAAAATACGAAGAGGGCGTCACGTTTTGGTCAACGAGAAGATAAGCGCGTTCGGCAAGCTGCATACCTCCGTGAAGACACACTCTATACACACCGAAAAAGAACTCTAGGTCGGAGGGCCGCCCTGGCATAAACAAGGTCGGCAGTGAGAGGGGGCGAGCAAGGCTACTGGAAGGCGACCACAATCGGGCAACTGGGCTCAAGACTCGACAAGCGTAGACAGACGGGTGGGGGTGACAGGGTAGTGGCATGCTCTCTTCGAGAAGGCCAGGAGAAGACGGCCAATGGCGACGCTAGAGGGTGGGCATATTCGGGTGGGGAAGGAAGGAAGGGAGGGACGGGTGGGAGTGGGCATACTCGAGGAGAGAAGAAGTGCCCTACGCGAGACGGTCAGGAGAAGACGGGCAACAGCGACTTTAGAGGGTGGGCACACTCAAGTGGAGAAGGTGACGGGGTAGCGGAAAGTTCGGCAATTCAGCCGCCCTCCGCGAGAAAGGCAGGAGAACGGCGGGCAAGGCGACGCTTGAGGGTGGGCATACTTGGATGGGGAAGGAAGGGTGTACGGGGCAGAGGATAGCTCAGTAGTTCACCTGACCGGTACCTGAGGGGAAGGGAGACATAGAACAGGAAAGGAGACACGCTAGAGGCTGACCGGTGAAGGAGGGGAAGGGAGATAGAGAACAGAAAAAGAGATAGTGATAATCAAGAGGCAACTGGAGGTAGTCACCAAGAAACGGGAGCTAAGGAGAAAGCGGGAGCCAGCGAAGGGAGGTTACGAAGAGGTCGACTCCAAAAGGGGCGTGAGTAAGAAGACCGTTCTACGCACCATAGCCAACCTGTTGCCCTCCCCCCTACCTACCCCCCCCCGTTCTTCCCTCCCGTCTGGGACCTCCCGGCCAGCAAAAAATAATATAAAAATATAATTATAACAAAACAATCAAAAAACAAAACAGCGAACCCACACAGTTATAAGCATACAGAGCACTCACCTCAGTCACCTGAGAACAAAACAACAGAGCAATAAGAACGAAACACCATTGCAAGGATAACATTGAATTGGAAAGAGCACTTACCTGAGAACAAAACAACAAAGTAATAAGAACGAAACACAATTGTAAGGATAACAGTGAATGGGAAGAAGGGGATAAAACCTGAACAGCCCAGCACCACACGCCCTCTATCCAATCACGGGAAGAATGGATATGCATCACTGAAGAGCGGGGGGGCCGGGGTCCCTCATTTTTTATCAGGGGGCGATGAGGCACACATTGAAAGAACACCTATCCTTGTCCCCGTACTCTCGCCCAACAGGGAAAACGCCTCATACATCCCTGCAACAGAGGAGATCTCTACAGGTACCGGGGGCGTCCCACCCCCCTCCGCCCCTCGACATGACCCCGACGAGTCAGTTCCATTGGCCGGCCCTGCCGGGAACACCAGGTACCGCCTCTGCAGAAACCGAGGTCAAAGAGAATTCCATCTCAATCCCCCCAAGTTCGCAGTCCCCCCGGGATCAGGTGATGCAAGCATCTGGGAAAGACCAGAAGGAAACAGAGATGGCAGAAGAAGAGGAAAGTGAGGAAGAGGAGGAAATGCTAACGGAAGAAGAAAAAAACAGTGAAAAAAACAGCGAGAGCAGGAAATAAAAACAATCTGCTGCGCCAGAATAGAAACAAAAGCCAACATGGGCCCAGAAGGTAAGAGATATCAAGAACCTTACGATCAAACGAAGCATGCAGGGCACTCAGGATGGACTGGAGGAATCCCTCCAAGTCCCTCTCCGCAATCTCTCATCCGCGAGGACCTACTTTCTCACCCTCTTTCTTCTCCCGTCCGAAAAACAGTTGGTGGATCAAGGGGGAAGGAAAATCATGATGCGCACATACCCGGAAGACAAGTTAAAGGCAAGAAACGAGACTTACACCAAGCACGCAAGCAACTAGCTATTCTACGGGGAGGCCGCAAACAGATCCGTTAATGATAAAATAAAATGGGTCTGCAGATGACTCGAAGAGATGAAGGGCAGCCCCGAAGCAGTGCAGGAATTCTTCCTGATTCAACCTATTACATCAATTGTCCTCACCGTGTTGAGTTTCTTCACGCACGATAAACAGAAGATGGATGGGTGGAAGAAACTCAGATGGGAAAAGTCGGACGTCTGCATCTACCCCTGGCAAGCCAAAAGATAGACCCCGGAGGAAAAGAGAGCACAATTAATGAGAGATTATTTTTAGGTTGAATTCAGGCATATCCCAGTGGAGGTGCAAGCCGCCTTCGTCTACGAGTTTGGGCAGCAATTTAACATAGTGGATTTTATTGACCCTCTCCCATCCTATGTAGCAAAGCGTGACGACTATCTAATGATGGCGCTTGATATCCCCAAAGACCAGCCCTTTTCTATCGATGACATTATCCCCTACCGAATGGGGGGGAAGGTCCACCAAATTCACACGGCCCATAAATTTAGGCTTTGGTGCTTCAAATGCAGGGCATATGGCCATTTGTGCACAGAAACAGCCTGCCCCTTGCACCCAAACAAAAGACGGTCCACCACAGGTAGGCTCCAACAGGACCACCGCAGACCCGGCAGGTGGTATCCCGCAGACCGGGGCTACGAGGGTTGGGTCTACCTCGAGGACTTGGACCACAAAGGCCAGACAAGGGGCTGGACATGGGAAGGCCGCGGCGACCCGTTCGGCTCATCTAGGCCACCGGACGATTGGGTCCCGCCGAAAGGGAAGGAAACCAAACAGTTAGCGGATCCGTCCTCTTCAACCCCGACGTCGTCTCCCCCCCCCAAAGAGAAAGTTGAGCAAAACAAAACTCAGAATCTGCAAAATCGAGAAAAACAGAACCCAAAGCAACGAATTTGGGGCCCGATCGCAAAAGGAGTACATTCCGAAAAGAGTCTTACTGCCAGGTGGACAGGATCAACAGAATGTCCGCCAACCGAACGACGCTAACCCCCCAAAGACAACACCCGAGAAGCACCAGCAAGGGGGTCACAAGGCGGTAGACATTCTCGAAGAGGCCTTCGGTCAAGAACCCATGGACATCGAGACCATTCCCGGGGCCCCGGCCCCGCACCCCCCCCCCCGAAGTAGAAATGTCGGAGGCAAATGACACGGGAGACAACCAATCATCAAATGAAACCCCGCTGGCCACTGAAAATGAAACAATGACTCAAAGAGATGGCCTAAAAGAAGTGGCAGATTGGCTGATGGAAAGTTTGCGCCAGAAACACGTGAGTGGGAACAACGAGTTCTGGGATAACGTATATAGGGATCTGGTCCCCCTGCTAGAAAGTAGTACGAGTCTCCAAAATGCCTTAACCCGGGGTCTGCCGCTCGGAAAGTCCTGGACAGATATCTGCGGCAAAATCTTGCACATAGTCCTACATCGCTTTTACCCCTTGATATCAGAAATGAAGAAAGCGCAGGAAGGAATAAAGGACACCGCCAAAGGCGCCCCAGAGGCTCCGTCACAAAACCCCACGCTGGTTGGGAAGGGGGGGGACGGAATGGAAAATTTGCCCGAGCACGGTGATGGGAAACCCGGGGCAAAGGCAAACACAGACCAAAAGAAATGCGACGGGACTCAAAAACTGTGAACCACAGGGGAGGGGTTAGAGAAGGGGGAGGGCGGAAAGGAAAACTTGCCCCAGCACGGCGATGAGAAAACCGGGGCAAAGGCAAATACAAACCGAAAGAAATGCAACGGGCCTCATGAACCGCTATCCACAGGGGAGGGGTCAGAGGCGCACATAGAGGGGACCGTCCTGGAAGGCTCAAACTCGACCAGGCCTGAAAAGAGACCAGACGAGCCTGCGTCGGAGGGCCTGTGCCTGGCCCTGCCCTCTTGGAACTCGGTGGCACCAAAGGAACAGTCACCCCCGGAGGCACTGATAGAACAGTCAATCCCCCATAGTCCCCCCAGCCAAAGCCCCCGGAAGCCAGCCTTGTTAGTAAAAGGCAGAAACTCCGTCAGCTATTAGAGCTCACAACGGGCGACCCCCCTCCCTCTGACAAGGGCATCACCCTCCTCCCGGTAAGGAAAAAGGAAAAGCAATGGGAGGTGGGTTTGTCAGTTTCGTCAGGGGCGATGCACGGGGAAATAACGCTCCATGGACGCTCGTTCGTTTTCCTCTCACTGACCTCCTGGGCTGGTAGCTGGGTTCTGCGGAACACGGACATTGCCCAGCTAACCCGGGATTTGCTCCCGATGGGAGCCTCCTCGGCTATGGTCCTACCGCACGGACATCACAGGCTGGCCACCAAGGATATTTTCCTGCAATATGACCACTCCAAAGCGCAGGACCTCATATGGCTGGACCACAACGCCTTGATGGATCACCAAATTTTGAAAATCAAATCTAATGACCTATGGTCAGCGTCTGAGATTAGTGCCTTCCTTGTAAAACTGCTCACGCACGACACCCTACAAAACGGTGATGTCTTGGGCTCACAAGAGCGGCTCCCGCTGTGAATAGGGGGTGAAAGAGACAATGCTCAAAAATGAATGTGGTAGATGCACTGTACGGGAGGGACAGGACCTGGAAGCTTTGTAAGAGGCAAGCCGACCTCGACCTACGTTCGCTCAATGTAAACGGTCTGGCTTCAGAAAAAATCTCAAAAAGTAGGCTATTATAGACCTACTGAAGGGGGTAGGGGGAAGAGACTGGCCCGATGTGGTGTGCCTACAAGAAACACATCTCATGGACACCCTAGAACACAACCACAAACACAAAGACCTCTGGCCACACCAAGCCTAAAGGGCCCACGCCCCGAGGCCTAGAAGCGGGGGGGTGGCGATATGGATCCCCCCAGACTCGAAGTTAGAAATGCTTAATTGCGAAGCCGACTGTCAGGAGGGAAGGTGTGTTTACCTATTGGAAATGTTAGAATTAGAAGTTGTCAGCATCCTGAACATCTACGCTCCCAACGAACCGACAACACGCCAATCCTTCTTTGAATCACTTAAAGCCAAACTACCCGTGAGGATCCCTGTGATCATAGCAGGGGATTTTAATGCGGCCCGAGACCGGTGGTTAGACAGATGGAAAATCCCCACGCCCTGTCCTCACTATATGGAAAACGATGAGAGAATAATATCGGAACTTTCACAATCCCTTAACCTTTTCGATACCTCCCGAAGGTGTTTCCCCACCGCCCGCCAATTCACCTGCTTACGGAAAAACGGCGCGGAGGGCGTGTCGAAATCTCGCATCGATCTAATCCTAGCCTCGGACGAGCTATCGGGATCCCTCCAAATAACAGCAATATTCCCTCACAGCCCCTTCCTCGGTTTGGAACATGCAATGTGCCTAACTGTTTTCTCCTTCCGAAAAAAAAAACAGACCAAGGCACAAGGTTTTATAAACTCAACATATCCCTTTTAAAACTTGATCACTTCAGGGCCTACCTAAACGACGTATGGTCTTACTGGCAAGAACAGCGAGTACTCATCAATGACGACATTCTGCGGTTCAACAACGGTCTGGCTTACCTGGGCCGCAAGTACAATGACTTCTCAAAACTATTAGCAACACGACGCCAGGCAGAAGAGATAGAAGCACACCGCCTCCTGCATCAGCTCCGTCAGCAAGAGAACGACTCAGAGGACCTTGATATGGACCAAGTTAGTGTTATCCAAACACTAGAAGTAAAACTGCATACCCACATGGAACACAGATGGCAGGGTGCCAGGATCCGGGGTAAACTTTCCAAATATAACACGGAAGGCGCAATGGATGCTCGATTTTTTGCAATGGCTAGGATGAAATCAGGAATATCGGTGATTGAAGTACTGGGAGATCCCAAAATCGATCTGGGCCCCCTGTTTACATCCACGGCCGGATGCACAAAAGTAGCTAGAGACTTTTATCAGGAACTACTCACATCCACTTGCGGGAACCAATCCAATGACCAGCGGAAACTGGAAATTGAGGAATTCTTAGTCCCACTGAAAAAATCTCTCACCCCCCAGCAAAGAGAGGCGCTTGAAAGCCCATTGTCAAAAGAGGAAGTCTGGGAGGCGCTGAAGCAAATGGAGGAGGAGAAAACCCCAGGTATAGACGGTTTGCCAAAAGAGTTTTGGGAATGTATGTGGCCGATCATCTCACAGGATCTAATGGATTTCTATCATACAATTTGGGAAACCGGTCGGGTGGGGGAATTTGTGGGACAAGGTGTGCTAACTCTACTTTACAAAAAATGAGACAGAACTAACATCAGGAACTACAGACCAATCACGCTGCTCACGATGGTCTATAAACTGATTGCCAAAGCCCTGACTAATCGCTTGGAACCAATAATGACAAACATCATCTACCCAGACCAGACGGGCTTCATACAGGGCAGAAACATCCAGGACAACATCCTTCTGGTCAACGAGGTTATCAAGCTAACCAGACAGTCTCAAAACAATGAAGCAATAATCTTCATAGATTTCGAAAAGGCTTACGATCATGTTGATTGGTACTTCCTAGACAAATGCCTTGAAAAATTTAGCTTTGGTGCTGACTTCCGACGCTGGGTCCAAATACTGCTCATGAACACGACAACCAGAGTCATGGTTAATAACAACTTGGCCCCACCTATAGAATTACAGAGATCAGTCAGACAAAGGGACCCTTTTGCCCCCTACCTATTTGTGATAGTCATGGAAGCACTGGCAGCCAACCTGCGGACCCACAAAGATATAAAGAGGATTTGCGTGTCAGCAGTACCCAATGATGCAATCCCGGTTTGCTCAATGTTTGCAGACGACCTGACGCTAATGGTAGATGCAACTAGGGAATCCATGGAGGGAGTCCAACGGATGATGGACCGCTTCTGCCAACTATCAGATATAAGAGTGAATTGGGGCAATAAAACCCAAGGCTGGTGGATCCACCATCAAGGATTGAGACCCCCAGAGCAACCGGGACTTAAGTGGCTTCCTAGGGAGGCCCCCATAAGAGTGCTTGGAATCTCACTCACGGCAGAAGGTAGACCACCCACCAACTCGAAATGGATCATGCCCCCCCCCCTTGCTAAAATGGCGCTTTGGAAAGACAAACACACTTCACTATGGGGTCGCGCCCTCGTAAAAAACAATGTGGTTCTGGCCTCGTTGTGGTACAAATCAACAATTTGGGCGCTGGATAAAAAAGCGTTGCGTCCTCTGCAACTTCAAGTGGCTGTCTTTTTGTGGAGAGGGGCCCACGATAGGCAAAATGTGATCAGCAGGGTGGCGTGGCGCTCAATAACCCAGCCAAAAATGAAGTGTGGTCTAGGGATCATCGACCCGCTCACCCAGACAAAAGCACTGACAATACAATGGGTCAAACGCCTCATTTTCAACGACGAATCCCCCTGGCACGGGTTGGCCCTGGAACAAATCACCAGACTAGCCCCTCAGACAAAAGAAGGCATTGATCCCTTAACGTGGTTAGAAAATAGGGGTTAGGCCATTCCTACAGGGTCAGGACAACGGGACCCCCATCACGTTACATCCAGGCAAGCAGCCAGGAACGACCTGGCGAATGATCCCTTCTGGCCCAACCTCCTAAAACTTGGAGAAGCCTCCCCCTCCCGGACAAAATACCGCCAAAAAGATGGGAGGAGGTGATGCGACAACCTCTTTTTGGCAACCGGTGGATAACAGACACGAATGGTCAAACACTCCACTACATGGAGTCGCCATGGCAGGGCTGGGTCAGGAAAGGGGTCATAAGGATACAAGACATTTGGGACTCAGAAAATAAGGATTGGATTGAGCCGAACCTTTTGCGGGAAAAGCTCCGGTACTGCCACCACCCCCAAGAAGCACTCGGAAAAATAACGGAAATGGTCCCTATAGATTGGGTGAGAACCCTGCGCAAGGGTCCTGCCTTACAAAAAGATGATTGGGTGGCATGCCCGACAAACATAGGGGGTGTGGGCAGGGTTAGCTCCATACATCCGGATGGTTCCGTAACGGTGGACCACTTCCACGTAAAGAAAGGAAACACCCTTTACAAAGCCACTGACGTGACGTCATCGGTACATCTAAGGACATAACTTTTCCGTATTAGGGTGCTCCAGGAGCATCGACAATGGATAGCTTTTTGGCCATCCTCCCCAATCCACCACCTACCCCTGAATCCATTGGAGTGGTCATGGCCATCCCAAAGACGGAGGGGCAAGGACTGCACAAAAACACTCTACGGACTAACAGTAAAGTCAACATACAGGCTGCTCAGACCAAAAATTAACCTTGCCGATCAAGTAAAAGACCGATGGGGTGCTCACCTAAACATCAGTCAGGCGGCATTAAGGCCCATTAAATGGCAGATAGAACATCGTTGCCTGCCTACCAATGACTGGCTTATTAATAGAACAACACTGGAACAATGGGGACTGGCCCCACCCTGGTGCAAATTATGCACGAACGCCTTCCCGACTCGAAAGTACCCGGAAACAAAAGAGCATATATTCTTAAAATGCCCGGGAGCGCTGTGGCTGTGGAGGTGGTGGGACAGAATTCGGAGTCATCTGGGCACGGACACACCTTGGCCCTGGGAGTGGAAGGCATTGCTTTGCGAGACCTGGCCCGGGGAACCGACGGAGCACCGCAAGGAATTCACGTCCAACTTGTTCATACTAGCAAGACGAGCGATCCTCTGGGCACTGTGGAAACGACGCTGCACATTTGAAATGGAAGGGGCGAGGCTAGAAGGCCCAGAGTTTACTGAGAGCGTGGTACTGCAGATCCAAACGGAAATAAGAGGCAAATGGGAGGCAATTAAAACAAAGATCCGATCATTGCAAAACCAAAAAGACATCAAGCAGAAAATACAAGAATTCAGTTCAAACTGGCTGGGAGGCCCCAACGGAGGAAGAATTGGGATGGTAGAATGGAAGGGAGAGGCAAAGGAGTCAGGCGAGGGCCAACAGGGAACAGCGATAGCGAGGGATTACCAACTGTTGTTCAACGATTGGGCTAAGCTTGATGCAGAGATCCCCCTCAGACCCCCCGAGCAATTCCCCGACCCCTTCCCCCCCCCATTCAACTGCCTGGTAGGGATGCAGTGGTACGGAATGTAGAGGAGGGCACTCGGGCCTCCCAGCCATAATGGGGAGGAGCGTGGAAGTGTCTCACTGTCGGTTAGCAATATTGTCTGTAAGGCTGGTTCAGCCTTGCTGTCTAAGTTTTTAAGAAGCACAGCTAAAGGAAGGCGGGGGGAGGGGGGAGCTAGGGTACAACAGTAGGCATTTGGCGCCGGGATTCCGGTGAAGAGGCCCCCTTTCCGTCCCTCCCGCTCAGTCAATCCCCTGGGCTCCAGGGCAATCAATGCTGGCGGGAGTCTGTTCAAGTTTCATGGGACGCTGGACCCGGTTTCCAGCAGGTGATGCTCCCCACTAATAGATGGAGCCTCTCCCCGGGTGGTAGTGATGCCTGTGTTCAGCAGCAACAGTATCACTGGCGGGGGGTTGTTTGTTCAAGAAAAAAAAAAAAAAAAAAAAAAAATTTTTTTTTT
>BFEA01000069.1:3149697-3162607 GCA_003427395.1 Chara braunii | reverse complement strand
CACACACACACACACACACACACACACCAACACACACACACACACACCCCGACACACACACACAGCGAGGGGGCAAAACACAGATATGACCTGGGCAACTAGGGGTAAAACGAAAATACATGAGGCCCAGGAAAAGTTGGCATGTACGGGGACATTTTGCAAACATGGACATTACCCGGTAGGAATATTTTGCAAAGATGAATGGTCCAACCGACGCCACGGGCATTTCGCAAAACATTTTTGGCAAAAGTCATAAAACCTCCCTGCGACGAAACCTTTGTATCCATTTCCCCCCAAACGGGGAAAAAAGTGCCGCAGATCTTAAAATCACTTTTGGTGTCCTTTGCAGGGTGCAAAAATGATGCCGAAAGTGATTTTGGGACCTGCGGCACCTTTTTCCCCGTTTGGGGGAAATGGATACAAAGGGTACATCGCAGGGGGGGTTTATGACTTTTCCCAACATTTTCTTTGTCAGAGGGGTGTTCCGCTCTACCTTGATCTTTTAGGGGCAATTTGGCATATATCTCCACTTACAGGGTTATTTTGCAAATTATCCCCTTCTCTATTTATGCGTGTCACCCTTGGGCAGGGGCCATGCTATTAGGGGCAATTTGGCATATATCTCCACTTATAGGGGTATTTTGCAAATTATCCCTTTCTCTATTTATGTGTGTCACCCTTCGGCAGGGGCCATGCTAATTTTTTCTGTATAATCCAGCGGCCTAGCTCAGTTGGTTAGGAACGCAAGTGGCATTCAGGAGGTCGTGGGTTCTAGGCTTCTAGCCCCACTACCGCCTGCGCCTGCGCAGCACTTAGTGCCAACCAGCGCTTGATACCTTTGATCGGTATTAGCAGGGTCCTTGGCCAACACGGGTGCCAGTGTGAGTGTGAGGGGGTTCTGTGTGGTGTGCGCCGTGCGGGAGAGTGTTGGCCTTAGACACTGCTGTTATTCAGGTCTCGCCGGGGAAAGTTGAAAAGGGAGGCGCAGATACTGGCAAAATGCTCTGCCTTTGTGTTAGCCGGACACCTACCGGCAGCCCCACCCCATCCGTGACCACCATGGTTTGGGCAGGGGCAACATGCATCCCTCTGATGGCTGGAGGGAGACATCAAAGCTATGCTCGCAGGGGTCCCCTGCAAAGGGCTTAGGAGCAGTGGTAGGTAGGTAGTGAAAGTGAATTAAAAGAATTTGAAAAAATATGAAAGATTTGAGAGAAGAATATAGCATAGTTAGTCGGGACATGAGAGAAGAATATAGCATAGTTAGACGGATGTCCCGAAGGACTGTTTTTAATTTTTACGCCACCATATGTTTTGTCTTTTGAGGATGTGGTGAGTGGTGGAGCCAGACCCTGAATGCCTGAGCACCTGAGGCCCGAGACTCTACGCATGCGGGTCGGGAGTTGGGCTCCTGTTTTCCTCTCGCCGAACGGCCCGAAGTGCTACTTTTGGGCCTCGCTCCACTAGTCACGATGGGCACGCTCACACTGCCGTACCAAATCCGCATAATCCCCCAAGATAGTGTCCAGGGCCTGAGGGGACAAGGGGGTTGGGAATTTGTGGTAACCTCCGGAGGTTACCGCAAATTCCCTTGCTTGTTTGGAATCAACCGTCGGAAACCTGAAAGGCGTCCTGTCCAGATTTGACAGGTAATTGAATTGGTTGGGCTTAAAGAATTAGCCTTTATAAAAAAAATATATATAAAAAATAAATCGAAGACCAAGATATTGCCAGGAAATGCGATCTCGCAGTGTGACTGGAGCAGTAGAAGAGGACCCAAAATCCAGGCGGCCCCAATCTTGTCCGTTGCAAGATGGGGAAGCCGTGTGACTGGTCCAGCCACTATTCTCCCAAATCGGGCTTACCATTCTATTAAGAAAATACCATTTTGGGTACGCAGTGTGAGCGTGCCCTACATGTGAGAAATGAGAACGAATCTTCCCATAGACAGTGGAAACTCCGAAAGATACAGCGATGCCCTTTGTCTCGAAATGTCAGATGGTCTCTATTTTTTTGGGAAATTTGCTGAAAAAGTATTCGCTCTGAAGCCACATCATCATACCAATTTCCGCTCTTCCTCTCGCCTTGGTCATTCGTCTCCAGCTCCTTCCTCTCTGCTTCATGGTCCTCTCCCTCTCTGCCCGCCGTCTTTAGCCGAATAGAACGCCCGGTCATTATAATGTCTGGGCGTTGTCTTTGCGTTCAGACGATAGCTGACATCTTCTCCTCCCCCTTAGTCGCACACCAATTTCACCTCTTCCTCCGGTTCACCTTGCCTTCTGTTATTCTCACGCCAGGCAGCAGATCGTCGATGTGCGGATTTTCCTTTCTCCTACCCACTCGTATCGAGAAGCCTTGTTCTTTGCCGCTTTCGTCTACGAGTGGGTTTTGCTTTCTCCTGCCTCCTATCAATCGTCGAAGTGTGTCTGGTGTGCCGTGTTGGTCTGTGCCCATACTACTTTGCTCGGTCACGATCACAACATCAGCAGATCGGTGAAAGTGCGGCACTAAGAGTTGATCGCTGTCTGTGTTGATGTCCCCTCCCTGCTAAATCGTTTCTTTGATTGCCTTATCGATGAGCAGTGTTCGTATCTAACATCGTGAAAGAGCGGCACTGCCGTCTTCATCCGAACCGGACGCCCGGTCATTACCTCTGTCTCTAGACTGCAAGTTGTTGCCCCAAATACAGTTATAGTGACCGGGCGTTCTATTCGAGTGAAGACGGTAGGACGGGATCGCTGTCTCTGTCGATGTCTGCTCCCTGGTAGCATTAACGATTGGATTTAACGCCTGACTGTGGACGTGTTTGTGGACAGGCTCATAAATCATGATTACCTTTCCGTTGAGCATTGTTCGTACTTAACATCTTTACATTATCATCGTTCATGATCATCTTCGGAAGATCATCCCATACGTTGTGGTCAGATTCATCGGCTCGAGAAGAAATTGCCGACGTGTTCGCTGCTATCAAACACTTCGTTGAAATATTTCTGGGTCCGGCGAGCTTCTGTTTTTCCGTCTGTTTTCTTTCTTCATTTCATCATTTTCTCGATTTATGCGTGTCATCCGTTTGCAGGGACCACGCTAATCTTCTCGGTATCACTCCATTTTTTTTAGGTAAATTCCCGCTGAAGGATTGTCTGTGGTTTTCGCTCATGATGATCTGCGGGTCGTTGACCAGTATACTTAATTTTATTTCGTGAATTCATATTTCTCGGATTGAATGAATATATTCAATCTTGTTCCGTTGGCTAGAGAACACTTTGTCGTATACACGCTTCTCTCTAAAGAAGTTGTGATTTTGTTTTCCCTTGCTTTCTCCGTCACCTGCTGGGATCCAGATCGTTTATGGTTCATACCTGTCGACATCTGCGTACGCACGCTTGTATCCGAACGACTTGGGGGACACGTATCCAGATCGTTTGCTGTCTGAACAGTCAAGCTGGCTTCTGTGTTACCTCTCGGGATCCCGATCTAAGTCTGCCTAATTACACGATTCTATCCCTGGTTTCGGCGTTACCTGTCGGGATCACATGTTTTCTGGTTGGAGTGGTTAATATTATTCCTTCTGTGTCAGCAGTCGGGATCCCGATCCAAGTCTGCGTAATTTCTACCCCTGGTTTCCGCGTTCCCTTCCGGGATCGGGATCGTCTTGGGTTCTAGAGTAGTCAACCTGGTTTCTGTGTAACCGGTTGGGATCAAATACAACAATCTGCAGACACGCTGCGCTGCTTTCGGGGGAACGTGGATTTTTTTTTATCTTTTTTTTTTTTTTTTTTTTTTTTTTTTGGAGAACGTGGATTTCTTTTTTTTTTCCTGATCGGATCAGATCGAAGTCTCTGCAAAGACGCTTCTTTCCGGAGAACGTGGATTTCTTGTCCTGATGTCTGTGTTACCTAGCGGAGGAATGAGACCCTTGCGCTTTGAGTGGAATCAGACCCTTACACCTTCAGCAGATGTCGTTAGTACACGAGTTCGGGCCGCAGTTCCCCTCCTCAGCGTGATGCTGGCCTTGTGGAGTTTGTAAAGTTTTCTGTTTTTGTAGTAGTACAGGTGTTCGAGCCACGGTTCAATCATCTAGATCCCTTGAGATTCGAACTCAGGTCTGTATTTCAACAGCTAACGGGCGTATATACGGGGCGTACAAACTGAGCTATGCCGCTTGGTTGCGGAGCTTGTAGTTTGTCAAGACTGCTTTGAGGCGACACTGAGCACAGCGTGCGAACGAAAGACACCAGAGAACAGAGAGATGCGCCGCAACCCTTGCAGTACTACCTTATTTTCGAGGACGACCACTCACGCAATCAGTCCTGTTTTTTTTGTTTCCGCTCGAAAGAAAGAACAGATACATGTAAAAATAGGAAGTTAAAGAGCGAAGTGGTGAAGAATCTGATGTGAGAGAGGCAAATCCGCATTTTTTGCAATCTGAACTCCTGGAGTGCTCATCACCCTTGAAGTTCCTTATCCCCTACCTCGTCCGCCCTTTGCCCTTAACGTTATTGAGCTTCTGTCTTCTGTCCTCTTCCTCGCGTTTTGGACGCTCTCTCTTTTCCTCTCGTTGTCTCTACCTCTCTCTCTCCCGATCCGTCCTCCTTTTCTCTCTCCCCGTCCCTTCACTCCGCCCTCTCGCTCCCCTCTTTTCTTTCCCGGCTCTCTCCCTCTCCACGGCGTTCTCTCTCTCTCTCTCTCTCTCTCTCTCTCTCTCTCTCTCTCTCTCTCTCTCTCTCTCTCTCTCTCTCTCCCCCCCCGCTCTTTCTCCCAATTTCTCTTCCTCTTTTCTCTCACCTTTCCCTCGGTCGCCGTGAAGTGAAGTAGCCATGGCGGCCGTTGGTTAGCACTAGCCTCGAGAGGGCGCAAGTGGCTTGGAGGGGCCCGTGGCTTTGGAAGCTCAGGTGGCNCACACACACACACACACACACACACACAACAATCACACACTCAAAATCTGCTCACGGCTTGGAGTCCAGACTTCAATGACATTAACAGCAAAGCCAGCACAATTCAGCATATCATTTTGCAATCTGAAACCAGAGGAGTGACTCGCTTGGAATGAAGCTGGAGTGCAAGCACTATCCAGTACAGACTTGCACACAGCAACGTGGGTGCCCCAGGAGCATGGGTGGCCATGTGGTGGCCATGAAGTGAAGTAGCCATGGCGGCCGTTGGTTAGCACTAGCCTCGAGAGGGCGCAAGTGGCTTGGAGGGGCCCGTGGCTTTGGAAGCTCAGGTGGCCTTGGCAAGGGCTGGTGCTGGTTTGGGTGTCAACCCAACTTGGGGAGGAGGGCAGTCGAGGTTTGGGTGTAAATTTGAAGGTCAGGATGATCTTGGTTTGAGTGTCAACGTCAGGAGCAAGGGCCTGGMAACGGATGTCTTCGGTTTGCTGGTTCTGGGGATATCTTTTGAGGAAAAAATGTCGGCTTGAGGGTTGGTGCTCGGGGGCATGATTTTTGTGTGTGAGATCAAGAAGCATTCTCCACTGAGGATACTAAAGCAGACGCAACTTACATTTGCATAACGGGCGAGTGCAATTCGCTCCTTGAGCCATGTTGAAGATGCTGCACAGCGCTGCACTGCCACCTTTGCWGCAGCCGGCTGCCATCCTAGTGCCTGTCACATCATGCATCAAAAACTGAATATCAGAAAAGTACGAACAAGCACAACCTTTCACGTCCATCTCGATTGATCATTACATCATTTTCTTTCAGCGATCTTCTGCTTTCATCTTCATCTGAGCGACCATTTCGTCATTTTCATTGGACCACCTGCTTTCATCTTCATCTGATTAAAACTCAGGTTGGAGAGCGCTGTGATGGGCAACCATCTCGCAGGGTTTGAAGAGGAGTTGTTGTGGCTGAATAGACGAACATTTTACTATCATAGAGACAATTTCAGGCAAAAGAAATTCCCACGGAGTGACGGGTGGCGTGTACAAGGCCTTTGTGTCATTTTCTTCTTTGATCGTCTGCCCTCATCTTCATCTGATTGCGCACTACGTCATTTTCTTCTCTGATTCATCCGATTGAGAATTACGTTGTTTTCTTCTTTGAACTTCTGCTTCCATTTGCCATCTGATTGTTTAACTTGTCAGGCCCATAGAGGACTTGATGTCCTCTACATGTGCTGTTAAGTACATCAGTAACGGGCATCACTTTCCGATCCATCTAATTGATTGCTACATCGTTGAGGCCTGAATCATATCTGAAGTTCTCTGAACCAGCAATAGGCTTAGTCCCCATCCCTGAATGCACAATCGAGACRAAATCGCTTCAAAAATCTGATGCAAATAAGCAAGCAAGCAAAACCATGGATGGGCACCAAACCTGCTGTGTCTTAAACCACTAGTACACGGCCCCAGCCTTGTGGAGAATTGTTCCTCGCCTACTCCGTAAAAGTCAACGCCGGCGTGACGTCGATAAAATAAATYGGCGGCCAGAGTATTGTTTCGGCCTCCGAAACGCGCCCACGGCAGTATGTGGCATGTACTAGTGGTATACTTYAAGGGTAAAAACTTAAAAGTAAAAGGGCCTTTACCCGATACAGGCCTTGTAAAAGTAAAGCATCGTGAAGGGGTATCCCACCAGGACCCAGGAACGTGAAAGCAGGTCAAAGGTCCAGTTCTCTATCAAAAGGCACATCCTAAACTAAAGCAAAGGTCATTGCCAAAGGGCATACCTGTTCGTCAAGAGATACACATGTCATGTCTGTTCGGATAAGGGTGTGCCTATACGTGCAGCCAATGTGTCTGTTCGTGCAGAAAAGGAGTGTCTATTCACACAATGTGGGTATCTTTTCAGGCAGTGAGTGTGTCTGTTCGTCCAAGTTTGTGCCTGTTCGAAAGTAAGACAGTAAACAGAGTCCCAGTTCTGGTCTAAGTCGAAGGGACAGTCCAGATCCAGACATCCAAATCCAAAATCTAGGCCAGGAGTCCTCAGCAGCAGTTGACTTCGTTGGGACTGTACTGGGACACATGCAATGCAGGGTCTGGGACAAAGGAGAGTCTGAAGCAACCAAATGCAGACCCAGCGGGGAGAGGCCAGCACTATAAAGGAAGCAGCCARGCTCATTTCTCGCCAGATCTCCACTGGCATTCTGTGCGTGGAAGTGCTKMAGCACTTGTGCGCCAGTCAGGAGGAGCAGCGCTGGAGGATGAAGATGCGCTATGAGAAAGAGGAAGACTGGGCACTGAGAGAGATGCAGCCATAGYTGCCCAGCCAGTTAGTATAGACTTAGAGGGTTAGTAGTAGATAGCCATGAGTAGTATTCAGAGTAGATCCTTGCGAGTGAAGAGTGTGTATGCATCGTAGGAGGAAGAGACTGAGACAGAGAGTGTTCAATCAAGGTTTGTCTATGAAAGATACTTACCTGAGTTGGATGTGAAGTGCAGTGGTGGCGCTGATGGGTRGTGATCACCTTGATGACTTGGATACGATCTGCAGAAGTAGCGCTGACGTGCTGAAGCCATGTGGATGAGTTGACAAAGGATTTACATTGCGCTGATGAGCGCTGGACTCAGGGAACTAAGAAACTCTTTGTAATCATATTGTTGATAATATAAGTTGTGCAACTCGGTTCTCTTCTCATCTATCTTTGTCTAATGCGTGAGACTCTTGATCATTGTGTGCAAAGATAATGCGTGGCATGTACACACTTGCGTGAGATGGTCTTGAGGACCCATGCAAAAGGCTCAAAGAGACAGTAAGAACTTGTTCAAGGGAACCTTTTTTTTAACTTTTTTTTTTGGAGCCACTGGGGGCGGTATCACAGGGGGCTTCTCAGACCAACCCCTGCGGCACCTGCCCAGGACGTTTAAGGGGAAAAAACCAAAAAAGAAGCATACCTGGAACTGACTATCACGCGCATTGCAAGGAACTGGTACACAGGGAAATGTCGCCAATTCTGGAACAGCCTCCACTAGCCGGCTCCTATCAGGACACTCCAGTATTGCCAGTGTTGGTCCTCGCCTTTGTTCTCTGCAGTAGAGTTCAGAAATACAAATTCAGGCTGGGTTTCAGTTTGCGAAGGCGCAGTGACTCTATTTGTCCATCAGAATTTTATGCATTTAGAAAAAAGTGCACAACATAAATGGAAGACAACCTCACAYGGAAGGTTCTTCTTACCCTTCGGAGCATATTTTAAGATTGGAATGGTACGATGCACAATGATTTTTGATAAGTTGTGCTTATTGTTTACCAAGAAAGGGCGTAATTGCAAAGCATACGGGAAAAAAAAAACTGATGCAATTTGTCCAATAGTTACATACGGTGCTTCCACAGGTTGACATCCAATCCAGCCAAAAAGTAAACAATCTGGCATAAGTAACCAAAAAAGTTGGGCTGGCCTGGTAGTCTTATTATCCTGTTAATTTTTTCCAGTGTGTGAGAGTCATTTTCGTTCTTTTCATACACATGCACACAGTTCATAGTTTCACTTTCAGTGCACACGACAGCATACCCGTCCTAAAACTTATGACTTCTGTCTGCACAAGTGCATTGTTCTTTCTTTTACTTTCTGTGCATGGATGGCCCAGTGATATTTAACATGCGGTCGCACGGCATGTAGACACAATTCCTCTGTTTGTTTGTGTGGTTCATTCTTTATTTTACTTTCTGCGCGTGCAACACTGCAGCGATATTTTCTGAACGGTCACAAACCAAAACATAAAACAGTAATAATTGTGCACACACACACACACACACACACACACACACCGACCGACATGCAGAAACACACAGGCACCCACACCCACACACGAACACCCACCCACCCACCCACCCACACCCACACAGACCCACACACACCCACAACTACCCATCACTGGGCCATCCATGCACAGAAAGTAAAAGAAAGAACAATGCACTTCTGCAGACAGAATTCCTCTGTTTGTTTGTGTGGGTCATTCTTTATTTTACTTTCTGCATGTGCAACACTGCAGCGATATTTTCTGCACGGTCACAAACCAAAACATAAAACAGTAATAATCACGGACACACACACACACACACACACACACACACACACACACACATGTTATGAACTTGGTTGTCTGACACTTTAATTGCCACTCTCACTCAGAAGAACTCACACACGCCCATACATGCATGAGACAAAGGGGAGAAGGAGACGGGGTCCAACTGCACACAGATCAGAGATAAACAGCGGAATARCAATTATGCACAGAAGGGGAGAATACACTCAGTGTTTCTCTCTCCCTGACACACTCCCAACAACCAATCACAATTGACACTGCGAAGATCACAATTCGAAAGTAACCCAGACGAAGAGCCAACTCAACACGGTTAACCTCAATTATCGTTACAGAGTTCCACCCAGTATCTCGCCACTCCTGGATACAAAGGTGTCGTCGCGGGGAGGTTTTATGACTTCTCTGCCTTCATCTCCTTGGCTTGTCCGTCGTGACTCCTCTTGTGGCATCTCATTGAGAGCGCGCCTTCTAAACTTGTGCCATTTTTCTCCCTCTGTTTTTGACATCCTAGAAATCCCACGATTCGGTTCTGGACTTATCTAATATCTTGGCTGTTTTCTTCTGCTGAAAAAGGATTCCTGAATTAAAAAAAAACTAGACGAAAAAGGTTGGGTTGACTCTTCTGGTTGTCCTGTGGCTTCGATAGGACGGATGCTGAACGAGGTTTCTATCTGATCTCATGTCGAAGTATGGATCGGATTGGAGTCGTGGAGAAAAAGTATATATCTAGGGTAGGTTCTGGGGGTTTTCCATGGTCTACGATGTTTTTATTTGCCGAGTTTGTTCTGCCTTTTTTTTTCTGGGGGTGCATGTTCTTTTCATCACATTCTGTTCATCACAGGTCTACGACTGAAAATTATAATTTGCTGAGTGTCTTCTGTCATACATGTGTTGTGACGAAGTGTGTCTGTCTGCAGCATACGGTGCTCGTCATCTTGAAGTGCTGATCTTGTCCAGGCCGAAAGGCAATTGACTTTACTGGCCAAGGTCCCGCTAGTGAAGCTTTGGACCTTCATTGCTTTATTCTTGATTGAAGGCAAAAACAAGTTAGTGCTAGTGAAGCTTTGGACCTTCAATCTTGTGCGGAGAGAGGAACGGCGAGGGAGAGGGAGCGGAGAGGGAAAGCGAGCGGAGAATGGGAAGGAGAGAGGAGAGGGGAGGGAGAGGAGGATGAAGAAGAGGGAAGGCAAAAAGAATAAAAGTGCCCTGTGCACACTCCCTGCCAACTTCTTTCCCCAACCAACTTGTCCAAGCACGCACTCTTAAGTGTATCAGAGTACTTTGGCCAACCACATTCTTGGTTTTCTCCCCGTTTTGTCAGTTGTCTTGCCTCCCTACTTCTCACTTCTTTTCGTATCATGGCATTATGGCATAGACTAATAGAGCCTATCTCACCCTATATCTAATCTATCACAAAATTTAGTTCGAGCCTCTCTCCATCCAGACTTCCAGAGTCTCCATCCAGACGTCCAGAGTCGGGCCGCCTCCCGCTCGCAGATCGTGCGCTCCTCGTGCCGCTTCATTTCTCGTCGTGTCCCCACTTCGTCAGGTGTCCCGCCCCGATCCTCTGAAGACCGGACTTCGACCTTGAATCCTGAGCTCGTCTCTTCCTCCCTCCCCTTCGTCTGGCGTCCTCCCCTTCCACTATCTCTTCTCCCTGCCACCTGGACCTCAATCTCCACCCTACGTCTCATGACTTTGCCTGCTACCTCTCCCGTCCTGTCCCAGGCCTTGTCCTTGGCCTTCGGCTAGTGTCCTTCTGCGCTGTTTGTGTAGGTAGCGGCGGGCACGTCCCTTCTCTCGTCTCCATAGACCCTCCCTCCGTGGGACTGGTACAATAGAGCTCACCGTGCCCATCTACTCTGCGCCCAGCTACCGTCTTCTCCCGAATAGAACGCCCGGTAATTATTGCGATATCAGGGCTGACAGTTGTGCCAAATACAGCTATAATGACCGGGCGTTCTATTCGGGTGAAGACGGTAGCTTTTCCTAATTTACTTCTCACTCTGACCTCCTGCCGTTTCATCTCTATTCGTACTGTCACTCATCTTACCACTCAGTCTTAGGGCGCGCTCACTCTAGCGTTTTGCGGAATGCATCTGTCTGCAATTACGGCGAAACCAGGATGAATCTGCCTGCAATCACGTCCAGATTTTTGTGGAAAATTTCCTCGTGTTAGTGTGCCCTGACACGGATAGTCTCTTTACACGAGCGATGCAGCATCGCGTCATACGGCCGCTTCATCAAGACCGTATCATTGACATAGAAAGAATTTCGACCTAACCTCTCATGTCTTCGTCCGCTACCTCTGCCGTCCTGTCCCGTCACTCTTTTCTTTGGCCTTCCGCTAGATCTCCCCATCTTTGAGTGCCTCTTGCTCTTCCCCTTCCATCATCTCATTCTCCCTGCCCTGTATTCCGCCATCTTCACCCTACCTCTCATGTCTCCGCCGGCTACCTCTCCCTTGCTGTTCGATTCCTTCTCGTTTGCCTTCGGCTAGACCTCTCCGCGTTTCTGACTGTGTGCCTCGCACGCTGTCTATCCTCTGCGGCACTCCCCCCTCTGCCGCTGACGACACGTGTCACTTGGCGCGACACGTGCTCGGAGCGTCTCCTATACCGCAGCTGTGACGAGTCTGACGACAATCCGTTCTCTATCCAGCTATGGTTTCCGCAGAATGCCTTCTGCCTCGCTCACCCATCTCGCATCTTTGTCCGCATAGAACACCCGGTCATAATAGCCGTATTTGGTGCAAGTCTCAGTCCAGATGCGGCCATAATGACCGGGGGTTCCATTCGGGTGGGTGAAAACGGTAGTCATTGTGCTGTGGTGCTCCTATGTAACAGACTATCTTCCCCGATCGCTAATCCGCTACCTTCACTTGTTTGTTCTGCTCGGTTCTTCCCGCAGGACGCTCACATTTTTTTGGGCCTACTCGTTCTTTTCCCCTCAAAGGGCATACTCACACTAGCACTTACAATCCCAGATTATACTGCACTTCCCAGTCACACAGCACACCCGTATACGTCACAAAACAGAAAGGACAAAGGGTCTCGCTGCACTACGCTATACTCGTGCAAAACCAAGAGTGCAGCACCCCCGCACCTACTCAAGAAATGGGCGCTCTTGAAAACTTTATCGAGCTGTCAGAAACAGCTCAAGAAATCTGCAAGAGTTGTCATAGCTGCACCTGCTCGAGAATTTTGCTCTAGTTACCCAATTTTATGAGCTGTCAGAAGGAGGCCGTGAATTTCGCTCTAGGCCTACGTGGCACTCTGGGCGGCAGATCCTGCGGCCCAGTCTGAGCCACGTGGCCTAGGCGGCGCGGAGTTCCCCCGCGGCCGTGCCACGGCCCAGTGGGGGCGCGCGCAGGAAATAGGCGCACGAGAGCGGGGCGCACGTCAGCCGGCTAATGGCCTGCGTAAAAAAAATTAAAAATTTTTGAAAATTTGGGGGGGTTAATTTTGATAGGTAGCAAAAAAATAATAATAAAAAAAAATAAAATAATATTCAATCAATCAATCAATCATCCAAACCAATCATCAATCAATCACACACACACACACACACACACACACACACAATCAATCAATCAATCAATCAAATCAATCAATCAATCAATCAATCAATCGAATCAATCAATCAATCAATCAATCAAATCAATCAATCAATCAATCAATCAATCAATCAATCAATCAATCATCCAAACCAATCAAGATCCTATCTATTCGATAGGATCTCAATAGATAGGATCTTGAATGGTTTGGTTGATTGATTGATTGATTGATTGATTGGTTTGATTGATTGATTGATTGATTGATTGATTGATTGATTGATTGATTCTCTCTCTCTCTCTCTCTCTCTTTCACACACACACACACACACACACACACACACACACACACACACACACACACACACACACAC
>BFEA01000069.1:3135653-3149257 GCA_003427395.1 Chara braunii | reverse complement strand
CAATCAATCAATCAATCAATCAATCAATCCCTTTTTTTTTTTTTTTTTCAAATTTTGCTTCTGCTTTTTTTTTTTAACACCTCATTTCCCTGCAAAAAACAGAAATTCATTTAAAAAAAAAACACAGGTCGACTCGGGGACCATATATCTCATGATAAAAAATGACAAAAAAAATTCCTGCTTTTCTTTATATATATATAATATTGTGACGATATATATATTTTGTTTAAATCGATTTTAGTTTTTTATTTTTAAAAAATCTTAAACAAAGTCAGATTCCAAAAAAAAAAAAATAGGAGTGTAGGGTTTTCCAAGCCCTACACCCCCATATTTTGTTTTTGTTTTTTTTACGTATTTTTAGGGAGGGGGGGGGAATATTGAAAAACCAGGACGCGGACCGGGCCTCATCGGTCGCAGCCGCGGCCGAGAATCTCGGCCGCAGCGGCCGAAATGCCCGCGGCCTAGGCGGCGGGTGTCACATAGCCTTAGGCTGTTCTTGAGTACCAGCCTCCTGCAAGGACCGTTTTTTTAAGGGAGCTCCGAAGGACCGACGGAACGCCCGGAATTTCCTTGAGTGCACCTCGAGTCTGGGCCGACAACCCAGGCTGGCTCTGTCTGGTAGTGAAGCTTCCAAACTCGTAGAAGCTCATGAAAAATTGTCGGATCCCATAGTGCTACTCTAGAAGTTCAAGAGTCTAGAGCACACGCCGCTTTTCTGGAGTCTGACAGCTCTAGACCAACTCGTGAAAAGTTGCATGAGTATAGAGTAGTGCAGCAAGACCCAAAGTATCGACCTACTCTAGGAATGCTATGATACGGGAGGAGAGGTCACACAGCACTATGCATAAAAATCCATCCCTTTTTCCTCTTCTCCCCCCCCGCCCGCCCCCTTACGAGCGCTGCCCACCAAACGTCGAATTCTCTTTTTTTTGGTTCTAGAAAGAAACAGGTCTAAAAGAAATATGCAATTGCGGGGACCTCCTGAGGTTCCCGCAAAATACGTAGGGTGCTACCATCTTCTCCCGAATAGAACGCCCCGTCATTATAGCTGCATTTGGCACAATGTTCAGTCCAGATGCGGCGAGTGCAGCAAGACCCAAAGTCTCGACCTGCTCTAGGAATGCTATGATACGAGAGGAGAGGTCACACAGCACTATGCATAAAAATCCATCCCTTTTTCCTCTTCCCGCCCCCCGCCCCCGCCCCTTACGAGCGCTGCCCACCAAACGTCGAATTCTCTTTTTTTTGTTTCTAGAAAGAAACAGGTCTAAAAGAAATATGCAATTGCGGGGACCTCCAGAGGTTCCCGCAAAATACGTAGGGTGCTACCATCTTCTCCCGAATAGAACGCCCGGTCATTATAGCTGCATTTGGCACAACGTTCAGTCCAGATGCGGCGATAATGACCCGGCGTTCTATTCGTGTGAAGACTGTAGTGTGAATATGCCCTTAGTTTCGCATCCCCATCAACCCAGTTGTGATAATTGAATGACATGGCCCACGGGAAAACATAATTGATAGATACTTTGGCCGTGCCTATTCCAATAGTTTTTCCCGTGGGCTGTATCTACAAGTTATCCCGACCCATTTCTACACCCCCATCCAGCCCTTCTGGCGAGGGCATTCTTTGGCTATGATGAGATCCGGGGGCAAGGAACCTACCCTCTCCAAGCTGTTTATGGAATTACTATTATTCGGCCTCCTTGTGGCGAAGAAGCAAGGGTTGACGATTTGTATTTAATAACTAGAAATGCTACTTAAGGCGGTGAGTGTCTGCTCTCTATCCTCAAAGGGCTTGCAATCCACGTAAATTTTGTGAAGAAGACCATTCATGGGGGAGGAGGCCGAAACGCATGGGGACATCCGCTGGGAAAGCTGCAAGCTTGGGAAGACTGGTGGAAGAGGCCCACCCGACGAACTTTTGGGCTGCTCATGCCCTACCAAACCAGAAGAATTTGGGCGTAAACAGCCCAACGTGTTTTCAGGTGGCATATTCTACCCATTGTGCCTTCGAGTTTCTTGACAATCATTTGTACCTCCTCTCTCTCATCGCTCCTCCTCTTCATCGTGTTATTCTTCTTCCTCATCCTTTTCCTCTCCCTTTTTCCTCCTACACCTCTGAGACTCCCCGTCTGTTTCCTCTCGTTTCCTTTATCATCTCCTTTGTTAATTCCCCATCTTCTTCCCTCTCCCCTCTATCCGGGCAGCTTCTTTTCATCGTCCATTTTTTCTGCTTTTGAATTCAATTTCAATTTGAAGATTGCTGTTGTCTTCTGCTGCTCCTCTCCTCGCATTGCTACTCCCCTTCATCTTGTTTCTCTTGTTCCTCGTCCCGTAGCTCTCCCTTTTCCCTCCTGCACCCCTGAGGGAATACTCACACGAGGACCAAAAGACCCGTAATTCCAAAATTTGAGTCAGTTTTCCGGTCACACTGGAGAGGCCCGCTACCCAAAAGCCTCAAACAGTGACCCTTTTGTCAGCGTCCTGAGGGGCCGCGGGAGGACCCTTTTTGAGACCACCTCCAGATGTGGTCTCAAATTACCTTCTTTTTTTTTTTTTTTTAATGTTTGCAAATTCAAGAAAATCATAGAAGAAGAAGACAGCCTGCCAAACAACTGGAAGTGCGACCAGAAACATTTAAGTTGTAGCGAAGGCCCACACTTATTGTTACATGCCTGATTGGGCAATGTACATACAAACCGAGGATCCGCAATGTGATAAAAAGGACTGAATGGACAATGCAGTGCAAGTAGAATCTCAACAAGCAATGTGCATTCTAATATATACAAAATGGTGCTGAATAGTGCAGGGAAGACTTAGATACAAAGCCTGACCTGACCGGGACTGACCTCATTCACATAGTATCAGATAGCGAAGCAGAATGCTAGAATGCTAATGACTAGCCCAATCAATGTTTGAACGCAGACCAAACATACATCGTATCCATCACCAGGTGTGAAGGAGCCTGGCGCTGTACACAGGAAGAAAGCGTCAGGTCCAGACATACACAGACGAAGAGGAAGGAATCAGACGAAAGGAGGGAGAGAGATGGGAATGTCGTCAACACCAAGTCTTTGTCACAAGTCCCAAATAATCCCTCTTTGCAATGTCTGAAGTCCAAAAGTCGAGTCTGGATCCGATGTCACCAAGCTCTTTCTCTCCTCTCTCGTAGTCTGCAGATGCAGTGAAGTCAGATGATGAGAGGGGGAGAGGGAGATGGTGGACTGAGAAAGGGAAGAAGAAGAACTCTCTCTCTCTGTTACGAGCCAGATACTAACCTGTGATGTTGGCGCTGTGCTGCAGGTACCTTGAAGACGAAGCTGGAGCAACGGCGCTGCAGGTAAGTACCTCTGGCCTCCACCCAATCTCTCTCTCTCTCTAGTGCTATCCTAGCTATGGCGCCCAGCGCTGGAGACTACAGCTACCTACTGCGCTTAGCGCTGAAGACTGAAGGCTAACGCTACTACTACTCCTACAACGCTCCCTCCAGAGTGTTGCGGCCCAATCTTGAAGACTACTGCCTCCTGCCTGCCCGTGAAGTGCATGGGAAGTCCCTATGTACTAACTCGGCCTGCCTCCTGACTGGGATAATCGGTAGAAGGCGCCCACGCCAAAAGCTTTTTGGTTTTGGCCGCCCAAAGTTTAGTCGTTTGGTACTACCGGCGCAATGACTTGCATGTGGGGTACTACAGGCCCACGCGTCGCTCCAAGCGTCCTACCGGATCATGAATATGGCGCATAACAGGGCCAGATTTATTTTGATGTAAAAGAGGTCGAGGGTGGTAACGCGGAAGTATCAAATGAGGCCCACGTACGCGATTTTGAAAAAGAAGGGCCCTACCGGTTCATGAATCTGGCGCTGAAACAGCGCCAAATTCTTGAACCGGTAAAAACAGGCCCAGAAAGATTTGGCCACAACGCGAAGGCGCCTTTCACCCAGGGGAAAGTTGTTTGGGCCGGTAGTACCAAACGGCCAAAAATTTGGGCGGCCAAAACCGAAAAGGTTTTGGCGTGGGCTCTTTCTACCAATTATCCCCTCCTGACTGCCTGAAGGGCGAGCCAAGCCGAGGAGGCTGCTCTTACCAATGCCGAATGTGCCAGGGGCTGGCGCTGCAGCAGCTGCTGAGGCTAGCGTGGGGAATAGGCTAAGAATAGCCTGTTCCCGAAACCCTGGTGTGGTGCCTGAGTTTCAGTGCCGGTCGTTCTGATGAACGACCGAAACTGGCTCTTCGTTTCAGGCTAAAAGGGTTGTTGCCATTTTTAGTCTGAAACGACACAGGGACTGTAGGCCCCTGTTTTCAGGCTTTCGGGCTGAACAGTCACCAGGCCTGTAGGCCCTCGTTTTCAGGCTTTTAGCCTGAGGGACGCAGGGCCTGGAAAATGGCCCTCGTGTGCAAGCGCAGCATGTAACACCCCCCCCTCCTTATGAAGTCAAGTCGGGGAGAGGGCGCAGCCGACGATCTGAAGGTGGAACCTGGACGCGGGCGCGACGTGGAGCCGAAGAGACCTGCTTGCCTTGCATCTTGCGTTCATAGCGTGCGAGAACGTCTGACGCTGTTGCTTGAAGTTCCCCACGGGTCAACCAATGGTCAGCTCGGTGTGTGCAGTATGCAAAATGCACCAAATACTCGGTTGGCCTGTTGTCGTAGCGTCGCTGGGAGATGATGTCGCCGACCTCCTTAAAACCGTCCATAGAGGGTGGGTCTTGCGAACGTCTCCCGGGAAAATCGTCATGTTCCGCTGGCGTGTATAGAGTCAACTTGGAGCAATGAAAGACTGGGTAGACGGGCAAGTGGGCGAGCACTTGAATCGTGAAGGAAGGTCCCTCGAGTGCGTCCCCAGCGGGCGCTACGATCGGCCAAGGCCTCATCCATTTCGGGAGGAGCTTGCGAGAGATGTCTTGTTCAAGGCTGAATTCCGCTGCGGAAACCCACACGAGGTCGCCGGCGCGGAATGGGGAAGGAAGACACTGGCGATTGGCCTGCTGGCTCATGCATTGCTGCGTCTTATACTCTTAACCATCTTGTCGCGTGCCTCGACAAGAAGCTCTTGCATCCGACTCAAGAAAAGAAGATGGTCGTCGCTCTCGGTCGTTCGTGGAGTGATAGTGTCCAACGGTGAAGTGACCGGCGAGCCGTGCTCAAACTCGAAAGGCGATATCCCGATAGTTGGGTGGATGGAAGAGTTGTAGGCCAACTCGACATCCGACAGCTGCTCAACCCTGTCCTTCCGGTCCGAACGAATGAGAGTGCGAAGGAGAACCTGTGCGGTCTGGTTTGTCCTCTCCTTCTTGCGTGCATCGTCAATGGAATGCAGGACGAGCACTTTCTTGTTGAAATACTCGACCGGGTGCCAGTCCACACCCTCATGTTGCTCGAGGACTGCACCAATGCCATAGCCTGAGGCATCCGTAGTGACGCGCGTAGGCAAAAGCGGGTCGTATATCCGCAAGACCTCCGCAGACAAAAGCGCCGCTTTGAGAGCCAAAAATGATTCTCGCGCCTCCTCTCCAAAGTCAAATGGTCGATCCTCGCATTGAAGCTTAGTCAAGTGGGTCGCGGTCTTCGAGTAGCCTTTGATGAAACGCTGATAGTAGCTGGCGAGACCCAGGAACGAGCGGACATCCGTGACGTTCCGAGGCTCCGGCCACTCTTGGATGGCTTGAATCTTGTCCGATAGTGGACTGAAGCCCTCCGGTGTGTCACTGACAAAATGGCCCAAGTATTCCAGGTCTTGGACAAATTCGCACTTGTCGCGGTTGGCCTTGTACTTGGTGAGGCGGAGCGTCTCCAACACTCGTCGAAGATGCCCAAGGTGATCCTCCAATGACCGGCTATAGACGAGAATATCGTCTAAGTAGACCAGCACGAACCGGTTCAACATTGCACGAAACTCATTGATCATTGCCGCTTGGAAGGTCACCGGGGCATTGGTGAGGCCAAAAGGCATGACCACCCACTCAAAATGCCCGTACCGCGTCTTGAACACGGACTTGTAGCAATCGTTCGGCCGGATCGAGATTTGATGATATCCCCAAATCCAACTTAGAAAAATACTTTGCGTTGCCCGGTCGCTCAAGAAGATCGTCGATGCAAGGAAGAGGCCCCGCATCCTTGACGGTTTGCGCGTTAAGCTTGCGGTAGTCGATACACAACCGTAGATCCTTTTTCTTCTTCCGGACGAAGAGAACCGGTGCTCCATTTGGGGAGCTGCTAGGGCGGATCCAGCCCTTGGCCAATTAATCGTCGAGTTGTGCGCGGAGGACCTCAAGCTCTTCCTCGCTCATGCGATAGATGCAACCTTTCGGCGGCACGACACCGGCCTCAAGAATGATCTCGTGAGAGATCGGCCGATCCGGCACCACACCGGTAGGTGACTCGAAGATGTTGGCGAACTCATCCAGCAACCACACCACCCGGGGGTCCGAGGACAAGTATGTGGGTAAAGCGTCGGCTATCACGACGGTCTATAGGAAACATAGGTTGATCTCCTCGGGCTACTCGTAAGAGCAAGTTGCCCTGAATGATTTGGCCATCACCACTTGCCACCGAATCGAAGGGTGCGGTAGAGGAGTAGTACACACCACTTCCGCGCCGACGGCGTCGCGAACGCTAAGAGTCCAGAGGTGGAAGTTGACCGTGTGATCCGCACTTGCAAGCCAAGACATTCCCAGAATAATCTCGAAGTCCGTGTCGAGAATATCGAATGTAACCGGTTCGCATGCATGAGATGCGAAATAGACCGGTACGGCCTCGATGTAACGGTCGACAAGTTGTTGTGTTTTCCCATCCGCCAACTTGATCGCCGTCAGATTTGCCTTCTTCTGAACTTGTGCGCCAAGGCCAGCCCTTTGCATAAAGGATTGACTCATGAAATTGCGAGACGCGCCACTATCCAGCGAAGCGTTGCAGGACTCTTGCCCAACTTGAATGCGGACATACATGAGCGGTGTGTTGTTGTCATCGTACCGCTAAGTGCGAAACTCGCAGGCCACCTTGGTAGTATACGCAAGGATTTCACCCACCGCGACTTCGTCCTCCGTCGGCGAAGTTGGTGGTGCATATAAGGATAAGTAAGTGTGGAGATAAGCGCATAGTGTTAAGCATTGCGGTCCCGGTATCGCGCGCGGCAATCCCACACCCAGACGTAAAGTAGTTTTTCGTGTTGGAACTCACGGTCGTGTCACGCAAGAGTTTCTTTTTGTCACTTTACGCAATACCAACTCCGACCGTGCACACGTGCTATACCTCTCGCGACTCCCTACGACATGTTAGGGATCCCGCAAGGTACAACATACCTCCACCTGCGGGAGTTGTCACCATCCCTTAGGTGGGCGTATCAATGCTGAGCTACTGACCCACGTGCGAAGGATTTTACATGCAATCGCAGAGGTAGGTCAGTCGAGGGCGTTTTCTCGATCGCCGTAGCATAGGCATACGCGCGGAAGAACGCCTTAAAACTGACCCGTATGTCGTGCCCCGAGGCGCTTATTCCCCCAACCGACTATTAATCAGGTCGACTTTTCTATGAAAGTCTTCCACGCTTAACTAACTATGACAATAACTCAACGTTTACTTAGCTCATCATGTGAGAATGTTAGGATCAATTCCCTTTGTAGTCTCCTATCCTCTCAAACAGAAGCCTAGACAAATAACTTTCCAATCTTGACTGACTACGATCCCATTCATAAGTATATATATATATATATATATATATATTGTATGTATGTCAATCAAGGGAGCTGACTGAGCGGTGGACCTCACTTTCACAATTGTTGTGTCCCTTTGCCTGAATATCTCAGAGGATCTCAAATTCAGAAGACATCACAAATGTCCAACACCTTTGCAATGCAAGAAACCACATACAAGCAAACAGATGCAGACACAGAATGCGCTACAAGCGTCAACCTTTAACCCATTCATAGCAAGCCACTCACGCCCCAAACCCTTGAAAACAACATTCCTTCCTAACCGTGACTTCTTTTACCCCTGCCCCCACAGTTTTGGATAATTAAGGCATAGACACAGGGGGAAGATTTATCTGTTTCCTTCTTAGGTTTTCTCTTAGGTGTGGGTGTCAAGCCATGGTGGAAGTTGAGTCTGAGTTCTATCGACCTTTTATCAAATTATAACAAAATTAATTTTCTTACGGATTCCCCGTAAGTTCTCCGAAGTGTCGAAACCTGTAAACACAACACAGTCCAACAGAAACTTAACATCTTTGTTCCTAACTGAGATCTAGAAAGTTTCCTTCTAGACTCTGTGTTTTCTCTCTGACTCGTATCCTTAACTAATCGTTTGGGCTGTTGCCCTTCCGCTTCAGGTAGTGAATAATAGTTCACCCCCCTTTTTACTGTCACAGTAATTCTCCGTATCACTTTCACTATCTCATTCCTTTTCGTTTTTTGGATTATCATGTCTAAGTTCCCTTCCTTCTCCAAGTTCTCCCAACACACATGAACACATCATCAGTCCAACCTGTGGAAAGAATCTCATGGAAAGAAAATCAGACAAATGAATAGTCTCTCTCTGTAGTAAGATCTCACTTATCCCCTCTCAGTAGAATCAGAGATAGTTAGTTAGGACTGAACAATGCAGATTGTGGAGAAAGTTAGAAGTGGTATGGCAGACCATTCAGGATATATCCACTTGTTACTAGAACTTGTTTGACAAAGACAAATCTTGTGGGTCTTGGCCCTTGTGAGCCAAAGCACACTTAGCGGTAGGCTTATCCTATGGTTACTCACTAATAAGGCAGGTATCCCTGAAACTTCACTACTCTTATATCAGATTAGTCACTGATAAGACAGGATTCCCCTCCTACTCTTATTACTGGCTAGCCCTCAATAAGGCGGGTGTCCAAGAATCCTTGCTATTCTTATCATTGACTAAGCGCTAGGATGTTTACTGATAAGGCAGGTGTTCTTGAAACCTCACAACTCTTATATCAGACTAGTCACTGATAAGAGAGGATTTCCCTGCTTCTCTTATCACTGGCTAGCCCTCAACAAGGCGGGTGTCCAAGGATCCTTACTACTATTACCACTGAATGAATGTTAGGTTGATCAATGATAAGGCAGGTGTCCTTGAAACCTCACAACTCTTATTTCAGACTAGTCGCTGATAAGACAGGATTCCCCTGCAACTCCTATCAGTGGCTAACCCTCAATAAGGCGGGTGCCCTAGGATCCTTGCTTACTCTTACCATTGAAAATAATGTAAGGTTTAATCAGTGATAAGGCAGGTGTCCTTGAAGCCTCACAACTCTTATATCAGACTAGTCACTGATAAGACAGGATTCCCTGTCGCTCTTATCAGTGGCAAACCCTCAATAAGGCAGGTGTCCAAGGGTCCTTGCTTACTCTTACTACTGAAAAGAATGTTAAGTTCGTTAATAATAAGTTAGGTGTCCTTGAAACCTCACAACTCTTATATCATACTCGTCACTGATAAGACATGATTCCCCTGCTACTCTTATCTGTGCCTAGCCCTCAATAAGGCAGTTGTCCAACGGTCCCTGCACTTATTATTAACCAAGTGTAAGGCTCATTTGGAGTAAAGGTAGGCTTTCCCTGCTATTCTTACATCGACACAAGTCTTACCTATGACTCAAGTCATCGCTTTTGATGACATTCGAGCCCTGAATCGTTGTTAGTTTGAGAACTTATGTTTGGATCAGGCGTATGACAAGAAATAATTGACATTGATCATCATCGCTGCATTCAATCACAACAGGCTGAACCAAGTGAAACCCATTATCATTAAGCGGCGTATAGAAAGAAGAATATGAGTAATCGATCCCCTTTGCATCCACGTCCCCAAAGAACACCCACATAGCAAGATCGTTGTACCCTTGTTACTAACATAGTCATAGGTAGCAGCCAAAAGGTTACAGATTTAGGGTTTAGGGTTTAGGGTTTATGTTGAAGCACACATACCTCACTGTTCCCTGCCTCCAGAGTTCCACCTGAACTCCAGCAGAGCTCCCGCAATCGCCTTGTCATTGGTCATATACAACTCATGCAATCGATTGCTGGGCTCTTAGGGTTAGCTAAGGTAAGGGTTAACTATACGGGGATCAGACCCTTATCAACAAATCGAGGGGCATGTATCTGAAAGGTCCGCACAATGACAAGTATGGAGGAGGATGGAGGAGGTGGGCACCATGATAGCATCTCTCTCCTCTCCAATGCCCCATACTTTCCTTTTCTGACTCTGTATGATGCCGAATGATAACAATCAGAATAACGACACAAAATAATAAAGATAATAATAATAATAATAATAATTAAAAAAAAAAAATAATAATAAAAAAAAAATAACAATATTAACGATAATAATAAGTAATATTAGTTATAATAATCATAATAATAATAATTGCGAGGCATACGAGCATGACGATATACAGAACCAAGTTGCAAACTCACACAGATGTCCGAGTAGAGATGTACGGACTGAGTGTAGAATCCGTCAAAATGGGGAGACACTAAGAAACAACAGGCCAATGCTCGCATCCAATGGCCACATCAACAAAGCATTCAGGGTCGCTCTTCCCTCGCCTTGCACCCAGCCCGCGTGTCTGTCTGTCCATCTCAACCGTTTGCGTGTCTAAGGCTGTTGGTTGGTCTCAGACCGTGTTTGTCTCCGGTTGGGTCTATACTACTCTAGACTGTGCCTGTCCCAGTCTGTGTCTTGTACTAATTCAGACTGTGTCTGTCCCAGTCTGTACGGTACCACTTCATACTGTGTCTGTCCCAATCTATACGGTACGTTCCCGCAGTGCGACTGCACTTAGTCAGCGGTGCGTCCTTATGCAACCAGCGGTATAACCGCGCTCAGTCCAGGTCCAGTCAAGCAAGTACGGTATGGGACTGTGTGCACCATGGGTATGGAAAAAGGGCAGACCAACTAGTTTCAGAAGTACAAATCAGGAGGCAGCGTCCCGCCTTTCATTCATTCCTGCATGAGCCATGCGAAAGTGTTGTCGCAGCGAGCTGTGCAAGGAGGTCAGCGGTGAGCCCGGAGGACGCAGTAGGCAAGAGAGGAGAAGTGCAGCCATAGTTACAGAGGCAGCCTTCACTGCCATAGCCGTAGTTCAGAGTGGATTGTGTGTGTTCTGTGAATGTTCAGCGTGAGGCGAGTGGGATATCCAGGTTGGTCCGACATATGTGAACAGGGCGTAGCTTGGGCTCTGAGTCGCCATAGCCAGTGAAAGTGAAATAATTTCTAGATTGTCATAACTCTGAGTTTTAAGCTGGCGCATGGCGCCAGTCTGCTGTGCTGCTGTCCACATGCATGAAAAGTGTGAATAAAACAAGTCTGTTTACAATGGTAATACCGTAATAATAATAATAATAATAATAACAATCATAATAATAATAATAATAGTAAAATAATAATAGTAGTAATAATAAAAAGCAAGGGACATAAATATGGATGAAGCACAAAAATCCAGATTACTAAATCACATGGAAGTCCGCGTAATCAAAGCCAGAGCAGAAGGCACAGTGAAACTGCGTAACTATCCATTTGAGAATGGTACAGCGGAACCATGAGTTAATGTCCTTAGCCCAATCGGGCAGCACCAACAGCTTAACCCACTGTAGCTCTTTCTTTGAAGGGTGTCTAGCGCCCTATCTATTCTGCAGCCTCTACCTACAACTACATCATGGAAGCAACCAGACAATTTGACGACCAATGAATGATGATGTCAATGCCAATGCCGACCTCTTCTCCACCCAGGTACGCGTTCTCTTTTCTCCCACACTCTCCCTTGATAGCCCACACAACGCTCTTCACCTCTGAAGAACCAACTTCGGCCTTCCTCTTTCTGCGCACATAGGCAGCCGGGCTATGGCCGCCAGCGCCCTACCCCACAGGGAGCGCCCAACCCACTTATTCATTCATGCCGAAGCCGCGCGGGGCGCTTTCTCAGCGTGTTGTGCGAGGGAGTCTGCAGCAGGCCCGAAGTCCGAAGTGGGTTAAGAGGGAGATAACGCAGCCATAGCTGCTTGAAGTAGTGATAGCCGACAATTATAGCTGTCATAACTGGCGTTAGGAAGTAGTGAGGGTGCGTSTGATACAGAGTGTGRRTGWSGGCGGGGTATTCAGGRTGATCAAGAGTTCAGTGCKTGCAAACARTGGTGACAATGTCATCAGTGAGTTGTTCATGCATTTAAGCGYCATAGCCTRTTGAAGCGAGTTTGCATCTGAACTGTGTTCTCGGTTTTCCACATCTCTGAGCTTTGAGTGGGCGCACTGGTGCCAGTTTGTTTCTGTTTGCATACATGCTAGCTGAAGAAGAAAGCAAGTCTGATTGCAGTGTATCTACGTCACCACGTACGTGTCACCGTGTGACTGTGTCTCTATGGGACACTGCGCGCTGTGTGCCTTTCACTGTACCCATGTCACCGTGTATGTCACAGTGTTCGTGTGCGTCTCACTTTGTATGTGACATTGTTTCTCACTGTCTGTGTAAGTCTGTTGTGTGTGTGTGTGTAACCGCTTGTGCGTGTGTCGGTGCGTGTCATACTTGTTTGTATGTGTGTGACGGTCACAACTCGACTATGTCCCGTGTGACTGTGTCCGAGTGACTGTGTACCTGCCACAGAGTATCTGTGTATTACAGTGTCCACGTCACCGGGACCGTGTTCGTGGTTTCGTTATCTCAGAGCTTTACGTCTGTCTACAGGCGGCAGTGTGATCGTCATCTGTTTGTATGCCTGCCGAATGTCAAAGAAGACAGATCTGTTTGCAATACTAGTAATAACAATAGTAATAATAACAATAACAATAATAATAATAACAATAATAATAATAATAATAATAATAATAATAATAATAATAAAAATATAGCTAGAAATATGAGTGTGAATGATATACAAAAACTCATGTTGCGAAATCACACAGATGACTGAGTAACCGTGTACAAGTAGAGAGCACAGTAGTTATGAAAATCCATCCAAATAGAGCAGTACAATGAAGTATTGAGTCAATGTTCAAGGTCGTAGGCCACACCTACACAGTATCCAAGGTCGTTCCTTTCTGTCGAGCGCCCAACACCTCGGTGTATCCGTGTAGGTGTGTCACTCGTGTATGTAGGATGGTCACAGCGTCCTGGTGCGTGTCACGGTGTCTGCGTGTGCACCCGTGTCTATGTATGCCACAATGTCATTGTATTGCGGCGTCTGCCTGTGTGTCTGCCTGTCCATCCTGTCTGTATGTTTGGCGAGTCTGTATGTTTGTCCATCCAGGCTGCCTGTTTGTTTGTTTTCTTTGTTTGTCTGTCCGGCTATCTGTATTTCTCCTTCTTACTATGTGTGCGAACAGCGTTCTTGGTTGTTGTCGTGTCATAGTCACCTCGAATGACTTGTATTTAAAGTGTATTGGAAGAAGCCATATGTCTGAGTTCCGAATTTGGCGCCCGTCGCCAGATTGGCGTGAAGCCTGTTCTCAAGTATGTGAAATGGGACAGACCACAATCTGATTACAATATCAGTAATAATAATAATAATAATAATAATAATAATAATAATAATAATAATAATAATAATAATAATAATAATAATAATAATAATAATAAAATAATAATAATAATAATGATAA
>BFEA01000069.1:3120653-3130653 GCA_003427395.1 Chara braunii | reverse complement strand
TACCTACGGATGGCCGAGCTAGAGCCTCAACCTCACTTACGGTGCACTAGTAAGGAGAAAGGTACCGCTCGAGCAAACGCCAACAATCGGGGCGCTACCTCAACCCTGATGATCCTACACTAATAATTTCTCTGGTCGTACGACCGGGGCGCGTATTAATTTATTCTGACAGATGTACTAACGATTAAGTCTCAGCTTGCATCGTAGATCTACTCGTCATAACATCAACCCTATCGACCCCTCAACCTCTTCGGTCGAAGGGTATTACTGCAGATCCTAACCTTCACAGCGTGCGTCATAACAACGCGAGCGCGTATTGAACGAAATTTTATCACCGATTTTGCCCCGGCCTCAATGGCCGAGGAATTCGTTTCGAGTGTCACGCTCAAGCGTGCACACCCTTTCTATTCGAGACTGGCTCCGTGATGGTAGCTGATGCTGTCACTGTGTCGGATGCAAAAACATGGTCAAATACCCTTGTAAGGGTATTTGGTCCGATAGTATCCCAGACCCCATTAAGCGACGTCCCCGTCGCTTGAGAACTTTATGCAAATAAAAGATGTTTTCCGACAAGCAAATCGTCAAATTCGAATCCTGGAATGAAATATGGTTTCAGGATTGACGCCGTCACCTTACTTTTCATTATTACTGCCGAGATTTTAACCCGGGTCTCCCACATAAAATATAGTGACTGGAAGTGGGGATACTTGAACTGTGCTACAGTACATGAAATAGTTAAGTGTGACAACGCACCTTTCCTTCCCCCACACCCTTCGTCTTTGGTCCAGGTATTCGTTGGTTGTTTTCAGGGCTGGTGTTCTCGTACGAACTCAACCCGTCAAACGCGGGTCCTAACCGAGACCTTGGGTGTTGAACTCTTCATATCACAATCCAAAGTTGCCTGTCGTTCTACCCGAAGCCTAATACAGGAGTACAACGGTCTCCATCATGACCCACCACAGTCCTGCTGATCAGGCTGGAGCTGCGGCCCACTGTGTTGTTATATTAACAGTGGTTCCCGTAYTGGTTACRCAATAACGGRTAAATCCTCCTATCYTGGGTTTTACCCAGTTTCTAGACCTGACTCTCGACCCCTCTAGTAACCACCTGAGTTGATTCCCTCATTAGGGCGGCCGCCCTTCAGGTCTCAACTCTAGGCCAAAACCAGAAGGTCTGCTGCCTGGTTATACTTGGTCAGCAACCAACGCTGGGATTTACGTCCCAACGATGTCAATTTTCCACCATAGGCTTGGTAATTTATGCCCTTAGGTTAACCCTTGGGTGAATGAACGATGTGTTTTAAATAAAAAAAATTGAGCATTCGTCAGACTGCCACTCAGGGTTGTGCCTGCCAAGTCTTTGATCATAACTCGGTGAGGCACRCACCTCGGGGTCATTTGTATTATATAATTTATTTTTTTTTAACCATTATTTTTAAAATAAATATTTGTTGACTCTTTGCTTGTCTGAAACCACCAAAACAACATCTCATTCAAAAGAAAAATTATTGCAAAAGGTCTCCACTCATTGAAACAAGTTAGTCCATGTCGTGGCATARTTTTCTCAAACATATAATCAATCCTTCCAATATTTTGGTCATACAACCTTTTATTGACTTTCACACAAAGCACTGATCCGCCCGTTCCTCTACSACCATCTCTAGGCCTCGGATGAGTCCAATAGTGATAGACAAAGGGAGATACTGACTCACAAAAGACTCAAACCATAGACAAGGATTCACTCGCAATGTGAAAGTGYTTGTGGTCACTAGCTCATCCCCTTTGGATACATATATAAATATAAAGTATGTTATAATGCGTCAGACTTCAGACTCATCCMTCTYATCCTCATGCTTATCCTCAAAATATCCATGTATTTTYTTATGCTATCATCTACTCTAAGCCTTTATTCTATCAAAACTCTCAAGGAGAAGAAACTTGTCCTCTTTTCAGACTGCACTCTACTTATCCGTGTTCTCTCTTACCCAACAAACACCTTAATTTATCTAGAAATTCATACACCCACTTRTTTTTAATCTAGGAAAGTGATGAYCAATCCCAATATCCTATCGAGCTCCACTCTGCTACTCTCGGATTATTTSTACAGTRATGGTCAMCAATCCCCCGTGTACATGATACTTAGTCATTCCCAACTCAATGTACCTTGCTAGTACCTTACAATCATCCAYGAAGTGTCATTATTATYAAATGACCTTGCAATTTTCTGTCACTAATACARATCTTTTGTTCCTGTCTAYCACTCGTACTCTCGTCGTAAGGCTTCATGTCTCGCTCCTCCAGGTATATTTGGGTCAATTGGGTTCCCAAATCTGTCATAATCACCTCCTTCAATATTGGTGCTTATTASACCACTCGCTTCATCAGCCTTCCTGACATSGCAAAACCTCATTGTGTGCCATTCTTGGGCACTATTTCTRCATACCGCATTCTTCAAACCTCTTCTTCCTCTCTCAAGTCCTTGACCACTTTCTTGACCACTTTCGACCCTGATGGCGTTCCAATTTCTACTATCATCTCCCTTATTACCTTTGCTATCACTTCCTCTAYCATAGCTTCCGAGACTCTTATTACCAGGACCACCACTTCCTYGTCTACCATTGCCTCGACCTTTCCCTCATTCTTGACCCTGATCGTGGTCATAGATCGCCCGTGCTCAGTTTCTTGCCTTCCGCTGAACTTTGGTCAACTTCTGAGGTCTAGGTTCTTCTTCTATCTCAATCACGTTTTCACCTCTTTCTTCATCTTGGTTATCACATCGCTTCTTCTCAGCTTTCGCAGGTCGGAGAGAACCTTGATTATCGTCATTTGCTTTCTCTCCACTACTACCAGCTAGTCTGTCTGACATCCCCTTTGAGACCTTTCGCTTGCCCTTTCTATCCCTTTCTAGTTGTGTCATTCTCTCTTCCAATGCTCTCACATGTTTATGTATACTATCTATTTTCCCTTGTGCTGACGTACCACTAATCATTCGTTCAGGGTTTTCACAATGTTGACTGTCGATTTCGTTTTCGGGAAACCTCAAGCTTAACAAACTCTCGAATTCACTCCAAGTTCGCGATCTCAGCATGAAATCGTATACTTCCTCGTTGAACTCCTCACATACGAACAAAGGGAGCATAGCTAACATCGCTCTTTCATCCCACTCTCTCATCAGGCTGAGGTTGCGGTAATCGCGCAAAAMGTTAGCGAGATTTTTCCCTTGAAACAATATAGTTCTAAGGTCTGGGGGTCGACTCGTGTATAGACTCGCATGTCAATACTTYAGCGAGAGAAGAATTCCTCCAAAGAAGGACCTTATTCAGACCACCATCTCCAGCCATGGCCGCCGCTGCCATCATGTACAAATACAGCAAGCGACGAAGCGTCAGGCCGCAAGCCGAAGATGATGTCTAATAAACTCCTCTATTCCTATCTTAACAGGTCCAACAGGATACACGGGCATAAGCTGTAGACACCCAGTTGACTAAGCAATTATCCTTTGCACTAACCTTAAAGGCGTGAATAGCGCAAACAGATGTATGAAAGGACACTTAAATAAACCATAAGCCCCTAATCATGGATTGGAAGAAGTAATAACATTTTTCTGCTTGCATACCCCATTCGGAGTTCATCCCAGTATTCAAATCTTTCGTCTGGATCGTAAGGAATCAGTGTAAGCGCTTACAATGTGAATCGTGTCTTTCAAGTTTTTTGTTGAGGAGTACGAATCTCATTTCTAGATACAGACCGTAACTACCTCGCTTCTATAATGTTTGTGTTCCCAATCTTGTTCTTACCAAACCGGCCTCCGCCCGTAACTTTGCTCGCAAGTACAGCCCATAGACTAACAAAGTCTAAATGAGTCAGCTCGCGTGCATGAGTCACGTACTCAATCCACCTCTATTGTTCATCTATCCCCATCTCACCAGTCTTACACTTCAAGTTTCTAATTTGATACATGCTTCAATTAGCACATTACCACCTTCTTCKACTTCTATCTTCTAGCTAAATCACCGGACTCTACTTATTGACAATAAGTATCATATGCATTTTCCACCTACTCTCATCTTCTAAAGTCACTACCCTAGAGATCCTGACATCTTTCTCACTACATCTGCCTATACTTAACTCCTTCGCATGTCAATCCTTGACTCCCTTAAATGCTCGTTCAATGCTTCACATAATTTCCTTATAAAGCAAGTAGGAGATCAACCTGCAAATCCCTGGTTAGTATGACAAAAATATAACAAGGGAGATGCACAATCTTCAATCCAATGACGCGGATTGAGAGATGACAGGAGGGTCAGGAACGTGAGGTGTTGGTTGGGACCCTAGTTGGCAGGATTGAGGAAGGACAGTCAATTGCCGATCTTGAGCAGAGAAAGAAAGCGGTGGATAAGGTCCRAAGTGAGGACGGCTAGGTGGTTCAAAACATAGAGGAGACGTGTCATAACTTGAATGAATAATAAGCTATCTTTTCCCGGGATGGGGTACGTTCACGCCACTCGTCCTAAGCGTGCGCGCCCTTACCCTTACCCCTCCTTCCTTTTCTTCTAGCCCTTCATCTTTCTTTTTTCAATCCTCCCACTCTTTGACGAAATCTATAGGCCTCTCGGCGGCCTTCTCTTACCTTCCGCTCCTTCCTCTCCCTGTACTAATCTCACGGCCTTTGGGTGCCATATTAATGTGAGGACAAAAGTTAGACAATAGAGTCATTCTCTGACCCAACACCGTCGGTGTTTGAGAGATTCTAGATAACCTCAGGTTACTGTCAATGGAATACTTTTCCTTTCACTCTCTAGGGCGATCCTTGTCACATGTTCTCACAGATTGTCACCTTACTTGTACCACCTTTTCGCTCATAGACCTTATTCTATTCTATAAATCTCTAAGTAGTTTATATGCAATGACCACTCTTACGTAATCCCTACTCAGAATCCTTGACCAAACTATATCCGAGGAAGTAGATTAGAGTTGTCGTTTTGCTTAGATCATCGACTTACCATACCCGAGTTCGTYCACTCAGGACCTCAGCTAGGAAGCGAGATCCCCGACAACGGCGCCACCTGTCGCGCGCGGCGGTCCCACACCCAGACGTAAAGTAGTTTTTGGTGTTGGACCTCACGGTCGTGTCACGCAGGAGTTTCTTTTTGTCRCTTTACGCAATACCAACTCYGACCGTGCAYRYGTGYTATACCYCTCGCGACTCCCTACGAYAGGTTAGGGATCCCGCGAGGTACAACATACCTCCACCTGCGGGAGCTGTCACCATACCTTAGGTGGGYGTATCCCTGCTGAGCTACTGACCCACGTGCGAAGGYTTTTAYATGCAATTGCAGAGGTAGGCCAGCCGAGGGCGTTTTCTCKATCGCCGTAGCATARGCATACGYGCGGTAGAACGYCTTAAGACTGACCCGTATGTYGTGCCCCGMKGCGCTAATTCCCCCGACCGACTATTAATCAKGTCGACTTTTCTATGACAGTCTTCCACGCTTAACTAACTACGACAATGACTCAACGTTTACTTTGCTCATCATGTGAGAATGTCAGGGTCAATTCCCTTTGTAGTCTCCTATCCTCTCAAACAGAAGCCTAGACAAATGACTTTCCGATCTTGACCGACTACGATCCCATTCACAAGTATATACATATATATATATATATTGTACGTATGTAAATCAGGGGAGATGACTGAGCGGTGGACCTCACTTTCACAATTGTAGTGTCCCTTTGCCCGAATCTCTCAGACGATCCCAAATTTAGAAGATATCACAAATGTCCAACACCTGTGCAATGCAAGAAACCACATACAAACATACAGATGCAGACACAGAATGCGCTATAAGCGTCAACCTTTAACCGATTCATAGCAAACCACTCACGCCCCAAACCCTTGAAAACAACATTCCTTCATAACCGTGACTCCTTTTACCCCAGCCTCACAGTTTTTCGAAGACTCCTGAGTGTGATTTTGACAATTTAGGTATAGATACAGGGGGAAGATTTATCTGTTCCCTTTTTAGGTCTTGTCTTAGGTGTGGGTGTGAAGCCATGGTGGAAGTTAAGTCGGAGTTCTAACGACCTGTTATCAAATGATAACAAAATTGATTTTCTTACGGATTCCCCGTAAGTTCTCCGAAGTGTCGAAACCTGTAAACACAACACAGTCCAACAGAAACTTAACATCTTTGTTCCTAACTGAGATCTAGAAAGTTTCCTTCTAGACTCTGTGTTTTCTCTCTGACTCGTATCCTTAACTAATCGTTTGGGCTGTTGCCCTTCCGCTTCAGGTAGTGAATAATAGTTCACCCCCCTTTTTACTGTCACAGTAATTCTTCATATCCCTTTCACTATCTCATTCCTATCCCTTTTCTGGATTATCCTGTCTAAGTTCCCTTCCTTCTCCAAGTTCTCCCAACACACATGAACACATCATCAGTCCAACTTGTGGAAAAAATCTCATGGAAAAAAAATGAGACAAATAAATAGTCTCTCTCTGAGGTAACATCTCACTTATCCCCTCTAAGTAGAGTCAGAGATAGTTAGTTTGGACTGAACAATGCAGATTGTAGAGAAAGTTAGAGGTGGTATGGCAGATCATTCAGGATATATTCACATGTTACTGGAACTTGTTTGACAAAGGCAAATCTTGGGGGTCTATGCCCTTGTGCGCCAAAGCACACTTAGCGGTAGGCTTATCCTATGGTTAGTCACTGAAACTGAGTAACCACCCATTTGAGAATGGTACAGCGGAATCATGAGTCAATGTCCTTAGCCCAATCGGGCAGCACCAACAGCTTAACCCACTGTAGCTCTTTCTTTGAAGGGTGTCTGGCGCCCTATCTATTCTGCAGCCTCTACCTACAACTACAGCATGGAAGCAACCTGACACTTTGACGACCAGTGAATGATGACGTCAATGCCAATGCCGACCTCCTCTCCACCCAGGTATGCGTTCTCTTTTTTCCCACACTCTCCCTTGATAGCCCACACAAAGCTCTTCACCTCCGAAGAACCAACTTCGGCCTTCCTCTTTCTGCGCACATAGGTAGCCGGGCTATGGCCGCTAGCGCCCTACCCCACAAGCAGCGCCCAACCCACTCATTCATTCATGTCGAAGCCACGCGGGGCGCTGTCTCAGCGTCTTGTGCGAGGGAGTTTGCAGCAGGCCCGAAGTCCGAAGTGGGTTAAGAGGGAGATAACGCAGCCATGGCTGCTTGAAGTAGTAAAGCCGACAATTATAGCTGCCATAACTGGCGTTAGGAAGTAGTGAGGGTGCGTGCGATACAGAGTGTGAATGTGGGCGGGGTATTCAGGGTGATCCAGAGTTCAGTGCGTGCGAACAAAGGTAACAATGTCATCAGTGAGTTGTTCATGCATTTAAGCGCCATAGCCTGTTGAAGCGAGTTTGCATCTGAAGTGTGTTCTCGGTTTTCCATATCCATGAGCTTTGAGTGGGGGCACTGGTACCTATTTTTTTCTGTTTGCATACATGCTAGCCGAAGAAGAAAGCAAGTCTGATTGCAGTGTATCTACGTCACCACGTACGTGTCATTGTGTGACTGTGTCTCTATGGGACACTGCGCGTTGTGTGCCTTTCACTGTACCCATGTCATTGTGTATGTCACAGTGTTCGTGTGCGTCTCAATATGTATGTGACATTGTATCTCACTGTCTGTGTAAGTCTGTTGTGTGTGCGTGTGTAACCACCTGTGCGTGTGTCCGTGCGTGTCTTACTTGTTTGTATGTGTGTGACGGTCACAACTCGACTATGTCCCGTGTGACTGTGTCCGAGTGACTGTGTATCTGCCACAAAGTATCTGTGTATTATAGTGTCCACATCACCGGGACCGTGTTTGTGGTTTCGTTATCTCATAGTTTTACGTCTGTGTACGAGCGGCAGTGTGATCGCCATCTGTTTGTATGCCTGCCGAATGTCAAAGAAGACAGATCTGTTTGCAATACTCGCAATAACAATAGTAATAATAATAATAACAATAATCATAATAATAAGAATAATAATAATAATAATAATTATTATTATTATAATTGCTAGAAATATGAATGTGAATGATATACAGAAACTCATGTTGCGAAATCACACAAATGACTGAGTAACCGTGTACAAGTAGAGAGCACAGTAGTTTTGAAAATCCATCCAAATAGAGCAGTACAATGAAGTATTGAGTCAATGTTCAAGGTCGTAGGCCACACCAACACAGTATCCAAGATCGTTCCTTTCTGTCGGGGGCCCAACGCCTCGGTGTATCCGTGTAGGTGTGTCACTCGTGTATGTAAGATGGTCATAGCGTCCTGGTACGTGTCATGGTGTCTGCGTGTGCACCTGTGTCTATGTATGCAACATTGTCATTGTATTGCGGCGTCTGCCTGTGTGTCCATATGTCCATCCTGTTTGTATATGTCTGGCGAGTCTGTATGTATGTCCATCCAGGCTGCCTGTTTGTTTGTTTTCTTTGTTTGTCTGTCCGGCTATCTGTATTTCTCCTTCTTACTATGTGTGTGAACCACGTTGTTTGTTGCCGTTGTGTCATAGTCACCTCGAAGGACTTGTATTTAAATTGTATTCGAAGTAGCCATATGTCTGAGTTCCGAATTTGGTGCCCGTCGCTTGACTAGCGTGAAGCCTGTTCTCAAGTATGTGAAATGGGACAGACCACAATCTCATTACAATATCAGTAATAATAATAATAATAATAATAATAATAATAATAATAATAATAATAATAATAATGATAATAATAATAAATAGGAAAATAAGAGAAGGCAATCCAGATTACACCATCATATTGAAAGCAAGATAATCACACTAGGCCCCAGAGAGCAGCATTGCACCAATACTACACTGATGGTGTTTCGTAGTAGTGAGAACCGATGTCCATGGAGAGCATACTCTCTCCTCCCAACGCGAAGGACCAATTCCTTCACACTCACACCCTGCGCTCAGCGTCCAGCCTACTCCTACTCAGCTGCTACAGGCTACAAAAAGACAATGCAACAACTGACATCTGCGGCAGCCCGAAGTACTTGAAGATGTCGCCCATGCAGACCATTGCCAATACAAGGTTAGGGCCCTCACATTATCATCATCATCATCATCATCATCATCATTATCATCATCATCGTCATTATCGTCATCATCGATACAATGTCGCTATCCTCCCTGGCTTGTCGTCCAGTTTGCAGATAGCAGATCCTATTTAGCCTTCACTACTATGTCGAAGATGCCAACAACAGCCATCCCGAAGCACTGACTGATATCGACTTCAGGTATAAGTACGTCCCTCGCACCCTTCTCAACCTCGATCATCAACACAGGTGCTACATGTAAGCAAGACGAGGCGGTCCGATAGCTTCCCGCCCTGATACAGCTGTGTTGAGGGTATGTTTACACTCAGGTAGCCAGTCGATCTCCTTTCACCTATCGGAGTGAATGCTCTCTTTCTCCTCTTACATATATATACCCTTGTACGTAGTAGAGAATATATGATGCCTTAAACCTGCGCGATCCGGCCGCGGCCTTGGGGATTACCCTTCAGGATGCCCATCGTATCCAAACCATAGCATAGGATATGTCGTGCATGAGCGTGCATCCCACCCTGTACGTACAGTCTGCAATTACGATCAAGTAATAATAATAATAACACTTATAATAATAATAATAATAGTATTAGTAATATCAACATTAACAATGAATGTATACTGCCAGAACGACGAGGTGCATTTCAGAATAATAGATAAGGTAAAATAACAACAAATAAAAGTAGTAAAACACTAATAATATAAACAATAAATAAAAGTAGTAAAACACTGATAATATAATCAATGTATACAAGCTACCTTTCTGGTCCGATCCAACCATGCCGAGAATGCGCCCTTCTTAGAAATGGGTGCGCTACAGTGGCGGGAATGACCATCGTCCAACAGGTAAGTTTCTCTCATTCTTTTTTTTTTTTTTTCTCTCTCTCTCTCTCTCTCTCTCT
>BFEA01000069.1:3096807-3120482 GCA_003427395.1 Chara braunii | reverse complement strand
AAAGTAGCCCGCGGCGAGTCGCGGGTCCAAGACTTAGTTGATGGCCAAGGTTGGAGACTTGTAGTCTTTCTCTCTCTCTCTCTCTCACACACACACCTCACACACACTCACACACATACATATGTATACACACGACTGGCAAATCCGCGGAGGAGCAAGGCGAAGGCGCGACAGCGGGCAGGTGCAAACAGCGACATATATTTCCACGTTGTAGTGTGAGATTCACTCGATTTTTCTCTCATCCTATTGACAGGAGCGTTGAGGAGTCAGCCGTAGGATAGGAGATTACCTGTTTCTTTCGCTCATCGCCCTTGTCGTCGTCAGTCGGCAGTTTGCTGCTCCCCCCGCTTCCTCTATTGCTCTCACATCTCAAAGGTAATAATAATAATAATAATATTAAAACAATAATAATAATAATAATAGTAATAATAACGATAATAGCAAAAATATTAATAATAATAATCAATAATCGTAACGTAGATAATATAGAAGTAATAGCGAGTAAGAATAAAATAACTTCATTACAAAAGCCTAATACGAATGTATTTAAACCATTTTTTTGGTTTCATTCATCAGGGGCTATTTGATGAGAGAGAAGGAGAAAAAAAACGGTGACGTCGACCGTCGAGTAATACGTACGGTTCTCCCTCTCTTCCACTCACATACTCACACATACTTCTCATGTGTGCACGCATGCCCACGTACTCATGCACGCACACACACAAACACATATTCCATCGATAGGATGAGCAAAACGGAATGAATCTTCCGCTGAAATGTGGAATACACACTGCCACTCTTTGATTTGCTCATTCCATCGATCAAGTAGCGTGCGGCGAGCCGTGGGGATGGAGATTTAGCTGTTGGCCAAGGTAGGAGACTTATCGTCTCTCTCCCTCTCTCATTCATACACACACACACACACACACACACAGTTGCCTACTATAAAGGCCCAGACCAGAACAAGGACCGACCTCTTATACCAGGTACAGATAGCGTAGCAGAAGACTTAGAACCAATGATCCGACAATCAATATTGCAATGTCGCCCCAAACATACATCATCCTCATCATTCCATGGTGTGAAGGGGTCTAACTTTCACACAGGAAGAATGTGCCAGCCCCAACGATACACAAACAAAGAAGAGGGGGGGGTTAGACGAAGAAGAGGGGAAGATGGGAATGTCGTCAACACCAAGTCTTCGGCACAGGCCCAAATGTCCCTCGTCAAAATGTCTGAATCCCCTTGTCGAGTCTGGATCCAATATCGTCAAATCTCAAGTCACAACTCTCTCTCTTTCTGTCGTAGTCTGTTGATACTGAGAAGTCAGGTGATGAGAGGGTGAGGAAGAGATGGTGGACTTAGAAGAGGAAGAAGAAGAACTCTCTTTCTCTCTCTCTCTCTCTCTCTCAGTCCGGTACTAACCTGTGAAGTTGGCGCCTTGATGCACGTACCTCGAAGATAAAGCTGGAGCAACGACGCTACAGGTAAGTTGCTCTGGCCTCCGCCCAATCTCTCTCTCTCACACATCTCTCTCTCTCTCTCCGTCGTTGTCCGAGTCATCGTCGTCGCCTCGCTATCGTCATTATGGCCGGCTCATGTAAGTACCCCTTTTTCCTCCTTCCTCTCTCTCCTTCTTCCTTCTCTCCTTCATCTTCTTCTTCCTCTTCTCCCCCTTCGTGATAAGGTTCAATAAGCCTTTCATAGCACTCCCAGCGCCAAACCGCCGAGATCACTGCAATCCAGACACTTCACCGGTCCACTCAATCGGAAGGAGCGACGGGGCGCGTACGAAGGGCAGGGACATTATCAGCGCGAGCTGATGACAGGCGCTTAGTAGGCATTCCTTATTCAAGATCGATAATTACAACGATCTATCCCGTCGCGGTGGCCCTCCTCCGTTAGCGCTACGTCCACGCACGTTCCCTGCCCCTTCTCTCCTTCTTTCTTCTTCTTCTTCTTATTATTCTTCTTCTTCTTCTTCTTCTTCTACTTCTTCTTCTTCTCTCTCTTCTCCTTCCTCTTCCTCCTTTGTCTTCTTCCCTCTACTCTATTTCCTTCCTTCTACTTTCCTTTCCCTATGTTATGTCGCTATTCTCCTCTTTCGTTGCTATCTCCAGATCGCGAGTCCCTCTCTCCCTCCGCGCGGTCTCTTCGTTTGCTCCCACCACGCTTTCCCCTGTCGGTTGCGCGTGTGCTACCCCCACGCTCGCTTGATCTTTGCGCGTGCACTCCTGCACACTGCTCATCCTCCCCGCGCCTCCTTTTACCACGCACGCTGACGCATCCTCCCTGCGCGCTTCCTTCTACCGAGCGGTCACCTTTCCTCCCCCTGCGCAACTCCTCCCTCCTTCTTCTACTTCTTCTCTCCTCCTCCTCCTTCTTCTTCTTCTTCTTCCTTTCTTTTTCTTCTTCTTCTTCTCGCTACCACTTCTCCCCGTGCGATATCTCCCTGGTCGCTCGATGAGCACTCTGCCCAAACGCTTGGGTCAGGACCTCGGACTGCTGCGTCGGAGTCGAGCAGATTTTCGTGGAACGAATCTGCTCGTCTATCCGATGCAGATTCACTGAAGTGAATCTAGGGAGGGTAGCCACGAAATTAGAGAAAGTTAAAAAATAATAATAATAATAATAATAATAATGAAATGATAACTTTAATAAAATAAAATCGAATCTAGCTATTAAAATAAGATGAGAAAATCCTACTACTAACTACCCCGTCGTGACAACTGTCACAACGGGGTCTAACTGCAACTAACCCCGATTTCGAGGTCACGGGTTCAAGGCCCGGTCTCCCGAACTCGGGGAAAACAAAAGTAAAGCCCCTTCATAAAAAGGGAGCTAGCACAGAGGTCGGGGTGGACTCAATGCCTACACCCTGAGCTTGACAGTCCGACACCTAAACCTACTAAGCTAGCTCCCGTTTCGAGTAGAAGGGGTGCAGCTTAGTATATAAACAGAAGCGGGGCTCAGTCCGACCCGCAGCTTGAGCCCGTTTTTTTTTTTTTTTCTTAAGTTAGCGCATGTGTACGTTTGCAGGTTGGTGTGCCTGCCTGAGTGTTTATCGGCTTGAGTGTGTGTGTGACCTGCAAGGACACTTGACAATGTTTGACAGGTAAGCCCGAAGGGCCGGTACTTAGCCATGGTCGGGAGATTGAGGATCGCGGTGGGAAAGTTACAAGGTAGCAGGGTAAACCCGCACACTTAAAACTACGGAAAAACACTCAAGTAGCAGGTTGTCCGGTACCACACCGAGTAGACCTTCCGGGTACTCGAGGCCGATCAGAAGAAGACGAAGTAAGCATTTCCTGAGGCCCAGTACCATCCCGTAGGCGGGCACCAGTTTCCAGTAGTACGAGCCTAGGTCCTGTGCGGATGATATTTGATCCTCCAACGGTATCTCTCTATGTAGAGGGACAAAGGCACCGGTCACTCGGGTAGTCATGCGGTCAGGAAGTCACCTCCCAAGGGGCGACTCCCTTTCAACCTACGGGAGGCTGAAATAGAGCCTCAACCTCGCTTACGGTGCACTAGTATGGATAAAGGTACCACTCGAGCACATGCCAACAATCGGGGCGCTACCTCAACCCTGATGATCCTACACTAATAATTGCTTTGGTCGTACGACCGGGGCGAGTATTAATTTATTCTGAGAGATGTACTGACGATTAAATCGCAGCGTGCATTGTAGATCTACTTGTCATAACATCAACCCTATCGACCCCTCAACCTCTTCGGTCGAAGGGTATTACAGCAGATCCTAACCTTCACAGCATGCGTCATAACAACGTGCGCGCATACTTAACGAAATTTTCTCACCGATTTTGCCCAGGCCTCAATGGCCGAGGAATTCGTTTCGAGTGTCACGCTCAAGCGTGCACACCCTTTTATTTCCAGACTGGCTCCGTGATGATAGCCGATGCTATCACTGTGTCGGATGCAAAAACATGGCCAAATACCCTTGTAAGGGTATTTGGCTTGACACCGGCAAGCGGCCTGTGGTCGGGAGAGGAAGCCATGCAAAGTCCTCGGACCAATACCTCTATGTTGAACTCGCGCGCCGAATCCCGTGAAGAACCGCTAGAAGACGATAAGTCGTCGTTGCCGGACAGAGAAGATGCCGCACACATGTCTTGTCCTTGAGCTTGAGTACCCATTGTAGGAACGAGTCGGGCAGCATAGTCCTCAAAAGAAAGTAGAAGAGGAGGACTATCGACTTCCGCGTGCGCCTCGAAATGAAGGCCGGTTACTCGCGAAGAAACCTGTTCCGGAGGCGTCGAGACTATTGTCGAGTCACTCTCGGCAGTGCTCAGTTTTCACGTTTGCCCTTGCCTTTCAATGGGCAGACCAGTGTCTGATGAAGATCACTGTTGCACCATAGGCAATAGTGGAATCTCGTGCGCGCCTTGAATGCTTGCTTAGAGATGTCGTACAGGGACCAAGGGGCTGGGGCTGTTGCACCGGGCCCGGGGCTAGATGAGGTGCGTGTCTTCGTCTTGCCGCGTCCTCGGCCTCTACCGGGGCGGCCACCTTCCCAGGCAGCTGCAAGTCTGTCTCCTTCATGGGAGACACGACCTTGCTGGTTTGGTCCAACGGCGTTGCCGCTGCGACCACGACCACTCTTGGCCGATGCTGGTCCCTGCTCGGGGTCTACGCAAACGAACGGAGGTTCTCAGCCTCCTTGTTCGTAATGATGATCTGCGCGGCTTTATCAAAAAGTTTCGCCGTTGTCGTCAAGGTGTCTTCGACGTGAGTCAGGGCATTGCTTAATGTCGGACATGACCTTGAGATGACATAGTGGCAGATAGCCTTGAAGCCCATTTGGATGTCTGGGACTGACGTCAAGCGTTGGTACTCAGTGATCCAGTTGGTACTTGGCAGCGTACCTTGCTCGAAGACCATGAGCTTGTCCATAGCCTTGATCTTGGGCGGCTCGACTGTGCCACGCCGCCTTCAGATCATCCCAACTGATCTTGGTGTGCAATTCGTTAGCTACTACTCCGTACTTGGACAAGAGGTTGTCCAGCCAAGCCTGGCACGTGCCCCCTGAGCGAGAGTACAAGTATGCGTGGTGCTTGTGTTCTTTGACGTTGTGTAGCTGTAGCGTGAGCTCGAACTTGCGTAACCATGGAACCGGATTTGTCTTCGTCGAGTCGCAGAAGATCTCCTGCCCGTCAAACTTTGGGGGTGTCTCGCGCGGTTCTAAACTCGAGGTATTGGCGGTAGTACAGATCCGCTACTGCAATTGTTGCGTTGTGGTCTGTTGTAACTCTACGTCGTCCTTGAGGGAGCCGACGTCCATCTCCAACGGTTCGAGGCGATCAGAGGTATTGGAAGAGCTTGCATCGAGGACGGCGAGAAGTCGTTGCTCCAACTGCTGAAGGCGGCCTTGTACTTGAGCTAGCGAGTCGTCGAGGCTGTGGATATCCTCCTGCTGTGTAATGCAGGTTGCCAGGAGGTCTGTGAGATGCGAGAGGAGGAGAGCGATCTTGTTTTCGCAATCCTCCAACTTGCCGTTCTCGGCCTCGGTCTGTCATGCCGCTGCCATTGTGAGCAAAGTCTGCTCTCCGCTAAATATCTTCTATGTGTTCTCACGACGTTGGTTTCTTTCTTCATCAGCAGCCCTTGCTGCTGCCTCGTCATGTTGGCGCTGTTGTTCAAGTGCCTGCAGACGTGCCTCCTCGACGTCCTCTGCCTTCTTCTTCGCTGTTGCTGCTGCGTCATCTGCCCATTTCTTTGTCTCGGTACTCCAAGCCAGCATTCGGGTCCGATAGGCCTCGTCTGCTTCTCCGCACCTCTGGTCCATGACGGTTGTATGTGACCGCAACAGCATAGACCAGGCCGGGGGCCTGTTCCCGTGGTATTTCCTGCTCTGTCAGCTAACTTGGCCTGCTGACATGTCCTGCTGACGTGGTCTGCTGGCGTATCCCATTGACGTAGTCTGCTGACGTGGCCTGCTGACGTGGCACATCATCAATGTCGTCGTAGGGGGTACCCGGCGATAGGTAGAGAAGCTAAGGCCAGAGGGGGCAACAACATAGATGGGGAGGGTGGGTGAGAAGAATCGCCCAGATAAGGAGCCACTAATAAAAAAAGAAAAGTTTGAACTTTGCAAAAAAATTTCGAAAAATAAAAAATCCCAACTTTTGCAAGTTCAGTAGGTCTCCCGACCTCCCTTAAAGTTCGAAATGATCAATGAGAGAAAAATTTCGACTTCAGACTGCAAATGATTATAGAACGGACTAACAGAATCCGAGAACTGTGAAAAAAAAAAATCAAACAGAAATGACAAGCATTGGGATTTTCTCAGATAAGAATATTTACAGTTTGGAAAATAATATCTGCAGGAGGGATTTCCCGTACCATTTTCAGAAAAACGAATCTCGAAAAAGAAGATATTCCAAATGTCTAAGTAACGGGAAATGCAACAGGAAATCAAAATTTTCGAAAAGCAGAATATTTCGGATTTTCAACAACGAAATTTCGAATTTTTTGAAGAAAAAACGAAAATGGAAATTTCAGATGTTGCGCTATTGCGATTTTCCACAACAGAATAGCATGAAAACAAAATCCAAGAAAAGAAAAAAAATTCCCATTTTCGGTAGTAAGGTCCAAATCGTGATTTTGGGGGCTAACTAGTGTGCTCTAATCAATAAAGACAGACTAATCAGCTACCTAGTCCCCGCACACGTCTCAGATCTGGTTCTCCTGATTCATGTGCGGTGCAGTGTGCACCGATACCAACTGTTACATGCCTGATTGGGCGGTGTACATACAAACCGAGGATCCGCAATGTGATAAAAAGGACTGAATGGACAATGCAGTGCAAGTAGAATCTCAACAAGCAATGTGCATTCTAATATATAAAAAATGGTGTTGAATAGCGCAGGGAAGACTTAGATACACAGCCCGACATGACCGGGACTGACCTCATTCACATAGTATTAGATAGCGAAGCAGAATCCTAGAATGCTAATGACTAGCCCAATTAATGTTTGAACGCAGACCAAACATACATCGTATCCATCACGAGGTGTGAAGGAGCCTGGCGTTGTACACAGGAAGAAAGCGCCAGGTCCAGACATGCACAGACAAAGAGGAAGGAATCAGACGAAAGGAGGGAGAGCGATGGGAATGTCGTCAACACCAAGTCTTTGTCACAAGTCTCAAATAATCCCTCGTTGCAATGTCTGAAGTCCAAAAGTCGAGTCTGGATCCGATGTCACCAAGCTCTTTCTCTCTTCTCTTGTAGTCTGCAGATGCTGTGAAGTCAGATGATGAGAGGGGGAGAGGGAGATGGTGGACTGAGAAGAGGAAGAAGAAGAACTCTTTCTCTCTGTTACGAGCCAGATACTAACCAGTGATGTTGGCGTTGTGTTGCAGGTACCTTGAAGACGAAGGTGGAGCAACGGCGCTGCAGGTAAGTACCTCTGGCCTCCGCCCAATCTCTCTCTCTCTCTAGTGCTATCCTAGCTATGGCGCCCAGCGCTGGAGACTACAGCTACCTATTGCGCCCAGGGCTGAAGACTAAAGACTAACGGTACTACTACTCCTGCAACGCTCCCTCCAGAGTGCTGCGGCCGAATCCAGAAGACTACTGCCTCCTGCCTGCCCGTGAAGTGCATGGGAAGTCCCTATGTACTACCTTGGCTTGCCTCCTGACTGCCTGAAGGGTGAGCCAGGCCGAGGAGGCTGTTCTTGTTAATGCCGAAGTATGCCAGGTGCTGGCGCTGCAGCAGCTGCTGAGGCTGGCGTGGGGRACAGGCTAAGAATAGCCTGTTCCCGAAACCCTGGTTTGGTGCCTGAGTTTCAAGGCCGGTCGTTCTGATGAACGACCGAAAATTGCCCTTCGTTTGAGGCTAAAAGGGTTGTTGCCATTTTTAGTCTGAAACGACACAGGGAGTGTAGGCCCCTATTTTCAAGCTTACAGGCTGAACAGTCACGGGGCCTGTAGGCCCTGGTTATCAGGCTTTTAGCCTGAGGGACGCGGGGCCTGTAACACCCCCCCCTCCTTATGAAGTCAAGTCGGGGCGAGTGCGGAGCCGATGATCTGAAGGTGGAACCTGGACGCGGGCGCGGCGTGGAGCCAAAGAGACCGGCTTGCCTTGCATCTTGCGTTCATAGTGTGCGAGAACATCTGACGCTGTTGCTTGAAGTTCCGCACGGGTCAACCAACGGTCAGCTCGGTGTGTGCAATATGCAAAATGCACCAAATACTTGGTTGGCCTGTTGCTTGAAGTATGCAAAATGCACCAAAGTATTGCCGGATAGATGTTCAGTTCCCGGGTTGGTGCTCGATCAAGGACCCTGGTGGTGTACAATGTGGAGTCACTGGAGTGCGACTTCATCGAAGTTCATCCATTAGTCAGGCATGGCGGTGGGAGGTGGCTCAGGTGGGAGAGACATAAAAGTATTGCTCCTAGTGCATTGTCCTTCGCAGATCTGCGCTTGGTAGGGATGAGCAGCAATAGCCACTAGCACTACGAGGTGAAGAAAGAGAAGAGAGGAGAGAAAGTAGATGTCTCGCTACTCTGGATTTAAGGGGCTCTTTTGGACTTTTTTTTCCTGTTCATTCATTGAATTTCATTCTTTCGTTCATTCATTGTAATTATCTCCATACATATAAAGCAAAACGCGGGTCTCGCGTGACGGTCCCTCGCGAGACCCGCTTCCCTCGTGTGGGACTTCCCGTGGCGCGCATCGTTTGTGGCGGGGCCAAAGTTTTGTCGGTTCAGTTTTATCGGTTCAAAGTTCTCGTAGCGCGGCCGACGAATGTTCGAATTCTGGCGGACTCGTGGGTGGAGCTATCGGGAGCTATCGGGACAGGGGGCGTGTGCACCTGGACGTGGTATTCGGGATGTCGGTTCAGTTTTGTCGGTTCAAAGTTCTCGTAGGGCGGCCGGCGGATGTTCGAATTCTGCCAGGCCCGCGGGTGGAGCTATCGAGACAGGGGGCGTTTGCGCCTGGACGTGGTATTCGGGACGGACCGGGACGTGCTTTTAGGAAGGGGGGGTGTACGGGCAGTGGGCAAGAGTGTTGTCGTGTTTCGGGTTATATCGACGTGCACTTGGAAAAGGTATCGGGATAGGGGGATGTGCTGCCATGGCCGATTGTTTTGTCATTCCGGGACCCACCGGGACGTGTTTTCAAGAGGGGGGGGTGAACGGGCAGTGGGCAGGAGTGTTGTTGTGTTTCGGGTTATATCGACATGCATCCAATATGGCATCTGCCGTCCGGACATGGTTTCGGGGTCGAGGGGTGTGCTCTGAGGAATCTTTTGATGTGTGTGCGCGTGCATGCATCGGTGGGCGGGGAGGTTCTATATGTGCCGGTCTATGTATATGTTGAGAGAGGTGAGACCGAGCAGTCAGCGATGAATTTGTCCGACTGGTGATCAACGATGAATTTGTCAAAGTTGACTGAATGTGAGCTCTCTCTCTCTCTCTCTCTCTCACCATATTCACTGAGAATCACAGTCCACAACAGAAAATTTTTCTAGAATTAAATATTCATTCTATAGTAAAATTACATTCTAAATTTCGAATTTTCATCCCATATTAAAAAATATCATTCCAATTTCAAAATTTTCCGTCTTACTTGAGAACTTTCCTTCCAAGAATGGACTATCCCTTCTTATTTGAACTTCATGCTAGAGATAGAATGAAAGTCTGGATGAGTTCATAAAATATTTTGATTGGACTATCATTCTAAGTAAGGATTTTAGGTTAATCCAATTTAAATTAGAAGATATTTGTTGTGGTAGAATGAAAGTTTAATTAAAACCTTTCATAAACTCATCCAGACTTTCATTGCATCTTGAACAAATAGATGTAGTTGGAAGGGAAAACTCATATTTAGACGGGAACTTATCAAATAAAACTGAAAAATTTAGAATTGGATAAACATTGGAATGATAATTTATAAACATGAAGGATTTATTTTTTATGGAATGTTTTTTCAACTTTCATTTCTCGCGGGAATTTTTCTGTTGTATGTTGCCAAAAAAAGAAAAAGATGTCAAAAAAACGACAACCCATGTCATGCAATCACCATCGAAAGTGTGAAGAAGCCAAAAGACAGACAACAATCCTTCTCCACCCGATCAGAACAAGGGATTCGTGAAAACCTCACAATCGGAGAAAACCTAACATTTTTTATAGAATGAAAAAGTAAAAGTCAAACTGTTATTTTTTACACAAAAGAGAGCGTTTTTAATCGTTTTTCGATAAAGGAGGCAAAAAATCAGGTGAAAAGTCTAGCATTCCTCAAAATGTTCAAGAAACCCCTTCCTTGCAAAATCCTTTTGTAGGACTATAAGTCATTCGCAGTAGATTGGCAAAAAAACAGAGTTCAAACAAGATAATTTTTAAGGATGACAAGGCAAACTTGAAAGATGTAAAAAAAAAGGTGTTTTGGTGAATACTCATTTATAGGACTATAAGTCAGTTTTCGCAGTTAGGTAAAAGTCTAACTCTATACAAAATAATTTATAGGACTGTAAATCACTTTTGAACTTAGCGATAAAACCCTTATCAAAAAATATATGTCATTTAAAATAAGAACACAAACAACTTTTGCCTCAGAGACATCTTGAAATTCTTAGCCAAACACGAGTTTAAAATAAAACTATGGGAAAAAGAATTAAAATAAACAATAAAAAATAATATGTTCGCCCATGTATGGGAAACCATATTCAAGCGAACGTATTCACGAACAGGAGAATATGTTTGCGCATTCGAAAACCCCCCAAATAAGTTCATCGTGCTACACATCTTATAGGACTATAAACACAATTTTTTTGGATAACAAAAAATCAGGATATTTCTGTTCTTGAACATACGGTGCTTCACCAGGTCATGATTTTCTATTAAAAAACCTATTTTTTTCCTCGCCCCCTCCAGTGCTTCTGAAAAAGTAATTTTCTATTTTTTTTTTTGCGAATGTTTCACTTCACGTAGAATTTTATTCCTGGAGGAGACCTGAAAAATGTACTATCATAATCTTGAATAGATTTCGTGCAAACCTAACAATTTGTTTTGTTAGGTTTTCACGAATCCTATGTTTCAGGGGAAGACGCATGGAAGCGGGGGACCCCAAGGAATTAACATAAAAAATAAAAAATAATATATTCGCACATGTATGGGAAATCATGTTCAAGCGAACGTATTTACGAACAGGAGAACATGTTTGCGCGTTCGAAAAACCCCCAAATAAGTTCATCGCGCTACACATCTTATAGGACTGTAAACACAATTTTTTTGGATAACAAAAAATCAGAATATTTCAGTTCTTGAACATACGGTGCCTCACCACGTCGTGATTTTCTATTGAAAAACCCATTTTTTTCCTCGCCCCCTCTAGTGGTTCTGAAAAAGTAATTTTCTATTCTTTTTTTTTGTGAATGTTTCACTTCATGTAGAATTTTATTCCCGGAGGAGACCTRAAAAACGTACTATCATAATCTTGAATAGATTTCGTGCAAACCTAACAATTTGTTTTGTTAGGTTTTCACGAATCCTAAGTTTCAGGGGAAGACGCACGGAAGGGGGGGACCCCAACGAGGTGTCGGTTCAAAGTTTTTGTTGCCCATGTTCCAATTCCGGAGGATATTTGAATTCAGGAGCAGTAGGATCTATTCTGAAAAAAAACAAATTGAATCAACTCGTGATCAGTATCGCACGCCATACGATACGATCACCGTCGCATGAGCGAAGAAGGCAAAGGACAAACAACAATCTTTTTGCACCCGATCAGAGGAAGAGGGATGGGAGGAGACGATTCCAGCGAGAAACATGCGATAATGATTCCCCGATCGATCATATTCGCTGGCAATGACAGTCATGAACTCATAACGAGGTGAACAAAGAAAAAATCATCAAAAAATACACAAAAAAAACAAACAAATGCTAAGAAATAGGACAGAGCATCGATCGAGAATTCATTGTATACCCGGGGGAGGAAAAAAAAACAAACCGAAAACATTGCGAAGAAAACGACAAAATCCCCAAAAAACAACAGGGTATGGGATACACTCGCCATCACAACCGGGGAGAAGGTAAACAACAGATAACAATACTTTTCCACCCGAATAATCAATCAATCAATCCATCAATCACCCCAAAAAAAAAAAAGAGCAAACAATCACAAAACTGGCTTCCCAACTCAGAAAAAAAAAAAAAAAACGGACATATCATCAGTTTCGCACACCATATTCACTCACAATCACTGCCTACAGCATATCATCAGTATCTCACACCAAATTCACTGAGAATCACAGTCTTTGTTGCCAAAAAAAGAAAAAAATGTCAAAAAAACGACAACCAATGTCATGCAATCACAATCGAAAGCGTGAAGAAACCAAACGGCAGACAACAATCATTCTTCACCCGATCAGGAGAAAACGCATGGAAGGGGGGGACCCCGATGAGATGTTGGTTCAAAGTTTTTGTTACCCATGTTCCAATTCCGGAGGATATTTGAATTCAAGAGCAGCAGGAAATGTTCTGAAAAAAACAAATTAGATCAACTCATGATCAGTATCACATGCTATATTGGCTGGCAATCACATTATATATCGCCATAAAAAGACAGCACAAGCATGTATACGCGAAAAAAAAAATTAAAAAACATTAAAATACAGAAGAAGTCCAATCATAGTACACATGGCGATCGCTAAAAAAAAACAAAGGCAAAAAAAAGAAACAAAAAATAGCAAAAAAAAAGACAGATCATAAGGATTCGAAATCTGTTTTCCATCACAGTGCAAACGACAGCTATATAAAAAAAAAAAACGAAAAAAAAAAACTTTGGAAAAGAAACCTGATGATGTATTTTTTCCTCAACAAAAAACAATATAACGACAAAAAATGCAATCACATTACATAAACCAATCAGTAAAAAAAAAAAAAAAAGCAAAAAAAACGACGGAAAAAAAATAAAATTAGATCAACCATTCCAGTACACCACAGGGACCTGCATAAACAAAATCTTTTCTTTTTCTTATTATTTCTCCACAAAAAATGAAAAAACAACTGTTTTTTTTCTGCCTCTCATTTCTCAATTCCCATATTTACTTTCGCCCCTTTTTGTATGATGTTTTTCATTGTGTTGTTCATTTTGCCTTGCCTGAATAATCATACTGTATTATAGCCGAATCCTCTCATGCTGCCGAAGAAAGGGCACGACGAGAACATCAAGTGCGACGGCAACGATATAGACATGCACACATTAACCGCATTGAACCACCAATCAATTTTGCACGTATTTACACAACGACACTAATCGTACAACATATTGTCATCACCCTTGCCACACTTGGCGATCGGACATTGTGTCTTTACTGCGGAGCGTACAAATGGCAGCATGAACACCCATGGTCGATGCTATGCTGTCGTCGAGGCGAAGTAAAACCACCACTTTGGGAATATCCGCCAGCCCAAACTCCTGACCACGAAATCCTTCAACTATGGAAATCAGACAATAAATATGGCAGGTTTTTACGATCAGGCTCGCTACAATTCAAGAATGCATTTCCGCTTGCGTCACAAAGTGTTTGAGAAACAGAATATCCTCCAGGTGCATGGTCGGGCATGTTATGTATAGAAGGGCAATTGCGCGAAAATTTAGGCCCCTTGCTTCTAAACCCTAACAATCAACCTGCGTTTGCACAAATCTACGTATACGACCCACAGGATGAACATGGCGCAACATTTCTTTGTCTTACTCGCCTCAGTCTTCCTGCTGATAAGCCTTTGGCAACTATTCGAACTATAAAATCCCTCCTCTGAAAAATTCACGCACTTCTGCGATCGTGTAATCGTTGGGTCCAAGATTGCATCACAATTTAGAAAATGTCAGATGAACTTCTTCATAATCGACATATTGTCATTAACCCTGATGCACGACCAACGAATGAACATGAATGACGATATAATAAACCAGAAACCTCAAAGAATTATGTATTCTTATGCATGACCAACCTGTCAACAAAGATGTTGTCATCCACAAATGTGTTGGGAGTATTATCCCAATTGCTGAAACTAATCGAGCTTTTGACCCCCTTCATTACGCTTTGCTATTCCCGAACGACGACGATGGATGAACCCCCGATTCCGATAATAATACTGAAGAAATAAGTCAATCCATCACAGTACGAGAATTTTATGCATTCCACATGAACACACGTTTCACAGAAAGAACAACAATCTTTCACGCGTGTCGACTTTTCCAAGACTACATTTGCATGACATTCGCTAAAACCGAAAATGGTCGACTTTTGTACAATCGATTACATCAAACAGAAAATTCTGCTGACCTATACGAAAATTTGCGAGACCATGTCATGCAATATGACAATAGTGAAAATATCGGGCAACGAATTATTCTACCGGGAACATTTACGGGAGGACCGCGTGATATGCATCGGTGATACCAAGATACTTTTGCAACTATTCAAGAATATGGAGCACCGGACCTTTTTCTTACTTTCACATGTAATCCATACTGGCCCGAAATAGAAACTCCTCTTTTTCCAAACCTGCAACCAGCAGACAGACGTGATCTCCTCGCACGTGTTTTCAAAGGATACTTATGACAATTGATTCATGACATACACTCAACTCATATATTCAGAGATACAACAACGTACACATCTGTAATTGAATTTCAAAAACGTGGATTGCCGCACACACATATAATAATAACACTTAAACAAGATAAAAACTTACTACAACTGAACAAATTGACTCTGTTGTTTCAGCAGAGCTTCCAACTAATCCCGCATTGCGAGAATTGGTCCTCACTCACATGATTCACAATCCATGTGGAATACACAACATGCATGCATCCTGCATGAAAATTACCAATGTACACGATTCTTTCCTAAACCATTTTCTGAACGAACAACGTGGAATGAAGAAACATGATACCCTATTTACCGTCGACGTGCACCTGATGATGGAGGAATTCAAGTCATTCGTGGTGAAACTCAACTTGATAACTCTTGGATCGTGACTTACAATCCTTACCTCCTGCTACGATATCGAACACATTTCAATGTTGAAATATGTGCATCGACAGATGCGTGTCGATATATGTTTGAATACGTCCTGAAAGGTCCTGACAGAGCAATGGTCGCTGAGGCTATTAACACCGAAGATGAAATTCAAACATATCAAGACATGAGAACAATTGGTGCCGCTGAATCATGCTGGCGTATTTTCGATTTTGTGTTATGTGATCGATATCCCGCCGTCTCACCACTGCCTATTCACACTGAAAATCGCCAAAGAGTGTACTTCCGTCAACGACAGCCCCACCCCCTGAAACGGAACTTACAGCTTAGTTCAATTGGAACGCTGCACATCTTGAAAATCCCGAAAATAATAAACCTCTATACAAAGATATGATTCGTCGATTCCGTTTCGATAAAAAATACAAAATGATGAATTCCTCGACGCCAAGCATCCAACACAATTAGCCGAATACGTACTATCCATCGGAATAGCGGAGATACATTCTATCTCCGCATACTACTTCTGTCACCTCACTCTCGTGGTGCAACAAGCTTTGAGCATCTTCGCACCGTTGATGGCCAAATTCACCCGACATACCAAGCTGCATGCAAAGCACTTGATCTCCTAAACAACAACACACAATTCGATGCTGTTCTCCAAGATGCAATTCTAATGTATTCCTCGGCCATGGTCCGTGACCTATTCGTTCATATACTTCTTCACTGTGGTATTAGCGACCCTAACAATTTTCTTGACACACACTAGGAACAAATGACTGATGACTTTCTACGGCGACTTGTCAATGTCCAAGTCTCACCTTCAATTATCAAAACAATGATCCTTCTAGACATTGAAAATCGACTTCAAAAAGAAGGGAAAAAACTTAATGATGTTGGCCTTATACCACCGTCACAACAAGATAGAGAAGAAGCTAATAACCTTTCCGAAACACCACGCCGTCACAACATCCCACGAGTCATTGATGACGAAATTTCTTATGATAAACAAAAACTTCAAGATACTCTTTATGTTAATCTCCCGGGTTTAACTCCATCACAACATGCAGTCTTCCAACATGTCATTCATGCTGCTGAAAACAAAAAACCGCTTTGCCTTTTTGTCGATGCACCTGCTGGCACCTGTAAAATATTTTGCTTCAACACAATCCTAGCACATCTTCACCTTCACGACCAAGTTGCACTGGCTGTAGCTTCCAGTGGCATCGCGGCAACTTTATTGGATGGTGGACGAACTTTCCACTCACGATTCAAGGCTACACTCAACCCTTTAGACTACGTTAACCCTCGGCCGCGGCCGAGTTCGGCCGGCGGCCTCGACCGGGACCCCCCCGGCCGCGGCCACTCCGACCGCGTTTTTTCGGCCGAGGCGGCGGCCGAACTAGGAGGTGGTCTCAGGAGAGGAGAGCGGGCGTCAGGTGGGGGTGGGGCGCTGCACGCCCTCGAAGTGAAAGACCGACAAAAAAATAAAAAACGGGGGGGTCCTAAACATGAGTCCAGCAGGGTGGGCCGGAAAAATTATTGAGTCCACCGAACTGCGTTTCGTTGATGCAGGACCATTGCAGGTGTGTAGGGGGGAAGGTAAGCAACACAGAAAAAATAAAAAATAAATATGCACCCCCTGCGGGTTCGTTTTTTTGGGGGTGGGGCCCGTGGGGGTATCTGGTGGCTGGTAGACCGTGGGACCGTGGGCCTGCGTTGGGGGATGGGGGTCCGCCGGTTCCGTGGGTGGGTTTGTCGTTGGGTTGAGCGGGGGAGGGGGGAGGGGGGACCGTGGGGGCACTGCGTGGGTTTGGGTTCAAGTGTTGAAGTGCAAGTACATAGTCCCCCACTGCAAGCGGCGGGATACTGGGTACTTGAACTTGGACATCAGGGGCGTGGGGGTTGGGCGGGGGTTGGGTGGGGGTTGGGAAGGGTCGGGATGGGGGTGCGTATGGCAGAGCAGACGCAGCCTCAGGCAGGCATCAATTTCATTCGTGAGGCTGGTGGAATAACACATTGATAAGCATATCATCCATATTTAGCATACCAAATTTACAACACATTCACAATGAGGGCAACCATCACATGCATGTGTGTGGCATTAGACAAAGATACCATTCGCAACATTGCGACAACAATTTCCGCTCTGTACGGGACATTTAAGACAACAAAACACTCACCGAACAACAACGACTCACATGCAAAAGCGAGTGTGAAAGAGGAGCGTGTAGAAGAACAAGACAATGGAAAAAAAAAAATCACTCCAAATGCATATGTATGTGTCAGAAGCCAAAAACCGGACCTGTCAGCGTCAACCAAACCGTGACACACGGTACCTCACAAAAAAAACGAAGGCGATCGTACCATCCGTCCCTGTGGAAACTACCCTATGAAAACAGCGTCATATACAAAACTATGATACAACCTCGAGCAATAACATCAACAACACAGGTTTCATGAAAACCATACAAAACCATAAAACCCAACATTTTTTATAGAGTGAAAAATTAGAACTCAAAATTTTGTTTCTGGTTTGAAAAAATTATACATTTTAAACCACTTTCCAAAAGACAAAGCAAAAAATCAGGCAAACAGTCAAGCGATCCTTAAAATGTGGAGGAAAATTTGTGCTTGGAAAGATCCTGTTATAGGACTATAAGTCCTTCTCAATAGATTGGCAAAAAAACGGAGCTCCAATAAAACAGACTGGAAAGTTGTCAAAAAACAGTTTTAGTGAATTCTGGCATATAGGGCTATATGTCATTTCCAACATTTTATAGACTCTATAAAGCAATTTTGAAGTTAACAATAAAATCCTTGCCAAAAAATGTATGGTATGTAAAATAATAGCACAAACAACTTTTGTCTCGGGGACATTTTCTAATTTTTAGTTAAACGCAAGTTAAAAATAAAAAAACGAAAGAAAAAATTTTAAAAAAGTTTAAAAAACATTAAAAAAGAGGAAGTTTGCCTACAAACTATACAGATGATATTTTGAGATAATAAAAAAATGTATATTTTAATTTTTAAGTATACAATACTTCGCCTAGTAATGATTTATTGCGAAAAAACCTGATTTTTTCCTCGCCACTTTCAGTGGGTTTCAAAAATTATTTTTTTATTCTTTTTTTGTGGTTACTTTGCAAAGAATCTTGCTCCTACAGAAGGCATAAAAACCATACGCTCAGAATCCTAAATAAATTTCGTTCAAACCCAACATATTTTTTTATTGGGTTTTCACGAATCCTATGTTCAACATGAATATGAACCTACCCTGTCAAAACGACGTCCTGTAAAAAAAAAAAAAAAAAAAAGAACAAATAAAAAAAGCACTAACGCCTCCCTCTCCCTGCAGAAGGTCTAGATCCTCTGCCTCCGGAAGGACACCCACGGCCTCTTGCGGTGGACTGTCGACCACGTGCTTCTCTCAGGCCCCCTCCACCACCTGTGCCCTGCGCACCGCTGATGTATGCCACCTGTGCTACCGCGGCTGCCGCGGACACGGCCGCTCTATGTCTGCGGGCTGCAATGTCGATCGGCTCGGACTCTGTGTCCGCGTCCTCGTCCTCGGCCTCAGATGCAGCAATCGTCTGTTGCTGCCTCTGAATCGCGTCCAATGCAGCCTGGCCGGCAGCGATCTCTACTGCGAGTCGAGCCTCAACCTCCGTAACGGCGCTGTGTCGTCTACTCTCACTCCGCATCGGCAACCCCTCCTTGCCAGATTTGTAGTGCTGACCCTGCTGCATGTCCGCAACTGTCCCTCGGGCCAGAATCGGCGGTGGGATCAAAACTCTCCTCGTTGCTGATTGAGACAAACCGAGCATGTGGCCTGCCATGTGAACACTCGAACGTCCGGAGCCACCCTCGCTGCTGGCCGCAACCTGAAACCGAGGTGACAAACTTACTGCGAAGGCGCCCCCCCCGGCGTCGTAATCCGCCCTCATCCGGTCCGAGACCTGGCAGTGAGCTGCCCATCCGCCGACAACACCACCTGCGACAGGCGGCGGGGAACCGGCAACGGGCGCACGGGCGGTAGTCGTGTCGGCGCCGCCATCCGTGCTCCGTGCGGGAGGCGGAGGCATCGATCCGGCAGATCCGCCACCGTCACTGCGGCGGCCCGACCCGCCATCAACTGGCCCGGACTCCCTCCCTCTAATGTCGCTGAGCGAAGAACCTGACCATCTAGGGCTATCCACGATGTACGGCGGAGGCGATTACGCCCCTCTAGGAGGGCGCCTCTCATCGCTCTTGCGGCCCGTGTGGGGGAAAGGGTCATGTGAACCGAGTCGCGCCAAATCCTCGGCATCAAAACCAGCCTGAGCGAAGGCCTCGGGCCGTGTGAGAGGTAGTGTAGGCACTGACGGGGCCCTCAAGACCAAAGCCAGCCTACCCTCATCGCTGTGGTCGCCGTCGTGATCGCCGTGGTCGCCGTCGTCGCCGCCGTGGTCGCCGTGGTCGTCGTCGTAGTCGCCGTCGTCGTCGTCGTCGCCACTGTCGCTGTGGTCGCCGCCGTCGTCGCCGTGGTCGTCTCCGTGGTCGGACCCCTCCTCGTCCTCGTCCTCGTCCTCGCCGCCACCATCTCCCTCAGAACCCGTGGGGACACCATCTCCCTCCGAGTCAACAGTCGTGGGCACACCCTGTCGGGCCGCCCTCGCATCGGCCTCCCCACCAAAACCCTGTCGCCTCCGTCACTTCCGCCACCCCCCCTGTCTCCAACTCCCTCCGTCGGCGCTGCTCCTCCCTATACGAGAAACCACCATCCCATCGCGGCAAAGTCCGCAGCCGCTCCTCCTCCTCTCTGTCCAGTCGGGCATCCCGCTCCTCCTCGGTCTCTACATGGCCCCTCACATCAGAATCGTTGAGGAGCACGTTCGACAGCAAGGCACCCCTCTGTCTCGGGGCACTGAGAACCCCCAAACCCCCGCCAGAGCCGCCGACGTACAAGTCGTCGGTGCGCAGCTCGGACGGCGAGCGATGGCAGACACCGGCGCCGGATGGAGTCCTCTCCATCTCCGGAATGTTCGCAAGCCCGGTCCCCTCATGGTGCTCGGTCGCTGGTGTCTGTTTTCTCTCCGCTGCCCATGCCGACCTCGTCCTCGGCCTGGTAGGCTCTGGCGCTCCCGTAGTCCGATGATGAGAGGGAGAGAACCGGCGATCCGGAAGGCGCACCTTCTCCTCCTCCTTCGCCCCCTCCGGCTCGCTGTCGCTCCTAACCTCCCAACGTCTGCCCGTTTGTCGAAGGCCTCCGACTGGCTCCTGCTCCTCCACGTGCTCGTCGGCACGCGGTCGTCGTCGACGACGACCACCGGCTCTGCCGGTACCATTGGCCTGACCACCGGACGGCACATCATCAGTGATGACGAATGTGTGTGGAGTCATGCCGTCAGGTCCTCTGCCGTACGTGAAATAGACCCACTCCGCCCTCGTGTCGCCGCTGACGGGAGCGTCGTCATCGTCCGTCCACTCGTCGTTCGATGTGTCGCTGTCCGCATCAGTGTCTGACGTCTTCTCCGGTCACGGCCATAGCTCCACCGCCCTCTTGCCAACACGTCCTGAACCGGGTCGGTTATGGACGATCGACAAGCATGGAAAGTGATGACCTGGCGCTCAATGTCGTGCTCGCTGAAACTGCCAGCAGATCGCGCTCCCCACACCTCGGGGTCCACGTCACCCTCGTCGTCCTCCTGCCTTTCCGCGGTCTTCTCCTAACCGGTCCCCATAACCCAGGGCAACATGTAGCCACTACCCTGCTGTGCGCATCTGACCAGTTTGAGATTGGTGGCAATCTCAACCAGCTGTGCAAGCTTGGCAAAGCCAAGCTTGTGGCGCCTCGCCGTGTTGATGCGCTCATGCTGCGCCCAGTTCCTCTCCGCAGGAGAGGCGGACGTCCACAAGTGCATCACACAGATGGCGATGGTGCGCAACTGAGGGTGATGACGTCCGTGATCAAACCACCACTGGGCACATCGCTCAGTCTCGGGGATCCCCCGACAGTCGTCGGCCTCGGCATCGGACAACTGTTGATCTCCCCAATCTCCCCGCCGCGAGTGGAAATGCATGATCTCGTCACGGACTGTCCTGTACAGTGTGCCGACCGGATCGTCGCTAGTCTGTGCGAGCAGGAATCTATCGCACTCCTCGACCACAAGGGCGTCGTCGGTAGTCGTCTGCAGTGACTCATAATATCGGAGGGACCGGGGGCGAGGGTTGAGTAGGTGTGCCATAACATGTGCGGGCTCGAGCATGTGGAGGTTGCGGACGGCAACCTCACGCACGCACGGCTCGACCATGTCCGCTGGCACATCCACCCTCCTTATCAACTCCAGAAGATGCTGACTCCACTCGTAAACGATGGACATCATTATCCCCCCTCCATCCATCCTCCTCAAGAGCTGGTGGATGGGCGACATAACAAGGATGGAACAGTCAACGCATCGCCAGAACTCGCCTCGATCTGTTGCTGAACCCACTGTGCATGGGAGACAAGCCTGCACTCCCACGGGATGCGAGCCCACGCATCGCCGTGCAGCATGCTCGCTAACGCGTCCCGCCGGCCTTTGAGACACGTCAGCATCAGGAAAACTGATGAAAACCGGGTCTCAACGGCCTCAACCAGCGTGACACGAGGGCTCATCCTCCTGAAAAGGGCGAACGCAGCGCCGTGCGATTTAATAAATCGCACTAACGCTCGGGTTCGGATGATGGTCTCCTTGACCCACGCCACTCGCATCCCGACGTTTGACAACATCAAGTTGCAGACGTGGGTGGAGCAGGGAAGCCAAGTGATCCTCCTGATGTCTGCGTCGGGGGCGGTGGCGAATCTGCGAGCCGCCGCCGTATAGTTACTGGCGGAGTCCGTGCAGAAGCCGATCACATCCTTTGCAGGAAAGAATAAGATGATGGCCCACCACCTGCGGTACACGATATCCGCAGTGTCGCGGACAGACCTGTCATGTGCGACGGTGGCGTACAACAGGGCGCCGTTGGCGCCCCCGGCGAGGAAGTTCACAAGCGGCTTCCTTCCGTCCGAGAGGATGGTGGCACCGGTGTGCCGGAAAGCAGAGCGCACCTCGCTCACCATCGACGCCACCTTCCCCCTCTGTGAAGGGATCCTGGTGCCCGCTGTGACCCTGTACGAGGGAAACCGGAACTAAACTGTCCGCGGTACTCTATCTGCCGCCCGTCGAACCATCTGGAACTCCGGACCTCGGAAGGCGTTGAATGCCAACCCCTTCGCGTAGATCCACTGTAGCCATGTGTCATGGAACTCGGCCAACTTCTCCTTGTCGTACATCTCATCGATCGTCGTCTGTCGAGCCCTCTTCTCCCTGACCGTCTCTCGCACCTCGACGTCGCCCTCCCCCACCGGCCTCGTCTCCCTCCTCGCGCGCTCCAACTCAGGTCGTGGTGCCCTAGGTACGGGACCCGCTCGACCGACGCCTCTCGACGTCATCACCACCTCCTCCCCTGGCAGGTCAGGGTCTCCGATTGCCTCGTCAGTCTTTCCCCCCTCCCCAAACCCACCCTCGAGACCCTCCTCCTCATCGAGGGCGTCCTGAACATCGTCCCTCTCTCCAGACTCTCCCTCGTCCATCCGCTGTCGCTTCCCACACTAAGCCGCTCTCGTGTCCCGTATCCCCTCGTCAGCCATCCACCTCTGCACCCGCCGAGCAGTCGCGGGCTTGAATGTGTAGTTCGTGCCGTTCCATAGTTCCGCGAGAATTCTCATCCCTGCAGCCTTGCAGTACTTGGACTGTGTGAAATGGCTCGCAGCCTTCCCCGCAGTCCCTTAAAACAAGTGGCCGCAAAAGTTGCAACGCAACTTTCGGTCCCCATGCATCTTCGCCTGGTTCCTGACATGCTGTCCCTCAGTGACGAAGTTCCACACGACGTTCCCCTGCCTCAACTTCGCCATCTCCCTCTCAGACTGCGCGATGAACCCCCCATCCGCAGACCCCCCCATACCACTGGTCCCTGCACCCCCCATCATCGTCCCCTGACTCAAAGCGTCGCAGTTGTCGTGTCGTCGGTCGATGTCGTCCTTCCCGGCGCTCCGTCGATGAATGGCCCCGACGCCGCTGCAGCCTCCACGGACCCTGATGTTACAGCTCTCCTCGGCCTGGCTGGACCTGGCCGTCCTCGGCCCCCAAAGGTCGGTCAAGCACCCGGCCATGATCGGCCGAGTTCGGCCACGATCGGTCGAGTTCGGCCGCGATCGACCTCAGTCGGCCGCAATCGGCCGAGACCGGCCGCGGCCGGGCACTAAAATCGCCGCGCGGGGAAAAAGGCCGCGCGGCGATGGTGCCCGCCGACGATAGCGTGCTAGGCGATGGCAGCGCAGCGGCGGCGACCGCCTGCGATCGTGCGCCGCGGGCCCGCGCAAAGAAGAAGAAGAAAAAGAAGAAGAAGAAGAAGAAGAAGAAGAAGAAGAAGAAGAAGAAGAAGAAGAGAGAGAAGATCTCTCTCTCTCTCTCTCTCTCTCTCTCTCTCTCTCTCTGAGCGTGCGAGCAGGCAGGGCCGCAGCCTAACGGCAACAACAACAACTGTTGCCGTTTCAGACAAATGACAGCATTTATCTAAAACGACAACAGATTTGCCGTGGCCCGGGCCTGGACCCACCGCCCCCCCACACCCAGTGCCCACACAGTGCCCCCACCCAGTG
>BFEA01000069.1:2999631-3012930 GCA_003427395.1 Chara braunii | reverse complement strand
CCCCCCCCCCCCCAAAAAAAAAGTAAAAACAAAAGACCGCCTTTTTAGATTAACCCATAGAATGTGAACGTGATTCCTTGGAACTATACAACATTTCCTGTAATCAAAATTTAATTCCGTTGAGCGAATTTGAACGTCTAGGGGACGTCCTTTGGGACATCCGTTAAAATTGGAACGATACAGAGAGAGGGTAAATTAGCAAATGGCCCCTGCGCACTCAAGGATGACACGCATAAATCGAGAAATGGTCCAAACTTTCGTGAGTTGTGGCTAGCGACATCCCTGCCTACTCTTAAAACAAAAACAAACAAAAACAAACAAAAAAACAAAAAAACAAAAAGTACGTCTAGGGGAGATTCTACTCAAGTTTACTGAGAATGTTTTCCTCACAGAAAAAAACTTTAAAGGAATGCAAAACAAAATGGAGCAATTTCTCATTCCACAAAATTAATGTGGCCCCCGTTCGGCAGTTTCCTTTTTTTCGTTTCGAGTTTTTGTCATTTCAATTTCTGTTCTCTTCTTTAAGTGAGTGCAGACTTTGTGCAGAGTCTGCAAGGAGACACATTGGCCCTTGCCTTAATTTCATAATTTTCATCTTAATTCCTCTTCACTGCAGTAGAATGACACATTGGCCCTTGCAAAGATGAAAACTTCAGCCGCTGTAAGTTACATGTTCTCAGGGAACATAGGTCCTCCGTTCGGTTCGTGGTTGATTCAAGTAAGTTCCCCCACCCCCACTGAATTTGGCCGCGGATCCGGTACCCGTTCCTCAATCGGGGTAGATTCATCGACCTCAATAGATGTATTACAACAGCTATACCAACATCCTACTAGCTATTTCCATTCAATTAGAAGATCTTCTTTGTTGTTACTCTTCCTCAACTGAGCTGTGTTTTGATGGTTAGCAGTCAGGTTTCATCGTGATAGGCTTCCTCTGATTGCATCTTTTAAGTATTTGTTTGGTCGGACTCCATCCGGGGGCCAAGTCCCACTAACGCTGATCCTTGATTTCTGGTCGTTGATCTTCCAAATCTGCGGTCAGAAATCTATCATTCAGGTAAGTGGGACTTGGCACCGAATACGTGTGATAAGTAGTTTTCTGCCCCCGTCTCGTGTCTGTGCAATATGAAACTTGATGAGAGGGTTATTTTCCCATCGTGCTGGGTTGTGATCGCCTTTCCTTATGGTGTTTTTCTCGATGCAACACCCATGCAGCACTTGGTCTGAATCAACAAAGGTCAGCCTCTGGCACTTCGGACAGTATTTCCTTTTGTATTTCAGCTACGTAGCGTGAGCATAGTCGAATCTAAGTCGAATCTAAGTCGAATCTAAGTCGAATCTAAGTCGAATCTAAGTCGATTGAATGTTCTCCTCTTGTGTTTACTGGATCACAAACTCTCTACTTGGTTTCCTGTAATTAGGCAAAATTTGGGTGTTGCTGTCTGTGGGTCTGTGTGACCAAGACCGTCAAGCAGCGGCAGAGAGGAATATGATCAGGTTACATATTAGTTTGGGTTTAGGGTTTAGAGCTGCATATAGTAGTGCGACCTTGAGCACAACGAGCTCGATCATTTCAAATGTCCTTATATCCACAAAGGAACCTGGTCATATATCACGCCACGTTAGTGCATGATAATTAGACTGTGAATGCTTAGCAGATGTTCACGTTGACTCTAGTGTGCCGGGTAGCGCACTTCTCTGTTGTCAAGTTGGGTAGGGAGGGACTGCTCGTTGAAACCTTTGCAGTTGTTTTAATACCACGGAGAGAGGGGGCTGGTTTCAAAAAAAAAAAGAAAAAAAAGGGTAGGGGCCATGAACAGCCGATTCATTTCATTGACCATCCATGGCCTCCGATCTTTTTTTATTTTATGTTTTTCTTGAGGAATCTGCTTTTTGGGATTTATTGGTGGTTTAAAAGGATAGAAAAATATAAGTAAAATAATAAAACCATACGCTAAAAAGGATTCCATGCGTTTGCCCAGAAAAAAAATTGAAGAACAAAAGAAAGACAGCCAGGGTGGCTGAATAGTACACTCATGGACAGACCTAAGGGCCTTGCCATAGTCACCAGACAGAAACGAATGCGAGTGCATATTGCCAGAAGGGGGGGCAAAATACATAGGTGATTATAAACGTATCTGACCACCTTCTACCAGCAGATGCAGTCCGCAATGTTTTCCACTTTGTGAGTAATGTGGGGACTCTGGGGACTCTGGGGACGCCGGTGAGGACCTAAGTTTGTATCTAGATCGACTCTGAATTAGCTGTTGCAGGTCAGTTCGATGGCGATCCTCAAGACCATCTCTATGATCTCTTCGCGCTACTCACGAAATGAAAATTATGAATTATGCCAGCACATCTCCCATTATAGAAGGTGGCCAAATGTTTATGGCAACAGCTGTATCTTGCCAGCATCTGTGGAAGCATTCTTTCACGTAATGGGGCAGAGGGCTCGTAGAACCTTTATTTACAGCAGCAGCCAAGCAACACGCGCGCAGCGCAGTGCTGGTCTGGTTGTGTACACAGTAACTAGGCAGTTGTTGGCTGCTTCGACATCTATGGACTTCGTACCCTTTGGAAATCAATTAAATTATGCCTGAGAGAAAGGTCTGGCCAGAGAGAGCAGAGTCAGCAGACTTTTCTTCATTTCATGTTTGGTGGGAAAAAAAAAGAAAAGGAAACGAAACAAAAGATGATGACCAGAGTAGGCAGACTACCGTCTTTTGTATTCGAGTTATCGAACACCTCAACAAATCAAATAGAACGCACATGCGTTGTATTCGAAAACTAGGGTCGTTCAAATCAAATATACTATTGCATATGCGTTGCATTCGAATAGAAAGTGTGTTGTATTCGAATAGAAAGCAACCTATGCATTGTCCTCAGTTACAATGCATATGCGTTATGCTCAGGGGGACAGTCTACACAATGTGGCAGATGGCTACTCCATCTCTGGATTAAAAAAAAAAAAAAAATGGTGGGTTAAAGCCACTTCATTTTCTTATAACGTGGGCACCACGCAGCATTAATGACAACAAGGGCCCAGGGGTGCCCCCTGTGCGCCTTCTCCCCCACTGTATTTTCACAGCCAAGGGCACCTGGTGCCCTTGAAGGACAAAAATTTCATTCAGTTTGTTTCGTTGAAAAGAGGGTTAAAAAAAAACTAGGGCTAACTATGGCCCAGTCACGACAACAGTTTGAGAATGCACTTCAGGCTTTCCCCAGAGTAGCACCCCCCCATGTGACCGTACTGGACCCGAAACCTAGGTTCTGTACATTCGACATTTTTAGGTCTTTTGCCTGAAGTGAAGTGAAATTTCAAACTCTAACCCCTACTGCGAGGTAGTTTTCTCAAAGAACAGTGATATCGTTAAAACGGACATTTTATACTTTTTGAAGGAAAATGAAACCCACTTATTTGGCCTTGGAAATGTCACGGTTTTAGCTCCTTGGGGGTCCCCCTTGGATGTACGTCAACTAACGTCGAGTCCAAATGGACACTCAGGATATAAACCATGATATTTTTTGGGTCAAATGAGTAGGTTTTCAATTTCGTTCAAAAAATATAAAATGTCCGTTCTTAGGAAATTGTTGTTAAAGAAATAGAAATGCCCACAGCACAAGTTCCTTGTTCTTCTCTTTCTTCGCTTCTTTTTCATCGCCCTCCTCTTCCGTTGGAGCGGCTCCACAAAGGCAAATGCCACCGCTACGGCGCTACCCCCCCCCTGGCCTCACCCCCTCCCTTCGAGGTCTTGGAGGGCTATTCGGCCTGCATGAAGCAGACCCATGCCAAGCTTCGTCTTACTAGTACTGGTGAAAGCCGTGCAGCCTCTGTTCTTTTCGTTTTTCTTCTTCAGAATCTCATCATTGATTACCCTGCATCGCTCTGGGTTATCGAGCCAACCGAGGTCTCAGGAATGAAAAACAGAAAGGACAAGGTCTTCTTACCTTTGGACTCTTGCACCAATCAAGAAGTGCCACACTTGATGGTTGCAGCGAGGCAGAGATGAAGATTGTGCAGTTGCCTATTTTTCGCGACTCTTGGTTTGGGTGTAAAAGAAAGTTTAAACAAACCAAGAATGAAAAGAAACTCTATCCATATCTGCTGAACTACCCCCGCTGTCCCACATAGAGACTCAGTATGGATGCTATATTTCTGGGTGTTCTTTTTAGGTACTTTGTATGGAACATGGCAATGCAAGAGACTTCATTTCCATTAGAAGACTGTCGATGGCACTATTTTCAGCATGGCTCGCCCCCCCTGACACTGCTGTTCCCTGCAAGTCGAGGGCTTTCTGCAGCTTGTCCTTTGCGGCCATGGAATCCGCCCAAGTCTTGAGATGGGTGAGTGCCTGGTAAATGGGAGATGGTGGTTCTGCAGGTAACGGCGATGGGTTATCTTCAACAAGCTCGTTAACTGCTCGGACGGTGCGAGCTAGCGTTGTCGCAACCACCTCCCGCATCTCAGAGTGGCATTGGCCTTCTAACGCTGAAAGACCTAGCTGCCTCGACATCCTTGGACAGCCACCAATCAAACATCTCACAAGGGTGGAGAAGTACCATTGAACATATTTGTACTTTTGTAGCTGGGGATAGTTTTTAACAAGTACAGAGATGATACGGAGAGACTGTCGCGCTGCTAGCAAGAAGTTGACTGACGTCTCAAAATTTTCCATGCGGTCTTCACTACTGTCTTCCAGTGGACAGGACATGCCTTCACAGAACCCAAAGGGCGGTCTCCAGGCGGGATTGTCAAGAGACTCTAAGCAGAGAAGAGTAGACTTAAGAGTGATATCAGACTTAAGGTGGGACAGACCCCTTCGAGCACGGGACCACCATCTGCACGTCCAACAGCCCCGGCGATGACGATTGAGCTTGCCTTCGACTCGGTGTGAATGGGAGTAGCCTAATCCATAGCCATACCGATCACCACCATCTAGATCATTCTCATCATCCTTGTCCTCTACCTGGCGCATTAGACTGAGCACGATCCAGCTGAGCGCTTTAATCATATCAACGAAAAGATCAGGGTTGTCCTCCGGGGGCGGTAGGGTTGTTGCTGGGTGGTTGGACACCAGAAGCCGATAAAGGAGGGCGGTAGCAGCAGCATTGCAACGGCAATAATGTATCTCAGAGCCCTCTAGACATCTCCCCGGGGTATTAAATGGCCCGTAGGGGAGCCTACACGTGCTGGCATCGTCTTTGTTTTCCGCAAGTCGAACAGCGCGGATTCTGCTTACATGACTGTTTAGCATAAGCAAGAGGCAACTGAGGCCCCCGGGGGAGTCCCTGATGAGCTTGGCTATTGTCACTGCATCCTCCGAGGAATCAATCAGATCGTGTAAGGTTTCAATGACTTCCGAGGCAAACCAATCGAGTTCACGTGAGCCCAAAGTGTGTCGCCAGTAGCAAAGGCACTGCAGCAGGATTGTGGCGACCTCGGGATCGATGTCCCTCACTTTTTGACAGATGAGGATCTTGGCCAAGTGAAGCTTCGAGAAAGGGGAGAGGATCGATGTCCACTGGCTTTCGTTACATTGGCGAACCAACGCCTTCAGAATGCCCGTGACTTTGTCTTCGTTGCTTAGTTTGTTGATCAATGCTGCTGGGGGAGGGAAGTCCTGAGGCATCCGTTTGTCGAAACGATGCCAATATATCGCCCTGCACGACCACATGGCCCAAAGAGCCCTTATGGCATGGGCCACAACCTTACTTGCCACACTCTGATCACTGAAAGTAGCTATGGTCCTTAGAAGCGTTTCGACCGTTTTTGGTTCCGATAAGACAGTCAGGACGCCGTCAATCCACCCTTTAGCTTTGCTGAAGTCCGGGATCCCGCACCTGAGAGGCCATCCCAATGGGCACAACGTAGTGAAGGCGTTCATGAACATGTTGACGGAATTTCCCCCGAGCCTGCAGGTCAGTCTTGAACTGCATTCGTCAAGCACGGACAGGGCATGGTAGTGGGCGTGCATGTCACTCGCCGCATTTGCAAAGGAAGATATAGCAAACATCGCAGCCTCGGCCTGAGAGAGGTCAGGCGTCTGCTTTCCCACTTGCCACTCTAACACGTGGATGAAGCTCCGGAGCAAATCTGCGATGCAGTAGCCGAAATCGTCATCCTTCAGGATGTTCAATGCATTCAATGTATCGCGCCTCCGCTGAGTTGGTTGCCATGGGAGGACTGAGAGGGAAGAGGCAAAGCCCCCACAAATGGAAGCTGCCAACTGCACGTCATTAGATTCTGCGGGACAGCTTCTGACAATCTGCAGCATGGCAAGATACCCTCCAGATACCAGGAAATCCCAACCAGCGTCCACATCGTGGGTGCAACGACTGACCTGAGCGATGTCCTGCATGTGACCATCTATGCTCCCCTCTTCATCGAACAGATCACAGGTGCAGGGCTTTATTGGCCCAGACAACCCCTGCAATGTCTTCATTGCCCTTGTTTCCCGTCGCTGGATAAGGAGGGATCTAGCTGATCCCTGGCCGAGCTTTCTTAGACCGCCGCTCAGCTCAAAATCATCCTCCCCACCTTGTGATCTCTGTAGGGCCATGTTAAGCAAGTCCTTGATGCTATAGAACCAATACCCAGGCAGGCCACAGAGGTCGATGTCTGCCTGTGCCTCCATTGGCGTCAAATACCAGTGCCGTTTGAGGTGTACGTACCAGGCTAGTCCCATGTCCGTCTCCCTCTGGGCTCGGTCAACCCGTTCCCAGCTGGGACTAGCACGGTCCCCGTCCATCAGGCAAAAGAGACTACTGCACGTAGAATACATTGGTGAGAAGAAGATCAGTGCCCATGTAAGGGCAGCGTCAAGGATGACAACGATGCATAGAAGAACAAGGGCCTCATGCAACCGCTGCGGACCCCTTTGCAGGTGGTAATTGGGGTACCCCCTCAGATCAGGGAGGGCACGATACAGGTACAAATCCAGAGGAATCAGACAGACCAGAGAAAACAACCGGGACAAGCTAGTCGCCCCAACATAACCGACTGTAGAGACCATGTTTCCCTTCAGGAGCTTAACCTTTGCCAAGATAAACCTGCAGTCCGATCGCTGACCCTGCGCGATCTCGCCGCAGGACATTTGCTGAAAATAAGCTCTGTGAATAAAAGATCGCAAAATTTTAGAAAATGCTTCCACCCAAAAGAGTGCCACACAGATCCAAAACACCTTGGCAGTCATTTCCTGTCCAAAACTTGCCACCGCCATCGCCAGGACTCCAAGAACAACATAACACACCCCATTTTCCAGGAGCTCAACAAAAAAATACTTGCTCACCTGCCTCTTCACACTCGGAGATACCCTGTACACCATTTTCACTCTACTCGTCTCGTTGCCCTGATGATCTCGTCCCACGTCTCTCTCTCTCTCTCTCTCTCTCTCTCTCTCTCTCTCTCTCTCTCTCTCTCTCTCTCTCTGACACACACAAACGAACGAAAAAAAACATGTGTGTCAAGCGGCCCACTTCCACCTTCCCCCACCGGCCGCCGAATTTTCCCTAACAGTAACCCCTACCCGCTTCCTCTTCGCCCATCTCTCTCTCTCTCTCTCTCTCTCTCTCTCTCTCTCTCTCTCTCTCTCTCTCTCTCTCACACACACACACACACACACACACACAGCGTCACACGTACAAACACAAACACAAACCGAAAAAACAAAGAATACACAAAACGAAATAGCGCCTCCAATTCACCAAACCCCACCCCGACTTCCCCCTAGCCCTCTCCCTTCCCTCTCCCCTTCCCTCTCGCCTTTGTCTGTGTGTGTGTGTGTGTGTGTGAGACACATATTTAAGAGAAACGAAAAAAATGTAATTTTGTGCCTTCAACACACACACACACACACAAAATAAAATGAAAAGAAAAATGAAAGCATGATTTCGCGCTTCGCATCCTAACCACGTGCGCAATTTCGCGCCTTAAACCACCACCACGCTTTCGGCGACTTACACCTAGCTTCTCCCACCCACCCCGTCGACTTTCCCCCTAAGTTTCCCTCTTCTCCCCCCTTTCCCTCCTCTGCACTTTCCCCTCTTCTCGTACTTCCCCTTTGTCCTCCTCCCCCTTCTCCTCCTCCAGCCCCATCTCTTTCTGCCTCACTACCCTCCCTCCCTCTTAGGCTTTTGCCTTCCTTTTTCTCCTCATCCTTGCGTCCCTCGTCCTCTTTCTCGTCCTCCCCTCCTTGTGCCTTCGTCTCCCTTTCACGATCAGAGTGAATAGGAAAGAAAAACAAAACCACCATAGCCTCGTCCTCCCCTTCATGTCGCTTTGTCTCCCTTCCGCGATCAGAGTGAGTATGAAAGAAAAACAAAACCACCATAGCCTGTTTTGGCCCCCTTTCCCCACATGATTATCATCTCACCTTGTCCTTGCAAATAGTGCACGTTACTCCTTATCTTTCATCTTCATTGGCGTCTTCAACCTCGTTTTCATCAGTCAGCGTCGTCATTGTAGGGTGTTGGGGATCCCTCTCTCTCTCTCTCTCTCTCTCTCTCTCTCTCTCTCTCTCTCTCTCTCTCTCTCTCTCTCTCTCTCTCNTCTCTCTCTGTGTGTGTGTGTGTGTGTGTGTGTGTGTGTGTGTGTGTGTGTGTGTGTGTGTGTGTGTTTGTGTCTTTGTGACTTTGTCTCTTGATCTAGGGTCGTTCTCGTGGGATGAACTCGGACACAATAACGAAGTCAACCCAGTCGGTCAGAGAACCATATTGTGCATGAGTCCACGTTTGTGCAGCGGAAATAATATAAGGCTCCAGTCTTGAAAATATGTCGCATGCTGATAAACTGCTCCACTTTGTTTTCTTGAAGGCAAGCCTTTTAACTCTGAGATCTCGTAACCTTATCCATCCCCCACGAGAGTTTCAAATCAGATCCGGCCCTGATCCGGTCAAATCCAGAGCTGCCAAATACTCATAGCTGTGAGTTTGAATGACAAACGTCAAGGTTTTTCTTCTGATCCTGCAGCAGATTCCACAGAAAGCGGGCACAGTCAGATTGCCCGCCAGTTTATCACCAGACAGCAGCCACATTCAAAGATCAAGAAAAAAAAGACTCGCAGAGACAGACAGCAGCCACATTCAAAGATCAAGAAAAAAAAAGGGCAACTTGCACATATACCGGCTTTGAAATGTATAGTAGCAACTTCACCGGTCCGCTCAGGTATTGTGACAAACAGAGAACCCGTGGGTCTTGGAGCCCTTGCCTCAGGCCAGGCCGATGGATCCTCTGTCACAAAAGAAGGTACTGCCCGCAGTGCCCGGTAAATCTGCCCAGAAACCTTGAAAACAGGGTAAATCTGCACAGAAACCTTGGAAAAAAGGGGTAAATCTGCACAGAAACCGTGGAAAAAAGGGGTAAATCTGCACAGAAACCTTTGAAAACGGGTAAATCTGCGCAGAGACCTTCCAGAAAGGGTATTTCTGCAAGTTTACGGGTAAATATTGCCACAAAACCTGCGCGGACCCATAAAGTTGCAGCTACTATACGTTTCAAAACGGGTATATCTGCAATTTGCCCCTCAATTAGCTATGGAAAGAAAATACAGGAAAACACAGGGCAGTCAAATGTCTCGTTAAACTTGCACAAAGCCATCATGCATATGTTTGGGCACAATCAGTAAGTGCCATGAATTCTGAACAGGTTCTGTGATACCTGTTTCTCTACTGGACCTTGGTAGTTCCCTATGTGAACATAAGGAGAGGGCCACGATGACCGCGTGGAGTACATTGTATGTCTGGATTCATTTCGGCATGAAAGAATGGTAGAAGAACTTATTGAGTGAACGTAGAGCGTCCTCGCACTAGACCCTCAAAATGGCAAAATGGCAAAATGAGCGCCCAGATAGAGCCCCTCTGCTTGCAAGCACTCAATCTAGGCGTTCATTTTGCCATTTTGCTATTTTGGGGGCATACCCTGTGAGTATGCCCTCAGAGGGTCCTCGCACCATGAATTTTCCAGTTCTATATGACTTCGGCCATACTCACACAGCGGTGGCATTCCAGCAAAATCTGCCAGGATTTGCTATGATCTGGCATTTGCTGACATACTACCCCCGCCCGGTCACACAGTTGTAGGGAACATGAACGCGACTCTCTGCGAAATCCTAGATTTTTTTTTTTTTTTTTTTTTTTGAGGTCCACCGAAATTATTTTCTATTTTCCTCGGTCTCTACCCTGCGAAGGTCCGAGTTTTCCCAAAAACTTAAACCTCACTTGCGGTGCTCTGGTCCGTCATTCAACCGGGGGCCAAGTCCCGCTTACCCAAATGATCAATTTCTTACCGCAGATTTGGCAGATAAACGAACAGAAATCAAGGATCAGTGTAAGTGGGACTTGGCCCCGGGAAATGGTGTCTGTCGTGGTGACAAAGGGCAAGGCCCAATATTTATTTATTTTTTAAGGTCCAACGAAAATTCTTTTCTATTTGCCTTGGTCTTTAGCCTGCCAAGGGGCGAATTTTTAAACGTTAGGGCCAGATCCCACTGGCAAAGAGGACTGGAATGAGCCTCCGAAACTGGACGTGTTTGTGGAGAGGTGCAAACAATTGTGATGGAACTGCTTTTCTGCATTTCTGTGAGGAACACGTCCCGACTCCCCCACTTGTTCCAATCCTCTTTTACAGTGGGATCGGGCACACACGAGAGTGCACCCGTCCCACAAGGGAGTATGCCCTGTGGTTTTCCTGGCACCATATCCTGTGCAGGCTTGGAGTTGCGGTGGGCTGAGGACCGTGAGGTTAAGGGGAGGAGGGGTGCGGGGTTTCGTTGTGAGTTGATCTCTGCCAGAGGGGCAGAGGCTATGGCTACTACCAGCATTGACATGGCGGACAGGATGTACCGTCGACTCATCTCCACTACTCTCCACATGGCTCCACTCATCTCCAACTGTGCAAAACCCGAGTGAGTCTTCCCCTCCGTTGACTTGACATGTCCTCATGAATTACTGCAAGTACTTCTCGGTGAAATCTTCGGGCTGATTACCTTCCCAACGCCTTCCGTCTTCCCCTTCGTCTTGCGACTGCCTCTCCGTCTTCCCCTTCCGTCGTCGCAACGGTCTTCCGTCTTCCCCTTCCGTCTTCCCCTTCGTCAAAGTCGTGCCTCGGAGGGTGAACACAGAGTGCTATTTCCGCCATTGTTTCGAAAACTCTGCCTGTAACTGCAGTGTCATGCTGTCATCTCTTATGTCCTCCTTGCGATGGCCATCATCCATCTCTGTTCCTCCTCTTCCTTCAGTCTTTGCTGTTCTTCTTCGATCTTCTTTCTACGTTCTTCCTCTTTCTCCTTCATAAGGTCCCTCTCGAATACGTTTATATCGTTATCCAACGTATCCTGTTGCACCGGCCGTCTGCGTTTGGACCAACAGTCGCCAGCAATATGTCCATACTTTCCACATTCATAATGATAAAACTGAGGTCCGTTCCGTCGTGCTCCCTTCTTTCCATTATTACCCTTGTTCTCTTTATTCTCATTATTCTCGTTATTGGTATTCATTTTAGGATTAATAGCAAAAATATTGCTCCTTCCAAGTTTGGCGGCAAAAATGTCGTCCGATCGAAGTTTCCTTTGCAGAAATAGAGGTTTCGTTGCAGCTTTATCGGGTTCCCATAGTTTGCCAGCAAAAATACCGCGTTTTGCCCAGTTTCACAGCAAAGTACCCCTAGGCCTCTGGCCTCAGGGACTGAGGGACTCAGCGTTCTGGCCTCAGCGCATATGGGCGTGCCCACGGCTGAGATGCCTCGGCCACGCCCGCGGGAAGAAAAAAAAAAAGCAAGAAACGTGGCCACGGCCGAGATGCCTCGTCCACGCCCGCGGAAAAAAAAAACAAAAAAACAAGAGAAAGCTGAGTGCCTGAGACCGGAACACTGAGTCCTTGAGTCCCTGAGGCCAGGGGCCTAGGGGTCCTTTGCTGTGAAACTTGGCAAAACGCCGTGTTTTTGCTGGCAAACTACGGAAACCTGATAAAGCTGCAACGGACGACATTTTTGCTGCCAAACTTCGAAACAGCAATATTTTTGAAATCAACCCTTCGTTTTATTGCTGACATTATTTAATCTATCTGCTCCCCGGTGTGCCTTTTCCTTCCTTCACCAGATGTCGTGTATTCCCTTTTTATGGAGGATTAGAGAGCTGCATACTCAGAAAACAAATCCCATAAGTTTTTGAACATACTCGAATAAACACAGACTCAATCTCCAAAATCTCAGCGGAATACCAGTCTCACTTCACGGACACACACATCCCATCTCCACCATAGCCAAAGCTTGCCAGAAACGGCAGAGCAGGTCCCTCTACCGGTTCCATCCGTCTACTAACGAACTCTTGGGTCAGAGAGCTGCATACTCAGAAAACAAATCCCATAAGTTTTTGAACAATATCGGATAAACACAGACTCAATCTTCAAAATCTTAGCGGAATACCGGTCTCACTTCATGGACACACACATCCCATCTCCACCATAGCCAAAGCTTGCCAGAAGGCGCAGAGCAGGTCCCTCTACCGGTTTCATCCGTCTACTAACGAACTTTTGGGTCAGAGAGCTGCATACTCAGAAAACAAATCCCACAAGTTTTTGAACAATCATGGATAAACACAGACTCAATCTTCAAAATCTTAGCGGTAGGTCTCACTTCATGGACACACACATCCCATCTCCACCATAGCCAAAGCTTGCCAGAAGGCACAGAGCAGGTCCCTCTACCGGTTTCATCCGTCTACTAACGAACTCTTCACGAAGTTGCGCTCCAACAACGCTTTTTAGTCGTAGAACGAGCTCAGTGCCTTGCCTCTCATCTGCTATATATAGATTCCTCATAATATTTGGTTCTGAATTCAGGAGGTCTCCCGCTGGTCAACTCAATCTTCAAACAACCATTCCCATTCTCATGTAGACTAAAATAAAATAAAAGAAAAGAAAAACTAAAACAACCAAAAAAAAAGACAAAACTAACCGATTATTTAACAAAATAACCGAAGAATCCAACCGTATTCGCTAGTGCAAAAATTCTCATACCAAAAAAAAGAAAAAAAAAAAAAGAAAAAAAAAACATACCGCATGACAATTGAAACTACCACTGCAGCACTTTGTCGTTCTGTTCGTCCGTCCGTGAGTCCTGAAACACTTACGTAAGTACCCAACCAGAAAAGTGGCTTCATACTGAACTCACCCACTGCAGACTAAGTTTCCCCGTTCAAACCGGGAAACCTGTGTAGCGATCCTTTGAAGATAAAGGAACATACTCCAAACGTCCGATCTCGGAATACTCTAGCCGAACTGAATGATCGAGAAGAAAGAAAAGCA
>BFEA01000069.1:2898752-2910862 GCA_003427395.1 Chara braunii | reverse complement strand
CTCTCTCTCTCTCTCTCTCTCTCTCTCTCGTGCGCGCGCGCGCGCGTGACTTCAACTTGTTTTCCGTTGTTGCTTTTTTTCGGTTGTGTATTTCATTTTTTTTTCCCTTCTTTCTTTTTTTTTTTGTTACTCTACTGTGTCTTCCCTACAGAAGCGGGGGCCGGCATCCACGCTACGACCTGGCCTTCCCTTGGCCGACCCACCTAAGGATGTGGCGCGTATACCGGAAGGCCCGTGGCCCATAGCTGAGCGAGGTACTGGTGGTTTAAACCTCCAGTACATTGAAAAACGCAAATGAGCCTCTCCTAAAAAATAGGAGGCCATGAACGATCCATATTATGGACGTTCCATCTCCCAATTTTCAGAAGAGGCTGCAGAAAAAAAAAAAAAAAAAAAAAAAGAAGAAAAGAAGAAGAAGAAGAGGCTCAATCTGCTTTTTCGGATGTTTGTTTAAAATTTAAATGAGATTGGGGAACAGTTGCAGCTGAGTTGCTACTCTTCTTTTCCTTTTACTTGTGCTGCAGAGCAGAGTTTCGACTCCTTCGACCGCTGGGGACCCGGAAGGGACCATATACTAAGCATTAACTCTACGAGATGTGGGGCTAGCGATTCCCAGATTTTGAGATGTAGCCCACACAACTCACAAGTTCACGAGGCAGTCTACCCGATGTGGTTCCTCAATTATGATTTGCGTTGTCCTTATCTAGTCTGACACAAAATGGGAGAGTTTTTGGGGACTGGCCGCTGATTTTGGTCAGAAATTGGATGTCATCCTTCGAAGGGGTATGTATTGAATTTTTGTATTCTATGATGAGGGTGCCTGCATTTCAAAATAAGAGGCACCGGGAGCTAAGTCCCATCTCAGACTGACGAAACTCTTCACTTACAAGTTACGACCGTGGATCTCTGCAATCTAGGGTAAGAATGAAGATTACGGGGCAGTGGGACTTGAACCCGGAGATGGGTCCAAAAGGTCATTGTGGGAGTATGGCCTAACTTGTCATTTTCAAAACACGAGTTTGAAATTGTAACCATATATCATAATGGTGGCGACATTTGAGAATATAGGAGGATGGGCATCTTCACCTGAGGGTTCCACACCATATGTCATTCATTCCGTTTACTTCGTGATCACTCGGCTGAAAGATCCAGCCACTGATCACATCACATGAGTCGAAATTGGAGTCTTCGGAGAGATGTAGAAGAGATTTCCATCTGCTGCGAATTCAAGAGCCGCAGGTGCAAATCAAGGAATAGTCCAATTTATTTAGTGCTAAAATTGGTGTAATACAGTAATAGTAATAAATAATAGAGAAAACGACGGCCGAGTCACACAAAAAGTTTGTCAATGCACTGGAAACATTTTTGTTGCAGTCCAGTGAGGGCCCGAGTTTCAAACGCCGTTGAAACTCAGGCGGCCCTTCCGTGGCACTTCGGTCAGATAGGGTACGGCCACGGTCCGCCTAGTCTGGTACCATTCCAGGCTCCCCAGCCAAGCAACAGGTCGATGTCGGGTGCCAGAGGCTGAAGCCGCCAAAGGGCGGAAGACGGTACTGTCCAAGCCAAGGAACAGACGGGAACTCGAAGTTCCAGCCATCTCTCTCTCTCTCTCTCTCTCTCTCTCTCTCTCTCTCTCTCTCTCTCTCTCTCTCTCTCTCTCTCTCTCACACACACACACACACACACGCGCGCGCGCGACACGTGTACACATGGAATCTATCGCACCATCTCTCTCTCTCTCTCTCTCTCTCTCTCTCTCTCTCTCTCTCTCTCTCTCTCNNNCACACACACACACACACACACACACACACACACACACACACACACACACAACACACGTGCGCTTACGCTCGCGCACGTGTGAGAGAGAGAGAGAGGGGCGCCCGCCCGTTCCCGCATGTTCCCGCTCGTCGCTGCCCCTTCCCACCGACGCCTGCTCCCGCCCGTGGGTGGCGACGGTCGGGAACGGGCGCCGCCGGGTGGAGCGGGCGGGCGGGCGCTCTCTCTCTCGCTCTCTCTCTCTCTCTCTCTCTCTCTCTCTCTCTCACACACACACACACACACACACACACACACACACACACACACAGAGCGAATATGACAACACGCACAAACACACAAACACACACGCACACACGCACACACCCACACACGCACACACGCGCGCGTGTGTTTGTGACACTGTGTGTGAGCGCGCACTTGTATGTATTGTCATAGCCGCTATACACAACTACAAGCATGACTGCGCCAGAATGTTTCGTTGGACTTTCACCTACTCATCAGGAGGTGAGGAAATGTGCTCGCCGAGGATGCATTTGACTGATGGGAAAGGACTTACCACACCGCCCACACACAGACAGAGTAACATAACCCAGACAACGTATCGCTAACTGTTGATGAGTAGGTGCAAGTCCGATGAAACAGTCTGGCGCAGTCATGCTTGGAGTTGCATACAGCGGGAGGCCAAGTATTGGAGCATCATGCAAGGCATCGGCGGACCGGTCGTTAGACTCATCGGTAACCAACGGTCCGCATTCCAGCGGACTTTATCCAAGACTGATGAGGAGAAGCAGGGAGAGGTGAAGGAGGGGGGGGGAGGAGGGAGGAGGAGGAGGAGAACAAGGTGGAGGAGGAGGAGAAGGAGAAGGAGAGGGAGCACGAGGAGGAATTAGTTCGAACCGTGATTTCGTTCTTTTTCAAAATAGGCAGTCTTGGTATCACCTCTCCTGATAGGAAACCCAGTCGTTTTGCATAAAAAAGAAAAAGGAAAAAAAGGGCACTTTTGACCTTCAGTTTGCGATCAGTTTTAAGGAGCCATGGATCTACGATAGGAGAAAGAAGAATATCGGTCGCAGCATCTCCAGCAGTTGGAGCAGGAAGAGTACGAGGAGGAAGAAGAAGAGAGGAGGAGGAGGAGGAGGAGGAGGAGGGGGGAGCCGGGGAAGAGAGCGGGAGGCGGTGTTGATACTATACTAGTAAGTATTAGCAACAATTACTGATATCAGTGATATGGTAGGAGGAGGAGGAGGAGGAGGAGGAGGAGGGCAGGAGGAAGCCAAAAAGGGGGGCAGTGGGGTAAGAGAATTAAACGGAGCCAAGGTATGTGGGTGTTTGTGCACTGATGTGTGCGTTGCTGTATCGTGAGAACGAGGAAAAAAAGAAAAAGCCATCCGCATGGAGAAGGATAAGGACTATAAGGAGAGCCGTGGCAGGGCATAACCATACTAGGCCGTCCATCAACGACGACCTCGGTAAAGGTTGATGGCCGTTGATCGACCAGCGGCCATCAACCAATAACTTATCAGTGCTGGCGCTCAATTCAAGTTGCTCATCAGTGGCTGATCGCAGACCAATGACTGATCTTGACGGTTCATAACCGACGAATTTTCTGACAGATCAGCATGGCTGATCTGCGATCAGCCATCATTGCCTGATCGGCAATGAATCACCACTGATCAGCATGGCTAATGGGTGATCAAGATCGTCGATCAACCAAATTCTACTGCGGGCCGCCCGTGATGCTGCAGACAGTGATATGACGTCAGTTTCCTTTTGCTTTTCATTTTCTTGGTTTTTCCTCCTTTCTCTTTTTTCCCCCCAAGTCATTCTCGGCTTCTGAATGTAGGAATGGATAACAGACACGTGGCTGAATGTGGTTGGCACATCCGTTGGGATGTGTCTAGACTGGATCACACACACGTGACACCAGCCGTTGATCGTCATCGTAACATAGACAACGTGATGATTGAAGCGCACTCACTCATCAGAACTCGACTCCGGCAAACTGGAGACCAGCCACGTGCTTGCTCGTGTTCAAACATCATGGCAACATGACCAGCAATGCCCATCTTCAATTCCCACTGGCCATGTCCTCGAGTCTGCATCCGTTCTGCTGAAAGACTTTTACACAATACCGTTTCCCCCGAACAGAACGCACCCTCATCATGAATGTACACAAGCAATCTTTCCGGTCTCATGTATTCACAATCAGGGTGCGTTGTGTTCGAATCGGGGGGGGCAAGCCCTTATCCATCAGTCAAATGCATCCTCGACAGACCGCGGGGGTTGAACCACATGATGAGTAGATGAAAAGTCCGACGAAACAGTCTAAGGCAGTCATGCTTAGAGTTGTGTATATAGCGGATATGACCAAACAAACGCCTGCACGCGCGCGCGCGCGCACACACACACACACACACACACACACACACACACACACACACACACACACACACACGCAAGCACACATGCACGCGCGCACCTATGCAAGAGAGAGAGAGAGAGAGAGAGAGAGAGNAGAGAGAGAGAGAGAGAGAGAGAGAGAGAGAGAGAGAGAGAGAGAGAGAGAGAGAGAGAGAGAGAGAGAGGGCGCCCGCACGTCATCGCCCATTCCGGCCCGGCGCCGCCCGTGGGCGGGAGCGAGCGACGGGCGGAAGGGGCAGCGACGAGCGGGAACAGGTAGGAACGGGAGGGCACCCCCTCTCTCTCTCTCACTTGCAACTTGAAGAGAGAGAGAGAGAGAGAGAGAGAGAGAGAGAGAGAGAGAGAGAGATTGCGGGAACACCGAATTTCTGTAGGTTCCTTGGCCGGGATGGTACCGGCTCCCATCCTTCGGCAGTTTGGCCACTGGCACCGACGTCGATCGCTTCCTTCGCTGGGATGGTACGAGCCTACGTGGTGGTACGTAATGTGACCGAAGTGCTACAGAACGGCCCCCTGAGTTTCAGATGCATTTGAAACTCGGTCACTGACTGGACTGCAAAACCTATTGTTCAACTGCATTCACAAACTTTTTTTGTGATTCCGCAGTAGTTACCCCGAGATAATAATAATAATAATAATAATAATAATAATAATAATAATAATAATAATGAGAAACAACAACACAATTACCTTCTTCCTTCTCACACAATGATGGCTCCGTTCTATGGATCCGAAGCCGTTCCACGGTCCAAAACGTACAACAGCAGGCTCCCCCAGAGCTCAGCAAGATCCATCCGTTAGTAGTAGAAGATGCATATTGCCAGTTTCTTTGGAAGATGAACTCGTGGGTTTTTTTCGTTTAGCAACAGATGCACGTGCCACTTTGTGAGGAAGATGCACCTACCTTTCCTAGAGAGGCGTCTAGACTTAAAAAAAAAAAAAAAAAAAAAAAAAAAGGCAAGCTATAATAATCACTGTGCGTTCTATTGGGGGAAGGGTAAACTCTGCGAAGTACATAACGTCACTTGTAACGGCACCTACGTTTCCTACAGAGGCGTCTACAGTCTTCCCCCGAATACAACGTACGGTCATTATAGCTGAATTTAGAATGAAAGATACACCAAATTCGGCTATAATGACCGTACGTTGTATTCGGGAGATACAGTAGACTAGGGGGAAAAAAAAAAAAAAAAAAAAAAAGCAAGCTATAATAATCACTGTGCGTTCTATTGGGGGAAGGGTGAACTCTGCGAAGTACATAACGTCACTTGTAACGGCAGTGAGTTGTCCTTCACGGAATAATAGGGGATAATAGGTAGAAGGCCCCCGGGCAGTGAGTTGTCCTTAACGGAATAATTGGGGATAATAGGTAGAAGGCCCGCACGCCAAAACCTTCTCGGTCCTTCCAAAGGCCCTACCAGATCATCAATCTGGCTCATAGCAGGGTCAGATTCATTTTGATGTAAAAGAGGCCGGCGGTGGTACCGCTGAGGTATCAATTGACGCCCACATACGCTATTTTGAAAAAGAAGGGCCCTACCGGTTCATGAATCTGGCGCAGAAACAGGGCCAATTTCTTGAAACGGTAAGGAGTATCGAATGAGGCCCACATACGCTATTTTGAAAAAGAAGGGGCCTTAGTCTACCAGTTCATGAATCTGGCACAGAAACAGGGCCAAATTCTTGAAACGGTAAGGGGCCACGGCGCGAAGGCGCCTTTCACCCAGGGGAAAGTTGTTTGGGCCGGTAGTACCAAACGGCCCGAAGGCCCAACTTTGGGCGGCCAAAACCGAAGAGGTTTTGGCGTGGGCTCTTTCTACCAATTATCCCAAATAATTGTCCATGTAAATTGCTCTCTTTGTTTCACCCTAGAAGAGGAGTCCGCTACCCTTCTCTTCGCGAAGGCTGGTCTTTTCTTAGTGATAAAACAATCAATCATCTAGGGAACCCTTGTGATCTGATGAAATTGAGGGATCAACCCTGGCCTATCAAATTACGAGCTCGTAGAGCCTGTACGTCTATTGCAACGGCCACTGGACGGTACAGCCATGATCGTGTCATCCTTGAAGAGCGGACTTGGCGCATATCCTCTTCATAATATAGACTTTATTATCCACGTCGATACGTCCAAGCTCCTGGGCGCGCCAAAGGGAGACCGCATCTGACATATCAGTGGTGTCACACTGTCAGACTGTTAGTGGCAGTGCCTGAGGATATCAACCGCAAAGTGAAGCCTGGGCCTTTGAAAGCAACAGAGGTTCCAGTCACACCCTCCCCCTGCAGTGCGTGTGAGGCAGTTCATGTTCTCAATCGATATGGGGCATCACCGCACCACTCCCGAATGGGAGAAAAAAAACTGGGAGTTCTCTCTTGTCTTCAAACTTGTGGAAACAAGTTCAAAAGTGCCCTTCGGGCCTTCGCCATACTGGGCTCTCCAACACGGCGGTCTTGGATGCCTAAATTGACAGAAGCCACATCCCGGGCCTTGGTCCCACCTGCGCCTTTCCATTGTCGGAGGCTATCACGAAGAGACTGGAGGGCGTCTAGGGATCATCTATTGTGTCAATCCATGGTCCTCAGGTGCCCAGCATTCTCTTCATGGTAGCCTCCTACACCCAAATTGAGCAGGTGGGACCGAGCCCCCGGCTACAAGTGCACTCTGGTGATACATGCTCAGTTGAATCAACGTATGTGAACCCAAGGATCCGCAAAGTGATGATAAGGACTAAAACGGACAATGCAGTGTCAGCCAAGCATCAACAAGCAGTGCACATCCATATACATATGAAAATAGCACAATATAGCGCAGCGGAAGACTCAAAGATATGACCTGACCTATCAGGGACTGATGCGACAGCCCATCATACACCAGACATGTGAGAGAGGGAGGAGGGGACCGCATACATGGAAGAAAGGTCCCTCCTTGAACACGCACGTGGGGGGATGGGGGGCGAGGCGAGACGAAGATGGAGGTGAGGGAGAACACCAAGATCGGGATAGCGAAGTCCAAAAATTGCCTCCCTGCCAAATGTCCAATCAATGTCTGCCACAAAATGTCGAAGCAGATCCTCCGCCTCATGCCCGATGTACCCTCTGCCTGTAACCTCTCTGAAGAAGAAGAAGAAGAAGAAGAAGAAGAAGAAGAAGAAGAATCGCTATCTCACCTGAAAGTAACTGCCGTCGTCAGGCCGTGTACTAACTGCCATGGGTGTCTCTCTCCCTCTGTGCAGGTCACTGGCGTGGGCCAGCTATGGCGCCCAGATGAGGACCGACGATGCAGGTATGGCCTCCGCACCTCGCCCTACCTACACCTCTTAGACTACTCTTTAGTGCAGCGCAGTGAAGTGAGCTACTCGAACTGTGTGTCTGCCCTGGCCTGCCCAGCCATAAGTAGCACTGGGCCTCGCGGGTGTGCCTCCGTGTGCCTCTGGTCTGTGGCCTGCAAACCATACAACCCCATATATATATATATATGCCTCTAGTGCCAGCGGCGTGTCTGGAGTGTATTTTTTGGCTGTGACAGACCTTTCTTTGTTTCGTGGATGTTTTGCTGGCTTGTGATGGGGTGTGAACCGACAGTCTGTAGAGTTTTCCATCTGGTGTGGGTGAGTGATAGTCTACTTTGATTTTGGTTAAGGTAGATTATCATTTACAGTGTAATCAGTGAGGGGATTCTGCAGACTGTTGAGGGTTCAGCCTCCTGATGAGTCGGTGCCCCTCGTTTGTTGTCCTCTTCTCTCTCTCTGCCTACGGTTTACTGGGCAGTTCTGTTTGTGTATATATATAACCTGCGCACAAACAAGTGAGTGTATCCAACCAAGGGCCTGGGCGCGGTACCTTTGACTGTACAGTTGACTTTGACCCTTGAATTTCCATTGTGCAGCGTTTTGTTCCACAACCAACGCAGCAACCTCAAGTCTGGGTGTGTTTCGGTCACACAGGCCAGTGCAAACAGACTCAGGTCTGCGTTGCCTGGGGCTGAGTTCTAGGCCCCAGGCTACTTCTCAACAGGGTTACTGCATTCCTGCCGGCCCATTTTCGAGTTCCGCCACATAAATTTAAGGACTTTAACTCTCGTTCTTAAGCAGCAGCAATATCAGGAGCAGTTTCAAGTAATTCTCTTCTACTAAACCATCTATCCTCAGATGGTGCCTGAGACTTGAAACGTACCTTGAACTGCTTCTGAGGTCGTCCACGTGATCCCGTAGATAAATATCCATGCTCTATGATTTTGTCTACTTCATATCTGTCGTCCATAGATGGCGGAATCATAGTGGGTCTGCTAGGAAATTCTTTCCCTTCTACATAGGGCATCAGTTTGGACGCGTCAAAGACAGGATGTGTTTTGAGATGAGGGGGAATATCAATTCGATAAGACGGTCCCCCTGCATCTCCAATTACTTTGAGAACTTCCCAGGTTCCAAAGTAGACAGGCAAAAGTTTTTGAGATACATTTTCTTCTAAGGCAAAAATTTTGGACTTTACCCAGACGAGATCACCTTCCTTAAAGGTAGATGGTTGACGATGTTTATTCGCTTCAAGTTGTCTGATCATCTGGTCCTGAGCTTTCTTTAAGTTATCTTGTACCTTCTTTATGTCTTCTTGAAACAAGACTACATACTCTTGTGTCCCTGGAGGTAACCTAAGGAATTGGTCCCGTGTTAGCACGTCAATGGGACACCTAGGTTTTCATCCCTTGCGCAGTGCATTTGGTGTACGACCTGTAGCCGTGTGAACACTGTTGTTATATGCACAAACTATTTTGGGTAAGTTCTCATCCTAATCAATCTGATCGGGTCTCACATACATGCGCAAGAGTTGTTGGCACAATCGGTTCATCTGCTCACTTTGTCCGTTCGTTTCAGGATGTCGTCCTGACGACATGGTCAAACGTGTACCGTATGCTTACATCAGCTTTTGCCATGGCATACTTGTGAACCTTGCATCACGATCAGACACAATGGAGACTCATTGGAGAGGGGAAACCCATATTCAGTTACCCATCGCATCTGAAACTTTTGGATCACAAGTTCAGTTCTTGCTTCAGCAGGTAAGCCTGGTAAGGGAATAAACATGGCCTATTTAGAGAAATGATCCACAACAACCATTACTTGACTATTACCATTATGGCTCTTGGTGAGGCTCATGAAATGAACTGAGATGGACTCACCTGGTTCACTCGGAATTGGGAATGGTTTCAAGAGACCGAGTGGATTCTCATGTGAAGGTTTGTTTCTCTAACACACCAGACAGGTACGCACGTAAGTTAGTACGTCTTCCTTAACTCTCTTCCATTCAAAGCGATCCCTAACCTCTCCGTAAGTTTTCTTGAATCCAAAATGACCCTCAGAATCGTGACATTCCCCAATGAACAAACTTTTAATCTCAGAGTCTTCCTTGTGAAGTTGTGAGGAATACACAATCTTTGTTCAGTCTGGTCTAAGAAGAAAAGCCAGTCATCGGTTACACGGTAGTTGGGAAGTAGAGTTGGGTCTTTTGCAAGGACATCAATGATAGACTTCCATATAGGGTCAGTAGCATATCCTTGCCGAAATTTATCTTTCAAATCATTCCAAACATCCAAATACGAGACAATCGCACCAAAGAAATCACTTCGTCTACACAATGCATCTGTAACCACATTAGACTTACCTTTGATTGTTTTTAACTCAAAATTGAAGGCATCAATAAACGCAGACCATCGTATTAGCTTATCAAAAAACCTAGGTTGTGTCTTTATCCACTTCAGGGTAGACTGCTCTGAGTACACAGTAAAGTGTCTCCCTAATAAGTAGTGTTTCTATGTGTTTAGTGCACAGACTAATCCATACACCTTCCTTTCAAAGGTGGAGTTGACAACGTTTTCCGACGGCAGTCGGGCAGACATAAACTCTATGGGTCTGTAGCCCTTGTCGTCATCCTGCTGGAGAACTGCGCCAATTCCATACGGACTTGCATCAGTAGTGACAATGAAAGGCAAAAATGGATCAACAATTTTTAGAACAGGGTAGTGAGTCAATGCATACTTCAGTTTTCGAAAGGAAGACTCACAATCCTTATCCCACAACCAGATAGTTTCTTTCTTTAACAATCTTCGCATTGGTGCTGCAATCATTGAAAAATTCCTGACGAACTCCCTATAATAACTAGCTACCCCATGAAAAGATTGCAGTTCAGTAATAGACTTAGGTTGAGGCTAATCTCTAATTGCTGAAATTTTTCTCTCTTCTAGCCTTAGACCTTTTTCGTTCACTATATGTCATAGGTATAATACTTCAGACTTACCAAACTAAGACTTCTTGGCATTGATCTTGAAGTTGCCCTCTCGCAACTTTTCTAGCACCAAACGAAGGTGCTTCTCATGATCTTCTAGTGTTTTGCTATACACTAGAATATCATCAAGATAGACAATAACAAACTTATCCAGCCATTGACAAAACAAGTCATTCATTGACCTCCGAAAAGTGGCAGGGGCATTCGTTAATCCAAACTTCCAAAGGGCATTACCACGAACTCATAGTGGTCATACCTGGTTCGGAAAACGGTCTTATGCTGATCGGAGGGTTCTACCTCGATCTCGTGATACCCAGATTTCAAGTCGATCTTGCTGAAGTACCTGCAACCCTCTATAATCAAGGAAGCGGTTCAACATTCTTAACAGTGACGACATTCAACCCTCTATAATCAATACAGAGACGCAATTCACCTTCCTTTTTGGGCACAAATAGGACAGGGGCACCATAAGGAGAAGAGCTATGGTGAATTCATCCTTTCTCTGTGAAGTCTTGCAGTTGTTTTCTCAGTTTCTCAAGTTCCTTGGCAGACATTCGGTAGATAGGGTCCTTGGGAATCTTACTATCATGAATAATTTCAATGGTGTGCTTTATAGCACGCACAGTTATTCCTGTTGGTTCAGTAAATAAGTTTTTATACTCGCTTCAGAGTTTTTTAGTCGAAGAGGGATAGGAAGTAGAAGACTCTCCTGCTCTTTTTACTAAAACCATCATTACTTCCGGTTCCAACTTCTTCTTTTGAAACCATTGAACGAAAGGATGAATAACTCATACAACAAAAATACAGACTAGAGTCAGAATCAGACTAATGAAACAATTTGATTGGTTTTAAATCAGATTGTGTGTCACGCAATTGCGCAATCTTTTCTTTGAACTTAATGTCTGGGTTGACTTCCTCGTGCCAATCCATTCCCAGAATCAAGTTAAATGGCAAGTTCTTTTCTACAAGGAAGGATATCTCGTGAAGAATTATCTTCCCTTGGTTCGAAATCGTCACTTCACACGATCAGCATACTACGAAACAGTGATCGTGTTTTTGTCAGCCAAAACAGACGTGATAGGTCTAGACAAGTTTTTCACCTTTATTCCGAGATGCAACTTGCGGATTGCTTTCTCGGATATGTAGGATCGCGTGGATTTTGAGTCCAACAGAGTACCTACGCGTGTAAGTGCGATTTCTACATCCGCGAGTAGTAGGTCACCCTTAGACTTCGATTTCTTAGCTCACGACCTTCATAATGCCAGCAACTCGTTACCAAACTCGTCAAGAGAGTCGTCCAAAGAGACAGTGCATAAGACAGGTTCAGGGTGTTCTGGACGATGGGCCGAAGAAGAACCATCCTCTATCATGTGAGTCAAAGGGTTGGAGGCAAGTTTAGGCGCCTTACCTTATTCTTGATCAAAACCATTCGCTGTGTAACCGTATGAACGCCGTGAATGCGCGTTCATATTCAAACACGCGCGTTCAATTACCCCAGCCCCGCGTTCAAACGCGCCACGCACGCGCGCGTGCGAAAAAATTGAACGCGCTCCCCCGGGGCGCGCGCGCGCGACGGGGGCTATGGGGTGGTGGTCCGAGTTCAACAGACCCCCAAAGTGCGAAAACCGCCCCCC
>BFEA01000069.1:2886814-2898263 GCA_003427395.1 Chara braunii | reverse complement strand
GTGAGATTTCAGAGAAACCAAGGGCGGACTCAAAGCAAAAAAAAAAAAGGTGGTTTGGGGGGTTCGGGGGCAGTGGTGGGGGCGGGGGTCCAGGGGGGGGGGGCTACAGGGAGGGTTTGGGTTATGAGGGGCATGGAAACACTTCGGTGGAAGTGAGATTTCAGAGAAACCAAGGGCGGACTCGAAGCACACAAAACACTCGTCGTCTGAAAACAGAAACATCGCAAATGACAAGATGTAATGATTGAAGCAAAACGCAAACCAATATAGCATGGATAATAGCAAAAATCTGACACATCGTGTTGAAGCCCCGCCAGTATGTGCAAAGAAGCACCAACCCAAAAATGCCGACGAAAAGTACAGTAAAATACACTGGAAAGCTACAACCTCCGAAGTAGCAAACTGCGCAGAAAAGTGCCTACTGGAAAGTACAATATAATACAACATCACGAAACATCACGTCTGTCATGGATAACAAAAAACTAAACTCGGAAGAAATGGCCATGCCCTTCTTCGAAAGTAGACTGGAATGCAACAACACAAAAAACTACGTGTGCGCAGAAAACTACACACTGAAAAGTAGACTACCGATGAGAACCTCGTCCTTGGGACCAACCACTGCCACGTCCTCAATATCTCCGACGCTGGCCGCCGCGTCTGCCAGCGGAAGGCTCGGGACCGACCGGACGCTCGTCGGGGTCGTCGTCCATAATGACTCTCCTGCCTCTCACCGTCCTATCTACACCTGCGGCTGCTAGGTCATCACGTCGGCGTGACTCGCGTAGCATAGGTAGACCGTCTGTCCTTGAAGTCTCCCCCTCCCAGCGTCGATCTAAGGGCACGTGTTTCTCCTGCCTCAGTTGTGTGACAACGCCAGGCTCCTGCAAAATAATCGGCGCCTCTCTCAAACCGTACGTCAAGGGCGGATCCACTGCGCTCGCTGCGCCACCTCCTGCACCCTCACGTATGCCATCGCCCTGGCCACAACTGCCACCACCGCCACCGCCTCTACCACCAAACCTTGAAGCTATAACATCTCGACGTCTCACGGCCGTGGTAGCCCCTCTCAAACCTGGCTGATGACCGACACTCGCCGTCGTGACCCGTCTCGTCTCGCTCCATGGTCGATCAGTGCGACCGAACAACATGGTGTCTAGCAACTCCCCCGCACGCTGGGCGGTGTCTCTCCGTCTACGCTCAACCGACCTCGGGGTGAGACTGCCGCCCTCCCTCGGAGCTGCGGTCATGGGTGACGAAGGGCCTGCGGCGCCTCCAGATGGCGCTGCGACCAAACCTCCAGAAGGAAAGTCCCCTGCGGCCCCGCCAGATGCCGCTGCGACGGATCCTCCAGAACGTAAGCCCCCTGCAGCCTCGCCAGATGGCGCTGCGACGGAACATCCAGAAGGTAAGCTAGGGCTGGCAGGCCCCCAAGACAAGTCCTCCACGTGCGGCAGCTTCCCCTCCTCTGGGACCGTCTTGAAAATACACCGGTTGATCTCCGTCAAATCCGTCCTGCCGTGCTCCTCCAACTCCTCAGCGCTCATAAAACCAAAAGGGAGGCTGCCCCGAGGCCTCGCCACATACCTAATCTCCGCCTCTCCTGTGACGGCGCAAAAGCAGGGACCGGGGGTATTCACGCGCCCCTGCCTACACGTCGCTCCTCAACCGGGCCACCGCCATGTGCACGACCCCTATGACTCTCCAAAAACGGTGCCTGATGTGGCACCACTGGCCCCACAGCAGTGCGAAGCACCAAAGTCTGTGGCATATCCTGGCCGTCCGCATCACGCCTCTCCAACTGTGCGCAATCTCCCCCGCCAAACGTGGACATCGGATCGGCCTAAGTAAGCACCCCCACCTCGCCAACACCAACGGCCCCCGCTACGGCCCCCTCCCCCCCAGTGCTGGCTGCTATCCCCTCCGCCTGTACCGACTGGCGAATATCATCAACGCCCACTGACTGCCCCGTCTGTATGTCCTCAAGACCCGGGGACATCTGCATGGCACCCTCGACTGAACCCCTAGGCAGAGGAGTCTGAGGGACGGCCGTGACCTCGTGCAACGTCTCCTCGGGCCTCACCTGGACGGCAGGAGGCTGTACCGGCTCCGAACGTGTCTCCTCTGTCAGTGCCAATCTGCTCTCGTATGTCCCCTAGCGAACATCTACTCCCGTGCTCAAAACCTGTGCTGAAGCCGCCTCCGGCTGCGGCGTGTCGTGAACCTCTGCCGGAGGATCCGTGTGGGCAGCTGGCGGTATGTCAATGGACGCCGGCGTAAATGTCCCCAACTGCCTCTGTCGCTCCTCGGCCGCACGACGGGCGAGCTCCTGCGTCCTGGGGTCCCTCTGCGCCATGAGGCCAGCTCGACAGCTATCAAGCCTATCCAGCCTCTCTGCAGATGTCTCTCCAGGGGGTGTCCGGTCCTCGTCCCCCTTTGCCCTTGACATCACCTTTGCTCGCATGGCGGGGGAGAAACTACTCGGGTCCGCTAAGCTGATCTGTCCCAACAACTCCTGCATACCCACACTGATGTCCCCATGGGACTCGCTCTCTCCAGACCCACGCTCTCTCCCGGGGGCATACCCAAGTCACCAAACTCACTGAAACCGGCTCCCCCCCTCGTCATCGGTATCCGATCATCGCCGGCACTTCGAATCTCGTGCGCCTCAACCGCCGCAGCAACCTCTGCACCGCCTCCACCTCCGGCCAACGCACCACCATCTCTACGAGCCAACCCCTGTCTATCTCCGTCGTCCCCCTGCACCCGTGAAGAACCGACCTCTAATCTGTCCTGCAATCGCTGTCTAGGGCCCCTCACCAATCTGTGCAATCGATCATCCCCGGCTGGCTGTCGATGAAGCTGCTCTGTCGAAGTGGGAAGAGCGGTGGATGATGCCGTACCAGTACGAACACGCGCAGGAAGATGAACAATCCCCGACTTTGCCCCCCTCGAAGGTGCAGATCTCTCTCCCGCTCCAAGGACCGCGAGTCAGCGGACGTAGTCCTCTGACGTTGTGGAGGGATCTCGTGACGACCCCCAGACTCCTCCTCCAAGTCAACTCCAACGAAAAGGTCATCTCCGCCACTCTGTCTCCGGACGTCCTCTGGGTCGCTCTACGCATCACGCTCATCCGCCGCAGGACCGGTGGTAGCGGGGCCCGCCGGCTCGTCCTCGTCACCCTCAGGATCACTGTCGTCTCGAGGGTACGGGTGCAATGTGGCAGCTTGAGTACCAAAAACATCGCCCACATCACCCGGAGGAGCTCTCGACCCACATGGGTCTCGCTGCCAAGAACGTCTCTGCTCCTCGAGCTCCTCCCGCGTCCTGCTCTCGTCCGTCCCCTTCCATGAGGGGCGAATCCCGATACCTCCCTCCACGTCCAACAATGACTCATCCAAAGTCCACGGTAGTGCGAACCCGCGGCCTGCCCGCTGATGAGAGAGAAGGCGGACGTTGGCTGAGATCTCAACCAACTTCTCGACCTTCTCGAACTCAAGCCGGTTACGCTTCTTCGTCTGTACACCCTCGTGGACGGCCCAATTCCTCTCCGCAGGAGAGGAGCACGTCCACATGTACATCACACGAAGATCGATAACCTGCAACTGGGGGCGCACTGCCCGTACCTCGACCACCAACACCCGGACTCGTACGTCTCGGCATGGCCCGTGCACCTCTGTGCATCTCTGTTTCCGTCCCTCCCCCCCAAGCAATCGTCCCCCTCCATGTGTGGAAGTCGCGCAACTGCGCACATGCGGTCTCGTAGTCAGGGCTCGACACATTGAACCCTGTCTGCGACAAGATGTAAGTCTCCGCCTCCCTCACCAAACTGGCGTCGTAGTCGCTGACAACGCCCTCGAAGTACCGCAAGTCCCGGCGGCTGGGACAGAGAAGGTGAGCAGCGGCGTGCGCCAGCTCCAACATGTGGGTGCATCGGGCCTGCACCCTCTGCACAATGTGGTGTGCAAGATCGGTCGGAAGTGCACAAACCTCCTCTACTACCTGGCGGGCCAGATCCTGTATCCACTCAACAACCCGCGACATGTGCAGCCCTCCACAGTCCAACCTGCGCAGCAGGTCGTACACGGGCTCCATGACACGGAACAAGATGACCATGGAATCCCACCAGTTGCCATGCCGCACCTGCTACCTCACCCACCTAGCCAAGTGACGAACGGAATGGTCCCAAGGGACCATACCCCAAGTGTCGCCATCCACCGTCCTCTCCAATGCTGACCTCACTGCCAGCAAACGCTCCACCATCGCGAACATGGATGCGAAACGTGTCTCACAAGGATAAATGAGGCCCATCTGCTTGCTCTCCCCCCGGAAGATATGGAGAGTGTCCCCGTGCTCCTTAATGAAGCGCACCACCGCTCTCCCCCTAACGATGATGTCCTTGGACCACGCGCCCGAACAGCGTTCACCCACTTTGGGGGGAAGTCATCGAACACCTTGATCCAGCGCGCCAACTCATCAGGCGCGCGATCCCGCTCACCCTCCTTGTTCATCGTCCGGACGAGCATCACCCCACGCGACCCGCCGACAAGGAAGTTAACGATCGGTCTAGCATCGCGTGACTTCCTTCCGTCCGACATAATGGTGGCCCCCGTGACATAGAAAGGAGCCCTGACCTCCGCGAGATCAGCTCCCACATTCTCCGCCGTGTGGACAATGGTCTCTATGTCCGCAATCTCATTCTCTGAAGGCCATAACACCTTCACTGGCCCCGGCAATTCCCTGAAGTGTCGGACTACGTCCAACCACAGCTCGCTCCGAAAGACATTGAACGTCAGGCGTTGACTATACACAAACCGCAACCACTTCTTCTTAAACTCCATCTGCCACTTTGAAGAGAATGACTCCGGGATAGTGTTTCGCCTCAGCCTCTTATGTGCTGCCGTCGGTCGCGCCCCCTCCTCTCTCTCCTTCCTCTTCCCCGCAGATGGACCCGGCTCAGCAGTATCTGCACCTGCCCGTGCACGAACCGACACGTGCGCCGACGCAAAGTACTGGCCCTGCTGCCCCCCCGGCTCGTTGACAACGCCCTTCCCTCGCGCCCTCCCTCACTGCCCCGCCCGCGCAACCTCCTCGACGTCGTCGTGAACGTCGATCTGCTCCTCCGCGTCCCTCGTCTCTCCCTCCCCCCCCTCGTCCCGTCGCGGATCCATCGCAGGCGTCGGACCGTGGAGCTCCTCAAACTGCTGGATCCGTTGTAGGAACTTGTCGGATATCTTGTACTCACTGTTGGCGTGGATGTTGATAAGTGCCTCGTCAGTCACTTCAGGACATCCCTTGCCCTGGCGGAAATGGCGCGCCGCCACAAACTGGTTGCCTTGGAACTCGTGGCCGCAGAAAACGCACTTCAGCATTCGATTGCCGCGGAATCTCTCGCCGAGACTCTGCCCGACGCGGATGTACTTGTACACGCAGCATTTCTTCTGCGCCTTCATGCGTGCTACTAAACTTTGGCAAACCGCCAGTGCGACTTCAATTTTTTTTTATTTTTTTTTTTTGGTTGGTGTCGCTAACCATTGTGGTCTGGTACCCTCGAACTCGGTTAAACCTCAAGTACACGTCCCCAACCTTGCAGAAAGTTTTCGTCGCCACAAGCAAAACTCGGAGGGGCTGCGCGGCGTGGAGCGCCGTTGAAAAAAAAATTGGCGGCCTCCGAAGTGGTGCGGGTTTCGTGCTGATACCCATGGGTCGGTGTGTGGTGTACTGATGCTTATGCAGCGTTGTCGTACCAAATACCCTTACAAGGGTATTTGGCGTGTTTTTCTGCAAGTCACACCACTGCAGCCTAATCCGTTTGACGGCGCACGTGCGGAGAGGAAGTTTAGGTCCTCGCCCGGGTGAGCGGCGCGCCCGGGGTATCGGTGGCGAGGCGCAACCATGCGTGGCCTAGCGGGACGTGGTGTCGCAGGCCAGCGGGACGCAAGGCCCCTAGTCCCTTTACTTCTTCTGTGTTACCTCGCATTTATATTTATTTTATTACTATTATTATTTTTATAATATTTTTTATTATTATTATTCCTACTTTTATTTTTATTGATGTCTTTGACTTGGTAATCGGTTTCGAGACCGGCGTCGGGCTCCGGCCTGACCTGGCTACTACTTTGCCGGACGTGAGAGGCCGTTACAGCAGTCGAGGATCTTGAGCACACACTTTATTTTTATTTTAGCAAGCCCATCAGAATTTCTGCATGTTCGAGATGCTGGCGAACTGCCCCCCTTGAAAAACGCAGGCCGGGGAGTTCGACGTGCATGCGAGCCGAAGGGTAATTAGCCCACGAGACGGGAAAGAAACTAGGGTGGTGGGACTCTCTGTGGGCGCACAGTCCGCCACCCACCATCCGCTGTGAGAGGTTTGAGTGTGAGTATGCCCGCCGGGGCCCGCAAGGTGGTGAGCTATGCCTGGGTGGGGCCAAGGCTGCGCGGCCCAAGTTGTCCCTGCAGCAGGCCACTTCGGCCTGCAAAGTTCTCATTTAAAGATTTGCTACAGCGGGGCCAGGGGGCACCGCTGGGAGGCTGCCGCAGTTTTGGCTGTGCGGCAGGCTATCCCAGCAGCAGGTGGGATGGAACCCGCCCCCATTTCGGCTTGCAAAAGTTCTCATTTGAATATTTGCTACTACCACCAAGATCTGCACCAAGCCCCCATTTCGGCTTGCAAAAGTTCTCATTTGAATATTTGCTACTACCACCAAGATCTGCACCAAGACCCGCCCCACCTGGGCCTGTGCTGCAGGTTCCGCAGCAGGCCCTGCGCCCTTCTACTCGTTGCTATGTAGGAGCAACCGCTATGGCCGAGCGTGGGCCGTGGCTGCAGCACCATCCCTTTCGGGACTTATTAGTTTCAGCAAGTCAGTTGTTACTCACCCCTTAGCGGATTTCGACTTCAGTGACCGGTCTCCTCCTGTCTATACCGGTCTGCGCATCTTCGCAGTCTGGATTAGAGCACAGCGGCACCAAACAGAGAGAGGAAAAGATGGATGAACCGGGACGGGGTCTGACGCAAGGTGCATACGGGGCGACGAAGAAGGCAGCAACGAGGGAAAGTAGCTATGGCGGGCGTGAAAATTATATAGCCCGCCCATTCCTTGATGGAATCAGGCGGGGAAAGATAGTAGATAGCGGTTTTGGCATAGGGCGAGATCAATGGTGGTGTTAGTTTAGTCAATGGAGTCTTGCCTTAGAAGCTAGACTGAAATGAGGGTGCGCGGAGGTGAATGAATGAGTGAGTATGGAGGAGTAAAAAGTGAATAGTTCGCCCGATTCTGTTAGAACCAAGACTCTATTCTGGGGTTTTTGGACCCTGCGAGTCGATTGGTGGAGTTGGATTTGGGAAAGGAAGGTTAGTTTTTATGCTATGAAGGAGTGGAGCTGCGCGAAATGAGGGGGATAAGCCGGTAAGAACGATGAATCTTTCCAAAATTAGTGGAAGACTCGCTCTCTTTTTGCATACCTAGTAGGTAGCGGCGGCCCCAGTGCAGCTCTTTGTGGCTATCATTGAGATTTCACTGCCTATTTCGCTCCGCGTGGTTGCTGCCTCTGCGGTTATGACGATTATAATCAGCCTCGTAATGATCTATGCGCGGATTTGCCGCCATTGGATCTGACTGAATCCGTCTCCGTACTTGGTTGATCGGGCCTTCTACTGAGCTCGTGGTAATCACCTCCAATGAAGTAGATTTTCCTCCTCATCGGAGCTACGGACTGGCAACTTTGTCAGTGTATATCTCCGCGGCGGAAAATTCATTTCGATTTGCCCTTCCTATCAATGGAAGTAGCCTCCTCCTATCCCATCGGGCGCACAACCGGGAAGCAGTGTGTATTCCCGTTCTAACAGATGATCCACTTTCATTTGGGCTCAGACTCTCTCTAACACAAAAAAAAGAAATTTGAGAGTGTGGCAGTGTATATTTTCATGGTCCAGCGGTAGATTCTTTCGATTTTGCTCATCCCATCGATGGAAGTACCATGAGGCCAGCCTACCTGTTCTCTCTCTCTCTCTCTCTCTTTCTCTCTCTCTCTCACACACACACACACACACACACACTCCAAGTTTTTTTTTGGACCTTTGAGCGGGTAGGGTCGGTGCCTGCTTGCTGGAGTAGTCTTCTGTCTTAGGTAAGTTGCCTTCTGCCCTCCATCCCCTTACGGTTTGAAATAGATATGTACACATATGTATATGTGCAAGTGTGCCGCGTTGGCGGCAGACGGGTGTGTGGGCACTTGGCCCTGAACCACACAAACTTGACCAACTTTGCATTTTCTATTATATTGCCTATGTATATTTTTTCGTTATGGATGGCTTGTGATGATCTGTGAAGGGAATGAGAGAGGGAAGCTGGGGTCTTTCAAAACAACACACACACACAAAAGAAAAAAAAAGAAAAAAAAAACGAAAACGGTGGCAGTGTATATTTCCATGTTCTGGCTGAAGATTCATTCCGATTTTGCTCATCCTACACACACACAGGCCGACATTGCCACGCTTAGATCGATGGACAGACGGGCCGGCATACGTGCAGAGGTGTCATTGGTGGATCAGCGGAGAGGCAAGCCTGCATGGGTGTGCCCTCGCCCGTCTCTCTCTCTCTCTCTCTCTCTCTCTCTCTCTCTCTCTCTCTCTCTCTCTCTCTCTCGCTCTCTCTCTCTCTCTCTCGGCTAGCCACGTGGCATGCCTTTTTTCTTTTTTATTTCGTAGGAGATGGCTATGGCCGGATCTTTTTCACTTTGTTTGGAGGAGGAGCGGGAGGAGGAGCGGGAGAAGTGGGAAAAGGAGGAGCGGGAGGAGCGGGAGAAGGAGTGGGAAGGGAAACGGGAAGGGGAGGAGGAGGCGCGGGAGGAGCGGGAGGAGGAGCAAGAGGAGCAACAGGAGGGAGAGTGGGAGGAGGAGCGGGAGGAGGGGCGGGAGGAGGAGTGGGAGGAGGAGCGGGAGGAGCGGGAGGAGGGGCGGAAGATTCTACGTGAAGCCAGATATGGCACGTATGGCGCATTTCGGACTGTGGAGCAGACGGGTTCAGGCAAAGACAAGTAGGGATGATGGAAAGGATTGAAGGTGAGGAGAAAGTCATGGAGTGCTGTAAATGCAACCAGCAGCTAAAGTGGGCCTGTGTTATTGGGCAATGCCACTCTCCTCCTCTCTTCCACGTGGGGGCCCATCATCAAGGTCAATAACCTACCCGTGAGAGCAAATAATGCTTGCGAAGGAGCTGGCGAGACCATACAATAGGTGAGGAAGAGGATGCGGTTGAAAAAGATGGCAGCGGTCTTGACGAAGGTTGTGTTTAGGGCAAAAGTAAAGAGAAGAGCAAGAAGGATAGTGAAGATTCTGGCGACAAGCACAGTCATGGTCAGGGAAAAAGCGAAGAGATGGGGGGAAGAGGATAACGGGAAATCAGMAGATATAGATGGGKAAAGTGAAGATGAAAAATTGGGAGATAATCACGAATCCTATCACAAGATGAGTGAAGAGAAGAGAGCAGAAGATCTTGGAAAATTTGGCACTATAGMCGACAATGATCCGAATAATGATATGTATGTGTTTATATGTTTTTCATTCATTCATTCACTTGCAAGATCTTGTGCAGAGCATGGAGCTCTCATCTATGGTCGTGTATGACTGAGGAGTGAGTCCCTCCTCATGTAGGTGAATATCTTTTTAGTTTGTTTTTTTTTTCGAAGTTGAATATATGCTAATCTTACCTATTATTCCAATTGAAGATGCAGAGCGGGAAACTATTGTCATCAGCCACGTATTGGGCTTGGGGCACGTCCCTCCTCTGCCATGCAGGCATGGCACCACCTCTCTCTCTCTCTCTCTCTCTCTCTCTCTCTCTCTCTCTCTCTCTCTCTCTCTCTCTCTCTGTGTGGGATTTTCCACTCCCACCACTCCTTCGGTCTTTGTCCATCTGCACCCCTGTCGTCTACATTCGCTTCTTTCATTACTGTGCACAGCTTTATGCTCTTCTGTGAAATGTGAACATGATCTTGTTGTGATGATGCAGATATAGGTGGTGCAACTGCTGTTTGTCGGTGCATCGGGAGTTGCATGTGGTGGGCAGCATCATCGCCATGAAGCTGATTGTTACTCTTGTCATAGCACGCCGCCTGTTCTCTTAAAAAAAAAGAAAAAAGTGATGTCACCTGTTAACTGCAACGGGTCGCGTCCTCCACCTCCTCCTACTCCTCTTCCATCCCTCCTCCTCCATCTCTCGTCCTCCTCCCCCTCCTCCTCCTCGTCGACTGTTCCGCCATCTCCTCAATCCTCGCCGCCTCCTCCTCCATCTTTCTTTTCCTCCTCCTCCTACCTGGTCCTCCTCCTCGTCACCTCCTCCTCCAGCATCTCTCGTTTTCATCTTTTTTTTTTATCAGTTTTACTGCTTCCGCTCCAGTTGGGAAGGAAAAAACCATAGATAAAGAAAAAAAACGAAAAAAAAAGAAAGGAACACAAAGACATGGCGGACAGGACTTGGCAAGTGAGAGTTCCCACTCGCAAAGGGGATTGGATTTGACGCAAGTATTTGTGGGGAGGTGCAGAAAACAGTGATCACGTAGCGTCTTTGCGAGTGGATGATGATGTGCAGTACTTGCTTCCTGCTGTGCCGCTGTGTTTGCTGTCCTTGCTGGTGGATGATGATGCGCAGCACTTGCTTTCTGCTGTGCTATTGTGTCTGTTGTCCTTGCTGGTGGATGTCTGAAGCTCAGTTCTTTAAGCTGAAGTCACCAGAAATGAGAAGTGCAAATTTCCCCTAACTTTTGAACCAAACTTGTCAGCATTACATCAATTGGACCACAAAAAAAAAAAAAAAAAAAAAAAAAAAACTGCAGTGACCTGCAGAATCACAGACCGAGAACTCTGCTGTTTTTCTGAGTTCTGGCTCTGGAATGTGTGCCTTGCTGAGACTCCCGCTTTTTGCTCAGATTTCTAAGTCTGTGTGTTTGCGTGCTTGCTGATTTCCCATGTGCTTGGCTAAGTGCATGATTGCTTGGGTGTGTATGTGACCCGCCAGGGTACTTGTATGCTTGGAAGGCCCTCGGGCCTGGAACTACCTATGGCCGTGCCTCTGTGGGTTGCAGCAGGGTATAGGGGTAGGCTAGGCCTGCGTACTTGGAAAAACACTCAAGTAGCGGGTAGGTTAGGGCTGCACAGGTAGAAACATACCTGAGTAGCGGGTAGGTAGGTAGAAGAAGACAAAACGTTTGTGAATTTAGAGGTCGAGTGAATTTTAGCCGGTAGGTCTAGAAGTGAGGTACCAGTCCAGTAGTGTGAGTCCAGGGCCTGCAGTCGACAATATAAGACCTACAATGATATTTCCCTCCTCCGAAAGGAGGAACGTACCAAATGCTTGAGAGAGAGAGACACACACAGAGAGAGAGAGAGAGAGAGAGAGAGAGAGAGAGAGAGAGAGAGAGAGAGAGAGAGAGAGAGAGAGAGAGACGTTGT
>BFEA01000069.1:2822024-2866472 GCA_003427395.1 Chara braunii | reverse complement strand
GTCGCCGCTCCCCACACTGCCCATAGCCCCCCCAAGCACTGTTGCCGCTCCCCACACTGCCCAAAGCCCCCCCATCCCGCACAACCCCCTGCGCAAACGCGTCAAACGCGTTCACCGCGTTCATACCCTGAACGCGAAACGTGCGTTCAATGAACGAGCGGTAACACAGGAGTTAAGACATCGACCAATGGGAATGGACCGCCGAGTCCATCTCCCTCTTCGCCTAAATTTTCCCATTCTACTCCTCCCAAGTCTCCTTCTTCTTCGACAACTCCGGACAAGACAAGTGCAGAACCGGAGAAGCAAAAGAAGAAGGAAGGAGTGAAAATGGAGTTGTCTTTTACTTTTAATAACAAGAAAGATGAGAGTCTTCCTCTCTGCATTGCTGAAATCCAGACCTATGTAAGCACTGCTCTGGTGGAGTCGGAGTCCCAAGTGGCGTTCACCACCTCTTGCATGAGATGTGAAGCCAAACAATGGGTGTTGGACGAGGCCAACGCCGCGGGTTTTGAAGACATCGGTGAGTGGACAAAGACATTGACACTAAACAATTCTTGGCTTTCCTAGACAAGATGACGACAGACAAGGCGTTTGACCAATTAACTACGATTGGTCAAAAGCATTAGACGTCGGTCGAAGCTTTGTCCTGCGAAGTCGACCGATTGCTGCAGGTGTCATGATTGAACTTGCAAGACAGCCAAGTGTTGTATATTTACTCTCGCGCGTTGCCTGAGCCCATCCGGGGACATTTGGTGGCCGAAGCAAAGTCCGAAATTTATAATTATAGGCAATTTCGAGACCTCGCTCTGCAAAGGGAGCAGATGACTTCTCCAGTCAAAAACTTTTATGCAGTTGTAGTCAAGTCCGGAGGAGTGGGACAAATGTATGACAGCGGGAAACGAATTATCTGGCGACAAAAGTGTGAGGACCACATCCTCGTTGTCTTTGATCATGACACAGTGGAAAAGTGGCCGAGAGAAGACGGGAATGAAAAGGATAGCAACAGCGACTCTGGGAAGGGGGTAGTCATTGCTTATGTGGCCACCAAAGGAGGGTCACCCATAAATTTTGTAAGGAAAAGATCGCGCTCATTTCCATTGCACACTGGCATTGCCGAGGGGAAGCCTTGGTTAAAGATGAGATTGACTCGTGAAACTTAGCAGGAGCGCATGGATAATGCGCAATATCTTAAATGTGATACAATGAGACATGTGATTGCATACTGCCCTCTTATCAGAAACCCAAAAGCGAGTAGCCAGTAGGAGTAGCGTCTTCTCCTACTGAGATAAAGGGTAAGGACGAACAGAAAGGTGAGGTGCCAACGAACCCTTCCTACCCTTCTTCTCATATGGCAGAGGATGAACCTTCCTTAGCCCATCATCTAGACCGCCCTCACATTATCTTACGTTTTGTCTCTCGGGATGACTTCCTTGATGAGCTAGGTAATGAATTGCTAGCCTTACGTAGCTCATGGGCTCAAAAAACAAAGTCTAAGGGCAAATGCCAAATTGTTATTTGCTGAAGTAAAAATCGCACGAAAACGAGTAGGTGCGTTGTTGGACCCCGAATCGACGAGGTCCTACATCTCCGAGAAAGCAATCGGCAAGTTGCATCGTAGAATAAAGGTAAAAGATTTCTCTCGACCTATCACGTCTATGTTAGCGAACAAGAGTACGATCACTATCTCACAGTATGTGATCGTATTAAGTGTCAGTTTAGAACTAGGGAAGGAAATCAAATTATGCATGAGTTGTCCTTCCTAGTAGAAAAAAATTTGCCTTTTGATCTCATTCTGGGTATGAATTGGCATGAGAAAGCCAACCCAGATATTCATTTCAAAGGCAAGGTTGTGCAACTTAAGGATGCACAATCTGAAATCAAACATATTAAGTTGTGTCATAATCTAACTCTGACTCTAGTTTGTTTTTTTGTTGTATGAGCTACCCAACTTTTCGATCAATGGTTTCAAAGAAGAAGTTGGAACAAGAAGTTATGATTGTGTTGGTAAAGAAAGTCGGTGAGTCTTCTTCTTCCTGCCCTCAAATTATTGAAAGTCTTCTTTCTGAGTTTAAGGATCTGCAGACTAAACCCACCGGAATTACGGAACGTGCTATCAAGCACACTATTGAAATCATTCCGGGTATCAAGATTCTCAAGGGCTCTATATATCGAATGTCTTCTAGAGAAATTGACGAATCAAATAAACAACTGCATGACCTTACTGACAAGGGATGGATTCGCCTTAGCTCATCTCCCTATAGTGTACATGTCTTGTTTGTGCCCAAAAAGGAAGGAGAATTGCGTTTATGTATTGATTATCAAGGGTTGAATGTCGTCATTGTCAAGAATGTCGAACCGCTTCCGCGTATTGACGACTTACTTGATCAGTTGCAGGGTTGCAAGTATTTTAGTAAGATTGATATGAAGTCTCGGTACCTTCAGATCGAGGTGGAACCCACAGATCAACACAAAACTGCATTTCAGACGAGGTATGACCATTACGAGTTCATGGTAATGTCTTTCGGATTGACAAATGCCCCTGCGATATTCTAACAGTCAATGAATGAATTGTTTCGTCAACGGTTTAATCAATTCGTTATTGTCTATCTCGATGATATTCTTGTGTACAGTAAAACAATCGAAGATCATGAGAAGCATCTTCGTTTAGTTCTAGGAAAGTTGCGAAAGGGCAACTTCAAGATAAACCCAAAAAAGTCTGAGTTCGCCAAGTCTGAAGTCTTATACTTAGGACATATAGTGAACGAAGATAGCTTAAGGCCAGAAGAAAAGAAAATATTACCAATTTGTGATTGACCACGACCTAAGTCTGTAACCGAACTACGATCTTTCCTTGGTTAGTCAAACTATTATAGAAAGTTTGTTAGGAACTTCTCATTAATTGCCGCTCCAACAGAAAAATTCCCACGAGAAATGAAAGTTGAAAAAACATTCCATAAAAAATAAATCCTTCATATTTATAAATTATCATTCCAATGTTCGTCCAATTCTAAAATTTATAGTTTTATTTGATAAGTTCCCATCTAAATATGAGTTTTCCCTTCCAAATACATCTATTTGTTCAAGATGGAATGAAAGTCTGGACGAGTTTATGAAATGTTTTAATTAAACTTTGATTGTATTATAACAAATATCTTCTAATTTAGATTGGATTGACCTATTTATGACTAAAAATCATTACTCAGAATGATAGTCCAATTAAAATATTTCATGAACTTATCCAGACTTTCATTCCATCTCTAGCATGCAGTCCAAATAACAAGGGATACCCCATTCTTGGAATGAAAATTTGCAAGTAAGACAAAAAAATTTAAAATTGGAATGACATTTTTTAAGATGGAATTAAAATTTAAAATTTAAAATTTAATTTTACTATAGAATGATTATTTAATTCTATGAATTTTTTCCGTTGTTCAATGACAAGATTATTAAAAAGTATGTTTCATACATCTCTTTTCGCTGGCCGCAGACATGAAAGTTAATTGGGGGTCCAAAACACAAGGATGGTGGCTACATCCCCAGGGACAACCACCCCCCCCCGAATCAAATATCGCATGGGCGCCTCAGGAAGAAGCAATACGAATATTGGGTGTGAGGGTGACAGCCCTGGGGCCTCCGTCGGACCATGGTGAGGCGTTGGTCAGCATGGCAGTGGATCGCCTGGCGAAATGGGACGGTTTGCACACATCCCTGGTGGGCCACGCGCTTGCAATCAATAATGCAGTCTTGGCGGCCATTTGGTACAAGCTGGCAGTATGGCCGCTCAAACCCCCACAATACACAAGATTGAGAAAGACACTAACGACCTACCTCTGGAAAAATAGTGCGGATTCCCATAGCTGTTTCAGCAGAGTCAGCTGGGACATCCTCACCCAGCCAAGAGCCGTAGTGGGGCTTGGGATATTAGATCCCGAAAGGGAAAGCGAAGCCTTGATCTTCAAGATTCTGGTCAGACTTCTCATAGGCAACGATATCCCTTTGGCATCCTTAGCCTGCCTACAAATAGCTAATCTGGCTCCTCAGGCGGCGTCATCGGCCCGGGTGCATCCGTTCAGATGGCTCACTAATCCCCACTGGTCAATACCTGCCCATCCACATCAGCCACATCCTTGCTCCCCGGCGCAGGCCACTAGGTTGGATATCCCCCTTGACCCGCTGTGGCCCGACATGCTCAAGCTATGGAGAAAGAGAGGCCCGGAGCTGAAATGGTCGCCGAACAGATGGCACAATGTATGGAGGCAGCCACTATTTGGCAACCCCTTTATCCTCGATGACGCAGCCAGCCCCTTCTCCCTCTCCTCCAACTCACCATGGCTCACCTGGGCAAAGAAAGGGGTCTATACTGTTGGAGACCTATGGGATCCAATTAAAGAAGATTGGGCCACCACCAACCAGCTGCAGCGCAGATTAAAGCATGCCAAGTCGGTGGAAGCCAATGCTAGCCAGCTAAGGGAGACTATCCCGCTGTCCTGGCGCCTTGCCCTAAAAAAGGGACCCGACGTTCAGAAAAACGATTGGGTGGTCAGGTTTGAAGATCGGGCCCGGCCCCAACTAATATTCAGAGTTCATAGGAGGGAGGAAGATCAGGCCTATTTGGAGGTTTACCAACCCCAGTCACCGGATGCCTGATTTTCAAAAATTACCAGGACTGAAGAACAGGACAGGACTGAGATCTGGGGAGGTCTTATGCAAGTGAGGGTTGTGGGGGATGACGATAAAGGATACTATGTGTATGAACCGTCAATACCGGTGGCAAACCTACCGTTCGACCCGGCTGAGTGGGAGTGGCTCGGACACAAAGTAATGAACTTCTGGGAATACACGGTTAAAAGGGCCTATCGAACTTCGCGCCCGAACATCCCCCTTGACCAAATACTAACCCGTAGATGGGAAAGGGACTCGCCACTGGATGCTCAGCTCTTGCACAATCTATCATGGGCCACGTACTCTAAGATCATGCCAACAAATCTTAGATCTCTACAGTGGCAGATTGTGCACCGATGTCTCCCCACTCCCGACTGGTTGGTATCCAGAACAAACCTAGAACAAAAGGGGCTGCTATCCCCCATCTGCTTGTACAGTGGAAGAGCAACGCCACCGGCCCGAGCAACACTGGAGCATTGCCTGTTGGCATGCCCAATGGTTACCCAAATATGGCAATGGTGGGACGCAGCTTTCCACTCCCTCACGGGGAATCACATCCCTTGGGATTTGGGACTCCTGTTGCTCGGGAGAAACCAGATCCTGCTGGCCCAATGGTCCTCCTACGCAGCCAACCTCTTTTCCTACATGCGCCTTCATATATTAATGCTTGCATGGTGGGCTAGGTGTGCCTTTGAAAGAAAAGACCGTCAATTTGGCTTGCAACAAGCACAGCAGGCGGTGGAAGACGAAATCAGGGCCTGGACGCATGAAGCATGGAAAGAAATGAAACAGGCGTACCGCAAGGAAAAGGAGCAGGCGGCTAAAGAAACCATTGTGCTTACCTATCGCCAGCTGTGGCAGGACCCGCACAATACATTTTCAGAACTGACTAGTTCCCTGGACATCCGGTGGAAACCATGGAGGATCGTTGAATCATCTTGGTACAGAAGGCCTTTCAACTGCTTTGAAGTCCCCTTCCTTCCAACAAACTTCGTCATTGTTTCGGACTGAACACTGACCTCGACGACACCGCCCCCCCCCCTCCCTTCCTGGACCTCCTCCCTCCCCTCCCCAGTCTTCTCTCCCTTCTGGCCCCTCCTTCTTCCCCTTCTTCCCCACCTATCGCCTGTATGACACGCTGAAAACTTCTCCTATGCCCTGTGCCCTCATCCCTATGGAGCGGTTGTAACCTGAAGTACTATCTACAGACGACGCCAACCACACGGCACGACAGCAGAAGCTGGCTGGATGGAGGACCGGAGGAGATGACTCAGTCCACAAAACAGATAAGTTTCGAGGCTCTACACCCACACGCAGATTGCGGACCAGTGAAGGTTGTAACCTGAAGTACTATCTACAGCCGACGCCAACCACACGGCACGACATCAGAAGTCGGTTGGATGGAGGACCGGAGGAGATGACTCTGTCCACAAAACAGACAAGTTTCGAGGCTCTACACCCACACGCAGATTGCGGACCAGTGAAGGTGTGTCGACAAGAGGTCACTTTGCTCAAATGCTCTCCCCGAACTGCCCTGATACACTGCGCTCTAGGGCAACATCGTCATCCACAGATGGCAGAAAAGGGGAGCCCATAATGGATCTACGCACATCATGGTTTAAGCTCGGTCTACCTACACCTTTGCATTGCTGGTCCACGAGTTCTAACCAGGATATGGGAACAGTCACAGTTTGCATAAGGGCATTTGGCATTGCTCTGTGGGTAAAGGGAAGCCTGAAGGGAACAACACAATGTCAGGGTCGTGCACGGTTTAGTAGCAGATTTGTATTGTTGATCCAGGGCCTCTCATCATGATACATAAGACTTATGCATGGTTTAAGCACGGTCTACCTATACCTTTGCATTGCTGGTCCACGAATTCTAACTAGGATATAGGGACATTCACAGTTTGCATAAGGGCTTCCGACAGTGCTCTGTGTGACAGGGGAAGCCTGAAGGGAACAGCACAATGTCATGGTCAAGCACGGTTTAGCTGTAGCTTTATATTGCTGATCCAGGGTCTCTCATCATGATACATAAGACTCAGTGACAAATAGATTGTATGAGGATCCACGCATCGCTCTGCACGAAAGTGGAATCCGTATAACCCGGGCGAGATAACACAGTAAACATTGGTTCCCTGTTATACATGTTGTGGGACGCTAGACCCGGTTTCCAACAGGTGCAGCTCCCCACCAATGGAATGGAGCCATCCGCAAACAACGGCCGTAGAGGGGGTGTCTGCTCTTACCAACACCTCCCCCACGTCCGTCCGCGATGTTCTTTGGCAAAAAAAAAAAAAAAAAAAAAAAAAAAAGTTTTGACTCACTATCATGTTCTGAAAATTGGTGATCCGTCTCTTCCCTTCATTGTCACTACTGATGCAAGTCAGTACGGAATTGGCGCAGTCGTTCAACAGAACGACGACAAAGATTATAGACCTATTGAGTTTTTGTCAGCACGATTGTCATCGGAAAGGTTGCCAACTCCACTTATGAAAGGGAATTATATGCCTTAGTCTATGGACTCTATGCGTTGGACACATGGAAGCACTACTTGTTAGGGATACACTTCACTGTGTACTCAGACCACTCGACACTAAAGTGGATAAAGACACAGCCTAAACTCTCTGATAAGGTAGTACGATGGTCTGCATTCATTGATACTTTTGATTTTGAGTTGAAAACTATCAAAGGTAAATCTAATGTGGTTGCAGATGCGTTGTCCAGACGATGTGATTTCTTTGGTACTGGTATTGTCTTCTACTTAGATATTGGGAATGATGTGAAAGATAAAATTCGTCAACGATATGCTACTGACCCTATCTGGAAGCCTATTATTGATGTCCTTGCGAAAAACCCAATTGTACTTTCCAGCTATAAAGTAACCGATGGTTTGTTTTTCTTACTAGACCAAACTGAACAAAGATTGTGTATTTCCCACGAAGAAGAAAGCAAAAGTCTGCTGACTGGGGAATGTCACGACACTGAGGGGCATTTTGGTTTCAAGAAAAATTACGCTGAGGTTAGCGAACGCTTTGATTGGAAGGGATTGAAAGAGGACGTACTAATTTATGTTTGTGCATGATTGGTGTGCCAGAGAAACAAACATTCGCATGAGAATCCACTTGGTCTTCTGAAACAATTACCGATTCCTAGCGAACAAGGTGAGTCAATTTCGATTGATTTTATGAGTCTCACCAAAAGTCGCAATGGCAAGAACCAAGTAATGGTTATGGTGGATCGTTTCTCTAAATACGCCATGTTTATTGCCTTACCTGCGAAAGCGAGAACTAAACTTGTCATTCAAAAGTTTCAGATGCGATGAGTGACGGAATATGGGTTTCCTGAGTCTATTGTGTCTGATCGCGATGTGAGGTTTACAAGTATGTCATGGCAAAAGTTTATGGAAGCGTATGGCACACGACTAACCATGTCGTCAGGACGACATCCTGAAACAAATAATCAGACTAAACAGATGAACCGTCCGTGCCAACAACTTTTGCGCATGTATGTGAGACCCGATCAGATTGATTGGGATGAGAACTTACTCAAGATTGCAAGTGCATATAAGAGTAGTGTTCATAATGCTACAGGGCGTATGCCTAATGTACTGCATAAACGGTGGAAACCTAAGCATCTCATTGATGTGTTCACACGGAACCAATTTCTTAATTACCTCCAGGGACCCGGGAATATGCAGTATTGTTTCAAGAAGACATCAAGAAAGTAAAAGAGAATCTAAAGAAATCTCAGGCCCAAATGATTAAACAAGCTAACAAGCATCGTCGACCATCTACATTCAAGGAAGGTGATCTAGTCTGGGTCAAGTCCTAAGAGTTTTTATTAGAAGAAGATGTGTCTCAAAAACTACTACCTGTCTATTTTTGTCCCTTGGAAGTTCTCAAAGTGATTGGGGATTTGGAGGGATCGTCTTTTCGTATTGATATTCCCCCTCACCTCAAAATGTATCCTGTCTTTCATGCGTCCAAAATATTACCCTATGTAGAAGGCAAAGAGTTCCCAAACCGACCATTTATGATTCCGCCATCAATGGAAGGCAGGTATGAAATATATCGGATCACAGAACATGAATTTTTTTCTACAGGAGGACGCGGACAACCACAGAAGCAGTTCAAGATACGTTTCAAGTCTCAATTTCCGTCTTAGGACAAATCGTTTAGTAAAAGAGAATTACTTGAAACTGCTCCAGACATTCTGTCTGATTATGAACGTGGGTTAAGGTCTTAATTACTTCTGTAATGAAACTCGAAAATGGGTTGGCAGGAATGCAGTAAGCCGTGTTCTGCAGTAATCTCGGGGCCCGAAACTGTGCCCAGATGACACACGCCTAACACGGCCTGCGCCAGGCAGTGCGACCACGCACTGCCCCTTGGAAAGTCAAGGGTCCAAGTCAAAGGTCAAAGGTACCGTGCCTAGGCCCTCGGTCAGATACACTCACTTGTTGTGTGCAGGTACCCAAGCAGCATCAAGGCCACAGGGAATTCGGTTTCAGGCCAATTTGGGTCATCATTTGCATTGAGATCTCGACGACTGAGGGAAGCAGCACCTGGGGTCCAAAGTCCATACCCCGCGTCAACGCTACATAAGCGTTGACCTCTTGGCTTTGAGGACATTTTGTCTTGCGTCAAATGTTGACATCGCGTGTTGACGAACTTGACGACGACGCTAGCGCGACGCTGGTGGGACGTTCAACTTGGCTCTACGCTGGCAAACGGGCAGACTATGGCGACACTATGCTGGCTCGGCATGGTGGCTGACTTGCAATTGTCTTCAGGGCATCCTGACGTGGCAGCTTCCACGTGTCGCCGCTGACGTGGTCGCTGCCACGTATATCACTGATGCTGACGTGGCGAGGTTACGAGACTGGAATTGTTGTTCTGTTTTAACAACATTCGGGAGGAGATCATGATTGTGGGGCGTTAGTGGATACGTACCTGGTTATCTTGAGGTCGACATTGCTCCATCTCGCTGATGAGGACTGATTGACGTGCCACGTGGGACATTGTGATAGAACTTCTGAATCAGATGCGCATTAAGATTATTGATTACTGAGGTGGTGATCGAGGAGGGAGTCCGAAGCAGAAGTGGCATTGTCTTCCATTCTTCCTCTAAGTCTATTCTCCCTCCTCTCTCCTTCGTCTGTGTATGTTTTTCCCATCTCATTGTATCTGGACACAATTATGATTATTGACAATCATCATCAAGTTGATATTTATCGGGCTTGCATTGTTGACAAGTGTCTTCACGATCTGGGTTCATTGCACATGCCTCTTCTTATTAGGGTTGGACGAGCCTCAGTCATTGCTCCGGTGGAGAGAGATTCCCTTTGTGGCACGAATATAGCACAGGCAAGGGCCGAGCGTTGTCAATGATTGCTTCCCCGTTAAATCACCAGTTCATGGGCACCATAACCTTGGGCCTTACACCTCAAATTCTGGAGGCGCAAAGTGAAAATGTGACCGCTGATCCAGTTGATCAACGGCAGGCCCAGCGTTTGATGTTTCGGCCTCGTTTTTTTGCGGCGACAAGTTTCAGACTGCAAGGCTGGGGCCATGTACTTATGGTTTAAGGAAGCCTTTCTCGCTTCTGGCCCCTAGTACCCCTACCCCTACCCCTTCTGCTGCCCCTGTCAAACTAGTTCTGCAATCGTCTCGATCCCCAGTGCTCCTGCCAATGTACCTATGGCCGGGGGCTCCGGGGGTTACGGTGGGTACGGCTATGGGTATGGAGGGGGGCTGAGGCCATGTGTAGAGACTCTCGAGGCCACTATCGCAGGGATTAAGGTGCATCAGGATGCTGAGATTGCCAAAGAGAGAAGAAAGAGAGAGGAGGAGGAGCGTATTAAGAAGGAGAATGAAGAAGAAGAACAGAGACTACGGGAGAAGAAGGCACGGGAAGATTTTCAAACTGAGATGAAGAAAGAGATTAACAGTAAGTTGGATATTACTAAGATGAAAGTGGAGATTGAAAGTTTGCGTAAGGCACTGCGCAACGACAATGGTGCGTCGTCTTCGGAGAATGCCTTCGACAAGTATAAGCGTGAGTTAGAGGAGAAGAGGGCGAGGTCCGACCGCCGGCTTGCTGCGATGGAAGATGAGATAGCAAGGTTGAAAATGGTTAATGATGAAGCCGTTGATGCCGCTGATGTATGGAAGCGTGAGGTGCTCCGACCTGGCAACAAGCGTGGGAGCGTTGCTGTCACAGCTACCCCTATACCTAGGACGAGGACTTGTGCTCGTGTGACTCCGATACCATCGCCTTCCGTTGAAGATCTGAAGTTGAAAGAAAAGGTGGAACATCAAGAGCGTGAAATTGAGCTTTTGAGAGAGTGGTGGCTACGTGAGCTCAACGGACGGCGGCAGGCGGAACAAGAGGTTGATCGGTTGAAAGAGAAGATGGCTCGACTAGAGGTTGGGAGGCGTACCCCGTTGGCTTCCAATCTCAAGACACGTTTGGATAAAGTGGCTACTGCGACAGCTGGAAAAGGAAAAAGGCCGATGAGCCCTGCTACGCAAGCTGTGGAGGCCAATGACCGTGAAGCATTCCTTGTCGATACTAGAAGAGCGCTGGAAACGCTGAAGAAGGAGAAAATTGTGGAGCTCTTTGCGAAAGAAGGTGTTTCTTATTCCACTCTGGAGAAGACGAAAGAAGAGTTAGTGCTGAAACGTGCTGAGGTAGCCTTTGGCAAAGATCGGATCGGTACATTGAAGAAAAGTGGGGTGGTGCTCCGTGATGTTACCGAAGATGCTGAGCAGGGCACTGACAACAGTACCGAGGTCAACGATGACTCTGCTCATTCGTGAGGTTGTTCCCGGACGTGACGTGGCTGTGGAATCTCCTGCGTTGTTGTGTTCAGTTTCGACTGTTGTCTAATGATCTTATTCGATGTAGATCGCTCAACACTCTTCTTTGCCTGATCATTCTTTCGTTGATTGTGTTGGGTGAGATACCCTGATAAGCTGTGTGGTTTCCTTCTTTGTTTGACTACGAGTAAGTTTGACTTTGAGGCGACGAGTGGTCCGTTGGTTTATGCTTCGTTTTCTCCGTGGTGCCGTCACCGATATATTGGGAGTACTACTCGGGATCTTCATACGAGATGGGGAGAACATGTGTATAGGGCCTGCAATTCTGAGTTAATTAACAGAGGAAGTAGAAACGAGAAGCTTTATCGATGGTTGCGCAGGACTGGTGCACACAAATATTTTGTTATCCCACTCTGTGTATTTACTAAGGAAGACGTGAGGACATGTGAGAAGTTTTTTATACGTTTATTTTCTCCTTCGTTAAACACTAGGGACAAAGCGAAGAAGTCTAAACGTTCACATTATGGTCTAAGGGAAAGATTAAGGCGATCCAAACGGAAACAACGTTCGGCAGTTTCGACAAGTTCGGTAGATAAGTCCCTGGTGACTTTCTTTCCCAGCTTTGGTGGTTGCTCATAAAGTCTTCTTTCGATTTTGGAGGAGTGTCGTGAGAAGTCGATTTATCGCTTTGCTGTCATGTGTCGGGGTGGGGTGTTGTTTGATGACAAGTGGAAGGTTTTGGGACGTTCTTATGGTGGTTCTATCGTGTCTTGTTCCTTTGGTCGTGGGTTGTTTCGACATGTTCGTAGATGGATCAAAGAGGGCATCACTATCACTTTCGAATCTGTGGCCCCCTTTCTCAGTCAATCCTTAGCTCTGAAACCCTCTCTCGTTCGGTTGCTTAGTTGTCCTTCTACTCGTGTATCTCTTCGCTCCTGGACCTTTGACTCTCTAATTGTGGCGTTTACAGCAGTACGAACGTTTAGTGAGAAACACACACATGGACGGTTGAGGTGTATTCTTTCGAAGAGTATTTCGACGAGATTCGGGGTTCAAGTACGTGAACGTTTGGTCGTTAAGTTGGTGTATGATGACTACATTAAGAAGTCGCAGGTGAGGCGGCTCTGCGCTCGATTGATACAAGAACTGGGTATTCCGTCGGTATGGAAGGAGGTGTTGATTAGACGCATGCGTATCGTGTGGTGCCGGAATCGCACTGTCAGTGACTTCTTGCACAATTTCCGCACACATGCCAGAAGTAGTGATGCCATTTGCCGTTGTGATTCGACTGCTGGGGACTTCCCTACCTGAGGTGGGCATGTGTCTCTTAGGATTTCAGAGTTGGATACCTTTCCTTCGTGGATGAGAAACAGTAAGAATATCCTCCGACCCTCTCAATCTCATTCGTCTGCTTCGCTCAAGAGGCAGATTTTGTAAGCTTTCCACTCGCACTCCTCTCTCCCCCCTCTTGATCCTAGTTCTCCTGTTTTTGGTGATCTCTTGTCCTGTTTTTGCCTGGCCGATGGCTCAACTTCCTGTGTCTCTACCCACAGTGAGGATGATGTGCTACCCTTTCTTGGGATGCTGCAAGAGATGGTGTGTTGCCCCCAGGACCATAATATGGGGGACACATACGTCTGCTGCCCTGTGATTTATCGATCCGGTATGGAGAAGTTGTATTTGAATAATCCTGCTTTCTCGTTGAGTGTTAGTGGGTAACGGCAGGTGTTGGAGGAGGTAGCTGTTTCTTATAAAAGCAAGGGTTTGGAGGCTGTGGAGAAATGGAAGCCGGATCGGGAATTTGGACGGGCCTACTGGTTACCGAAGTTTAAAGACACTGAATGGTGGAGACCAATCTGCCCTTCCTACCCTGAATGCTCGGCTGCTGGGGGGAAGCTGATATCCAAAGTTGTCAACTGCATGTTGTGGAATCTACCCCTACGATCCAATCTGAATTTGAGGTGTGAGGAAGATTTGGTGGTGAATATTAAGAGCGTCAATAAAAGTGTGAAGAAGAATGATGGCCTGGTGGGAGCATCGTATGATGTAAAAGAGATGTTTTCCAACCTTCCTCACCCCTCTATTCTACAAGCTGTTGCATGGGCTGGAACCAGGAGTATACGACAGTAGCGGTTAAGAAACGGGGAAGGGAAACCAAACTTGTAAAGAGACGAGGTGAGGATGGCTGGCTTGTTCTGAAGTTCCATTCAATTTTTGAGTTCGTAGAATATGAATTGCTCAATACTTACGCGATGGCTACCGGCTGTTTGTTGCAACAGAATGTGGGCATACCTATGGGCAAGTCTTCTAGCCCGGCACTGGCTTGTCTTTTATGTGCTTACAACGAGTTTCTCTTTCTCTCATCCTTAGGATCGGATAGGGTACTGTTTCATGGTTTCTGGCTTGTTGATGGCGTCTCGGTGTTTGTGAGCTACCATAAGGGGGATGAAGGCTCTTTGGTACGAGCTTAGCAGATTTTGAGTGAATTCCAGAATAGTTACGATAAGAATCTGACACTTGAACAGACTAATATCGGGGATTGTTGGGAATACCTTCGTTGTGTGTTGAAGGTCTTTAACGAAGTGAGTGAAGTGGTGAGTCTTCCATGTCACAAGAATCAGCCGTAAAGGACCTGCTGGTCTTTCAAAGCATTCAAGATTATTGCTCATTTTCGAGCAAACAACAGAAGATTGCAGTCGTGGGGTCTTTTTTGCGTCGTGCTAAGAGGTTTGCTACTGTTCCGGGCACTGAGGTTCCATTTTTATTCACTTTAAAATTGGAGTTGTGGAAGCGATGTTATCCTGACGAGGTGTTTGACAATGCTCTGACTAACTTCTCACGGAAGTTTGGGGGGATATGGCAGCAATGGATACCCGTGCTAACAGGATGGGACAGAATCTGTCGATCTTAGGGGCTCTGATGGTTGACCCCTGTTGTTTTTTTCTTACGTGCCCCATTCGGGTGGTTCTTGTTGTTTGAGGTTTCGAGCTGTGGTCAGTGAGGTGTGTGTTTTGGTCGTAGATTTCGGTGTTGGACCGGTAGTTTTTTCAGTGCCCTTTGGTCGGGTTTTGAACTGGTGACGTCGGGCACTATTGTGTTATTCCGAACGTAGATGAGGTCGGTGTTTTTTTCTTTTCAGGAACTGGTTGACAATGTAGAGTTGACTGTCCTCGAACCAGTGACTAAAGCGAAGGTTTTATCAAGGTAGCTGTAGTATTTTTCTAGAGTTTACAGGAACCGTAACACAGGCTATAGGCAGTACCTTGAAACCTGTAGTACTTCTAGAATTTCTTAGACATCCGCCTACAAATAGCATCAGTCAGTTCAGTTCCTTACCAACAGACCCCTGATGAGTGCAAGCATTGGCGGCCAACTGAAACCGGTCGGGTCGCTTCGCCAACCGGATGCTTGCATTCGGAGTTGTGTTTCATGCTTCTTCTTTAAACGCCGCGTTCGGGATTTCTTGACTTAATCTTCTCAATCTCCTTCCTTCTTTCTCCTTGTCCCATCTCCTTTCCTATTTCGTGGTGTGTCCTGTTGGTGTGAATGTGTTGATTGGCTTGACTTTGTTTCTGGCTCGGTTGCTATCATTGAAGTTTCTGTGAAGTATCGTCGTCATTACGACAGCATGAGTAATAGACCGGCCCCAAGCAGAAACAACCAAAAACCAGCAGGATATGTGCCTCCCTTTAGCAAAGTTCACGTGATAAACAATCTGGAAGGGAGAGGGGTAATTAGGCAGGAGCATCGCCAATAGCATGCCGCGCAAAGTCATTCCTTAGTAGGCGGGTTAGTTTCACAGTGTAAGTTACTTTTTTTTTTTTTTTTTTCAAAACATAAGCCGGCAGTGTGTGTCTGCGGCGATACAAGCAGCACCGAGTACCACCCCCCCAGATGGCTCCTGTCTATTGGCAGGGAGCTGAACCTGCTGGAAAGCCGATCAATACAGACACAAAAGGGCCAGCGCCATTACCCGCTGTGGACTAAATTGGCAAGCTATACGTTACATTGCTATTTTAGTATTGGGGTAACTTGGGCGCAGTCACGAAACCAGTTTGAAAATGCATTTCAGGCAATCCCACGAACACAACACCGGACCCAAAACCTAGGTTGTATACATTCACCAATATGGACCCTTTTGCCTCAAGTGCATTTTCAAACTCAAACCCTGACTGCACCATAGTTTTTTTAGCTTTTTTCTTTAGTATTTTAGCTATCTATTTAGTATTTTCGCTATCTATTTTCGTGTTTTCGCTATCTATTTGAGTATCTTCGCTATCTTGTGCAAAGGGCCAGGGCCATTACTGGCTGTGGACGAAATTGGCAAGGCCTATGTTATATTACTACTGCTGCCGGCTACTAAAAGATGGAAAATCAAGAATATTCTGGAACTGAAGCTTGCCGTTCACATCACCTTGCTGGTTCTTGGTCAACGGAAAACACAGAACCCCAGTCTGACCTTCACAAACGTGGAGTACGCACCCCAAGTAGTCCCAGCATTCACCCACACTAGTTCTTTCTAACACCAGGTTATTGGGCCTCGCTGCACTACTCTTGAATCTTGAAAACTTGAAGTTTCCACAGTTCCCGCCTGCAGGAGCTTTTTTTTCAAACGAGGCCAATGTGTCCCTTCATGCGGTTTGCAAATTCGAGAGATGGTCTCCAGTCTCAGTGGACAAATAGTCGATGCCCTGTCGTGTAGTGTCTGTCCGACAGTAGAGAATGCTCACGAGAGTTGAGAGTCTGGAGTAAGTGCAGCGACGACAGCACTTGATGCCAATCCAGGAGTCTGACAGCGTTAGACGAACTCTTGAAAATTTTCATGTGTCTAGCGTAATGCATAGCTCTTGGCCACGCAACCTGTCAAAAAAATTGGAGGGAAAAAAAAAAAAAAAATTGCCAATGGAGACGGGAAGAAAATTTGCAAGTTAGTTAGTGGTCAGAAAATGCTTCTCTTCGTCCTCTACACCTCCTCCTCTTGAAAGTTGTTGAATCCCCAGCCTGGTACTCCCATGCTTTCCACAGTCCTCGGTTGTGCTATCTACTTCTCCTCGAAATTTAGTGTGAGTGGGCATGAGGTCGGGATGGACTACAGTGGCGCGCTGTACCCTCAGGGGCGTTTGTCTTTTTCCATCTTGGATACACAACTTCACAAGTGCGTCCATTCTTTTTTTTTTTTCCTTTTTTTTTTTTTAAACCCCCTTGGCATTCCGTGCTAGTGGTGCTGATAAGAGAAGACACCACTAGCACCTTTGGAGAGACTCCATCTATTGGTGGGGATCATCACCTGCTAGAAAGTGTGCTAGTGGTGCTGATAAGAGAAGACACCACTAGCACCTTTGGAGAGACTCCATCTATTGGTGGGGATCATCACCTGCTAGAAAGCGGGTCCAGCGTCCCGTTTACATAATGGCCTTGGATGGTATCAGAACAACAATCCTGAGAGCCTGAGAGGTACCTGCCGGCATTGATTACTCTGGAGTCCAGAGGATTGACTGAGCAGGTCGTTGGAAAGAGGGGAGAGAACCTCTTCGCCCTGTGTCAGGCGCCAGATATCCGTTGTTACCTGCTACTAGCCGCTAGTTCCTTCCTCCCCCCCTTTGTCCACACAAGCAGTAATATAGATGAGGAGACTAGACACTGAAAGATACAGTGTTGTGTGGCTAAAGAAAGGGCCTCGCCGCACCACTGTGGAAAAAGGGAGGGAATTTCGGCAGTCGCACTTCGCCACACAGCCATTTGAAAGCTAACTAAAGGGCCTAGCCACAACAGCATGGAGAACCTTTCTTTTTCACCAACTGACAGACATTTTTCACCAAAGGATTTTTTCCCAACCCCCCCGTTTTCGCCACACAGCACTGTAGAATGGACGCAATTGTGAATGTAAGATGGAAAAATACGAGCGCCCCGGAGGGTACCACAAGCACAAGTCCATCCCGACCTCACGCTCACTCACCAAATTTCGAAGAGAAGTCGATGGCGCAGCTGAGGACTGTCGAAAGTGTGTCGGAGTAGCAGGCTGGGGATTCAACAAGAGGTGTCAAGAAGCATTCTCTGACAACTTGCGAATTTTCTTCCCTTCTCCAGTTTCGACAGCCTGTGTGGCGAAGAGAAATTATCAAAAATCGTGGTTTTGACAGTGGTGTGGTGAGGCCCTAAAGTTGAAATGTCAGAAAACTTTGCAAGTTCTCAGAGAGAGAGAAAGTTTTTCTACACCTCCGCTCCCAAGAGGTTGCATCGTCGACTTCTTTTTCTTTTGTTCTTTTTAAATCCTCGACATTTTCAGCAGTGCTCTGCGGATCTATCCAGTTCTCCTCCGAAGTTGGTGAGTGGGACCGGGGTTGGGTCGGACGAATCCTTGTCCTATCCTCAGCCGGCTCATTTCTTTAGGACTTGCCTTTGCACATTCTGTAGAAAGGGCCGCTGTCGAATTTCTTCTTACAGGGGTCAAAATCTTGAGGCTTTAGACATTGTCAAGGGTATGGGGAGCCCCTAAAAGGGGGCAAAATGTCGAAGGGGGGCTGTCAAATTTATTCTGACATGCCGTGGCGAGGCCCCTTGCTGCACCACTCACAAAATGAAAACAAGGCCCTCAAAAGGTTCGCAAAATGAGCGGCCAGATGGAGTACGACTTGATCTGGGCACTGATTTTGCCGCAGCACTCATTAAATGGGCAACAGACAGAAATAATGGCGTCCCATATTTCTATCTTTTAGCAGAACACTCATTCTCATTTTGCGCATTTCGGGAGTCGTGCGGGGACACCCTAAATTCACTGATTGGGGGCCTTGATGTGCGAAAAAGACAAAAATCATGGCGGTGCATCTTTCCATGTTCTAGCGGAAGATCCACTCTCGGTTTGCACATTTCGAGAGTAGTGGAGACAGCCCCTGGGTCTCTCTCCACCACTATCCACTGTCCACATTTGGACAGTAGTGTATTCACTGTATTGCTCCAGTACTATCCAATTTCACCAGTTTGCGAACTAAGTCTTGTGGATAGCTGTCAAAATAGGGTCTACCAAGGGCCTTGTTCCACTACTCGCCATCCGCCAGCAGTCGTGGCGAGGAATGGCGAGTGGTATTTTCCTAATTTTGTGGCGGAAAATGGCGTGTGGTTCCATTTTGTGGTTCCGTTTTGTGTCCCATGCCACACGCATTGTGATGTCTATCCCGGCTTGAGTACCGGTTTGCGGCGGATGACGGGATGATGGGACCGTGGCATCATTTTGCCACAGCCGCGTTGTGGGACTGGTACGACCCGGTGTGGACATTGGAGTGTCAGTCCAACCGGTCCCACTAGACAGGGTTCCAAGGGCACGGGACCACGAACTCACTCCATGCGCGGCGATACCTCGCCAATGCTACGGGATAGGTGCGACCGGCTGTCAGGACCGCGGTTTCAGTAAACATTGCCACACAATGCCTCTCGTGGAGGCTGCCTCCTACCGCCCTCCACAAAATCCAGTGACAGGCAGGGGAAACCGTTCTTTTTCTGGCGATAGGTGAGGCAGTGGAACGAACGCGCCGCCGCCAGCGAGTAGTGGAACGAGGCCCCAATGCACTCTCCAGCATTGGATAGTTCCCCACCTGCAACAGGGTTATTTGGAAGGTCCTCCGCCCTACGAACCATAGGATGCTGAAACAGGAAAGTGTACCTGGAGTCTGGGCAGGCAAATAAGCGTACAACAAATCTCAGTAGACTTGTCTTTTGCGATTGCAGTGCTTGGATAGTCGTGCCCAGGACAGTAGTGCCGCGGTGGCGGCGTTATTTTACTATTGTTGGACACTCTGACAGCTATCCCAATTTGTGGGCAGGGGACAGCCGTGCCATCAATCACGACCTGAAGGTCCTGCCAGTGTTCCGCTCCTCGAAGGAAGCTGGATGTCCAGATGCCTAAGCGAATGATCCGTCGCAGGATTCATGGACGTGGAGATGGTGGAGGTACTGTATGGGAGAATTGAATTTCCTGAACAGGATGAATTTGAGGAAAGATGTGGCAGTCAGGGCTTTCGCTCATGTAATATACCTACACTTGCGAGCAGAATCATTGAAAGCCCTCTTTGTCAGAGGGCGTACCGAAGTTTGTGGGTGGCTTGCAGAGGGAGGACAACATATTAGATTTGCTGCGGGTGGTTCGTTCATACTCAGGGCCTCGCCACACCAATGTCGAAAAGGAATGTTTCGACATCTTCTCATCGCCACATAGACTGTTGGTGCTGATAATGTGGAAAATGATTCGACGTCAGAGAGGAGGATTCCACACGAGTCGAAATCCGACACCTCCGGCCCGAGAGGGTGAAACTAGCGCCGTTTTCAATGGCTGTAAGTGTCAGGATGGATGCTTCAACCACTTGTTATTCGAAATGCCAGCCTCTGGCATCTACATCCCCTTCATTCGAAATGAGCTGTGCGGTGAAGGCGGGTATTTTGTCGAGACGACCCCAATGTCGAAAAACACCTGATGAATGTCGAAAATTGAGCGGTTTCGACGTTGGTGTGGCGAGCAAAGGCCTCAATTGGAAAATCTCTTCTGGCGAAACCACCTGTCACGAACTTGTGGTATGAGCTCATGCTAGCTCGCCTCACCACTCACCCGATGTGAAAGCGACAAAGCTATGGCAGTTGTATCTTCCCAAGTCCTAGGAGAGGAGATAATCATTCTTCATTCTGCAGATTAGGTGAGTAGTACAGTGACGCCCATACTGCCTTGCCACACCACTCACCAAACTCATACTCTGGTGATGTTGGCATCACCGCACCACCTTACTTTTTTTTTTTTTTTTTTTTTTTTGCAAGAAATTATTGTATTTGCAAAATGAAGGCGAGCCCGGGGCTCTGTTTCATGATCTTTCATCCTTTTTTTTTTTTTTTTTTTTTTTTTGTTTTACAAAGCTCCATCTATTGGTGGGGAGCAACACCTGCTGGAAACCGGGTCCAGCGTCCCATAGATACAACCATATCCTCCGAAACTGGCACAAACTGGGAACCGGGCCCAGCGTCCCATAACAAGTACGTTCAGAAAATTCTACTAGAAACATCTAAAAGAAAATCTAGAAGGATAACATTTAAAACATGAGATACCGGGACCAAGCTACTTCAGACATGTCAATGACAACATCATGATTAAGCAAAAATCGAAATGTTTCAGAAAACTCCCCACACACCACTTCATCTCCCTCCGGCAAGACTGACTGCAGCAGAGCCACCATCTCTGCTGCTGCTATGCCATACTCCCATCCTGCCAGGTAGCCCCCTCACTGGTAGGACGCGTGATAACCCACCATCTTCTCCAACTCGCCTTTTTTCAAAAACATTTATGATTGATCATTTTTACTGCACAACCTAGTCATTGAGAAAAACGAAAGGTGAAAGTAAAAAACTGAGTGAACTACCTCCCTGCTATTCCTTACAGCCCGCTACTCTTCATCATCTTCCAACGAGCCGACCTCCTCCACCACATAGTTTGGAAGATAAAGAAGCAGCAGACAAGCAACCTCACCAGATCCCATTATGGTTAAAGGCAGACTTCAACTCTTCATCTTCCTTCGACGAGCCGACCTCCTCCACCGCATAGTTCGAAGAAGAAGAAATAGAAGCAGTCCACCCAATATAACCATTGATTGGGCTTGGCGATCCAGGGTCAACCAAGAAAACCATCCTCCCTCTTCCGTCCAACCCCCTGCTCTTCTTCATCCCCCGACGAGCCAACCTCCTCCACCACAGAGTTCGCGGGATGAGAACAACAGCCCCAACCAATCAATGGACACCTTCCTCAACTCTTCATCCTCTTACGACGAGCCGACCTCCTCCACCCATAGTTCACAAGAGGAGGGAAAGCAGAAGTCAGGTGAACGCCCTCGCCCAAACACACGCAGCATCGCCCCCACTACTAACCTCTCACCTCTCTCCGACAAGACTTATAACAGCTGAGCCACCATCTCAGCCGCAGCTATGCCCTAATCCAATCCCACTAGCTAACCCTCCTCATCAGCAGGACGCAATATCACCAACCAACACCCATCCCTCCCAACCCCGATACCACACATTTTCAAAACACCTGGCTCGCAAACAACACCAAAGGCGGGTACAATTAATCCCACCCAATTGAAATTCCCTAAGACCAAAAATCGAATTCAAGGTATTAGATACATGTTAATATGATTATGAACTCAGAAGTAAGAAACCTAAAAACTCCCATCAGAACACACTAGTTGAAAATCAACATTTCGAACGTATTAAGAACTAGGAAATCCAGACATCAAATCAGATTTGATAGCTGTGAGACAAATCGTTTTCGATATTCATCCTTTGAGATCAACTGTGAGACAAATCGTTTTCGATGTTCATCCTTTGAGATCAGAGCCGGACTCTGATTTACGAATCTCCAATTGAGGAATATTACTCAGAAATTATCTTAGAAACAATCAAGATTCACTTCAGAATTCAAAGAATCTGAATTAGACCATCATCATTTTGATGAACGCCTACAATTTAGAGGAATAGAAAGGTCAAGCCACTTATTCAAAAACACTGCCAACTGAAAAATCCGAGTAGAAACAACTATGGATATTACAAGATGAGTTATCCGACAAGAGCTACCGTTGAGTAATTTTGAAAAACACGACTAATGACTAGAAATCAATCTCATGTGACGATACCTGCCCTCCCCTCTTCCTCAACACCAACTCACCTCATCCCCCTCAAACCCTAACCCAACGTCTTCGGGGAAAGAGAGACACCCCTCCTCCCACTGCTAGCGACGAAAATCGACACACTTCTAACACCGAAAACTTCAACGGCTGTTTCAAATCCTCCAAGGAAAATCAGAAACGGTGTGGCACCTCCTCACTAAACCCGTCAGCGAGTCGCCACAGAAGGTTCGAACCACCATAGTAACCACTTACCGGTGTTTAGGAAGGGGGAAACACGCCAGACTCCCGCATCCTCATTCCCACATCACCATGCTGCGCACAACAGCCATCTCTCTTCTTCCAGCGACACACGCGAAATTCATGCTGCGCCCTAGATCTTTGATATCTGATCATATACTGGACCATTTGCTCTGAGATTTGGACCACCTCAGCTCCTCGACATAACCCATCGGCGGGCCAATTTTCAGCTCAGGGCGCACGCCCAATCGCGCACAATCGTCGAGCGCGCGCGCGCCATTTCCCTTGCTGCATGCAGTTTTCCAGCGCGCGACTCCTCGCCTTGGCCATAACCTTGATTGATGCTGCGGGGCACAGCGCTCCCAGTAACACTGCGCCCCTTCCCCGTAAAAAGAAATCTTACATCCTGACTCACCACCGCACCACTTACTTAACCTTTTTCTGACAGACAATTCACTTGAAAATTGTGGCATCGGTGGGGACTCACAGTACTCACAAATTTAAAACTGCCGCGCTCCCTGGAGTTTGGTGAATCCTCTAGGCAACCGATCAAAACGGTGAACCGGAGATGGGTCCAGAGTCCAGACTGGCAGTAGATGAGTAGGAGATGGGTTTAGACTGGGAGTCTGGACCCATTTCTTGTTTTGGTGCCTTGCCTCGGGGGAACCGGTCTGGATATGACTCCGTGAGTTGATAAGCCTGAGATTGGTGAGATGGTGGTGCATCAACAAGGCCTCCTTTTGGTAAGTTCTGGAGGTCTATTCACTGCGGTGAGAACTCTCCAACGATTTTTGAGTTCCGCGAGTGGTGCGGTCACGCCTTCTCCAACGATTTTTGAGTTCCGCGAGTGGTGCGGTGACAGGCGTGACGCCCATGCTCATTGCTCCCACAAGGATTTTCCTGGACACACCTGACTGCAACTACAGGTCTGCATTCATGGTATGATCCTACGCAATCAAGAATGCTCTTGAGCAGTCCTGCGCCACCAGCCTACTTTGAGAGTTTCCATGGAGAGTACAGGGCTCCACTGCCAGCTTTGCTGGAATTCCCTTTCGAGGATTTTGCCTACCTTAACTGAAAGTCCATTTCTCCTTCGTTGCCTGCAATAGGTCCCTGAATCAATGGTCCTCAACTTGGAGAGGCCTCAGGACAAACAGATATCCGTGTTCTACCCCTACTTTAGGGGAAGTACTGGTAGGTGGGGGACGCATTGTGCGACAAATGATGACATGAGCCTCCTTGTTGGGCGGCTGCAGTGGTCGCCTGGTACATCCAACATGTGAAAACAAGTGGAGTTTCCTTGAAGCAAGCCCGGTGGAGCATAAAGCTGAGCTCAGCAGGCCATTGGTAGGAATTTGTGCTAGATCTCGGTGGGCCAAACGTGGGCACTACTTGGCCTCTGGATAAAGATTCTGAAGCAGAATTTTTTGCCAGTTCGCTGTCGCATCTCCTGGATGGTTGGCAAGTCTAGAGGGAACTCCCATGTTGCGAAGTGTTTTTTTTTTTTGTTTTTTTTTTTTTTTTTGGATCAATGTTGCAAAGTTTTTTTTTTTTTTTTAATTAAAAAATAACCATTTCATTATAATTGGAGCAACCGAGGCCGGGGACCTCACAATTCAACCCGGAGTCCTGACAGCATCAGCCAGCTTAGCTTACAGGCTTACGCCGGAAGACTCTTTCTATTTTTTTTTTTTCTTTTTTTTTTGAGGTAAGGGTCCGCCTGCGGGAAGACTCTACTATAGACTTCCCAAATTTCCACTACGGTTAATTGGAGTCCTGAGGTAAGGGTCTACTATAGACATTCCGAATGCATCTGGACGAGTAATTGATCCCGATACGTCCAAAACGTTGGTGTTTGGAGAGGTATGCGACCAGCCCAAATGCTAATAATGGCTACACTGCCGCTACAGGCTCCTATTTATTAAAAAAGAAACGAAAATAAACGACGGAGTTGAAAAAAAAAAAGAAAAAAAGAAAAAAAGGAAAAGGGATAGAAGGCTCCCTGGGGCCTGGTCCCATTAGCAAAGACGATTGGATTTACTTCCTGAATCTGGATGTGTTGTGCACAGAGATGCAGAAAATTAATTCAGATCAATAGCAACTCTCTGAATCTCTCCAGAATCATCTATGGATTCAGGATTGAAATTCAATCCTCTTTGCTGATGGGACCAGGCCCGGGGATGACAAAGTTCCCTCTGCGCTCTGCTCTACCTTCTTTCTTTTTTTTTTTTTTTTTTTTTTTGTCAAAACACGCCAGAAAGTGTGCTAGTGGTGCTGATAAGAGAAGACACCACTAGCACCTTTGGAGAGACTCCATCTATTGGTGGGGATCATCACCTGCTAGAAAGCGNTGCTCCATTCTATTAATGGGGAGCCGCACGTGTTGGGAACCCGGCCCAACGTCCCTTATAATTTAATAATAACCGAGGCCGGGGTCCTCACAGTCTAGTAGTCTACCCGGGGCACGGTTCCACTAGCAACCGAGTAAGGTATATTGTGGCACGGCGACACCTGTGGGACGTCCGGGGGACATCCACCAGCCGTTGCTGCATCGAAATCCGAGGGTAGCAAAATAAAGATGTTTGTATATTTAAAATTTGTGTTTTAATTTACTTTTTCTTGTTTGTTTTTTTTTGGTGAATAACAGGATGTGGGGAAAAGAAATACCAAGTCTGTTTTTGATTGGTGGTTGTGGAAAACAAAAAAAAAAAATCAAGTACTCTAAGTCGTTCGTATTGACTGTGCTTTCTTTTCCGGTCAATAGAAAGCCCCTCGAGTACTTTATTACTTTATTTCTTTCCCAAAATATAAGGACTTCACGCTTGAACATGGGAACCGTCACAGGAGGCAGTCCCGTCGGGCACACTAAGGGACTCCACTCCCTCTCTGTGGTACGTGAGACTCCGGACTGCAATAGTCACGTAGCACTTGTCATAGGTGCACCCTCAGGCAATAAAGAAAGATGGAAGAAGTGAATCTGGCTGCGTTCTGCGAGGGATACATTCATCCACTGTCCATTCTACCGTTCAAGAAGAGTGCACAGCCTTTTGCAGCACTTCCAAAGGTCGGGCTCTTCCCCACCTTGGGACTTGAGAAGTCACCACTTTAATTTTCTTTTTTCTCTTTTCTTCGTTTTTTCTGGAGTTTTCTTCGTTTTTCTGGAGTGTCGCAGGCGTCGCACTAGGCCATCACTCGTGCCCCCGGATAGTAAATATCTAACTGTGTTAAAATAATAATAATAAAAAAACTAATAATAATAATAAAAAAAAATCGAACTGTTCCTGGGAAAGACTGTAAGGCGCTCTCAGCCTGAGGCTGCCTGATGGGAAAAATACCGATATAGGCCTGAGGAGGTCTGTCCCACAGGAGGTCAGTATAGTATAATCTGTCATTGTCCAGCAAGTCTGGCCATCTAAAAGGTGACGCCCATTTTTTTATGGAAAAGCTGCCTGGCGACCTCTCTGGATTCTGCCTGACGCTTAAATTTATTATTATTTTTATTTTATTTTATTTTTTCTGACGCTAAATTCTAGTCCAGTCAGGCATTATTTCCAACCTGATGGAATGGTTGAATAGAGAAATCAGGGAACAAAAGGAAGGTTGAGTGCTAAGAAATAGTCTATCCCTTCTGGCCAACCACAGGGCCCAGAACACTCGAAAACTGAAGATTTGAGCGATCGCTCCTATTTGATGACTGCATATGAGATGGTTTAGTCTCACTGTGATGGGGAAATCCTGATTCCAGAAACCGGTATAGATGTACGCCTCTGCCCACCAGGAGTTCATAGTGTCCCAGAATCCTCTTGCGATGACGCATTCCCACCAGAGATGCAGCCAGTCTTCCAAACACGGGTGGGGGCAGGCCGCACAGAGGGTAGAAATGTCCATTCCTTTCTCTGCACACCAAAGGTGCATGGGTCCTGGGGACCATCTCACACAAGTGTGTATATGTCATGCATCATCCTCACACACAATGTTCAATAGTCTCCAGTCATAGACAAAGGTAGATGAGGAGTGGACCGAGTTTCACAGCTTATATTATCAGAAATATGAATACAAAGTGTTTCAAAGTTCCCCTGAGTCCAGCGCTCATCAGCGCAACACAAATCTCTTGTTAACTCATCAATATGACTTCCAATCCATCAGCGTTACTCCTGCAGATTGTCTCCAAGTCATCAATGTGGTCACTACTCATCAGCGCCACCTCTGCAGTTCACATCCAACTCAGGTAAGTATCTTCCATAGCCAAACTTTGAATGAACACTCCCTGCCTCAATCTCTTTCTCCCTCCTATGATGCATACACACTCTTCACTCATGAGGATCTACTCTGAATACTTGCTCATAGCTGGCTACTACTAACCCTGTACTCTACTACTAATTCGCTGGGCAGCTATGGCTGCATCCCTTCCAGCGCACAATCTGTGTCCAGCGCATCTTCTTCTTCAGCTCAGCTTCCTACTGACTAGCGCACAAGCGCAACAACACTTCCACGCATTGAAGCCAGTGGAGATCTGGCGAGGAATGAAGCTGGCTGCTTCCTTTATAGCGCTGGCCACTCCTCGCTGGGTCTGCATTGGCTCAGTTCAGCCTTTCCTTTGTCCCAGACCCTGCATTGCATGTGTCCCAGTATAGTCCCAATAAGGTTCAACTGCTGCTAGGGCCTCTCGGCCTAGGTTTGGACTTGAAAGTCTGGATCTGGACTGTCCCCTTGACTTAGACCAGAACTGGGACTTTACCTATTGACTTTACCTTTGGACAGGCACAACTCTAGACGRACAGACACACATACTGTCTGAACAGACACTCTTCTTTGCACGAACAGGTACACTGTCTGCACGTACAGACACACCCTTACCCGAACAGACATGACATGCCCATCTTCTAGTGAACAGGTAAGTCTTTTGACAATGCCCTTTGCTTTAGATTTGGATGTGCCCGTTGATAGAGGATTTGACCTTTGACCTGCTTTCACGTTTCTGAGCCCTGGCGAGATACCCTTTCATGCTGCTTTACCTTGACAAGGCCCATACTGCTTTACTTTTACAAGGCCTGAGGCCTACATCGGGTAAAGGCCCTTTTAAAGGGCAGTTGGGACGCAGGAGTGGAGGTGCATCCATTGGAGTCCTCCTTTGTCTCCAGAGCAGAAGAGATGAGTTGGATGAAGAAAAATAACCATTTGGAATCCAGTGGCTGGAGCTCGAGGGAGGCCGTTCTGTGTTGCCAGGTTGCTGTGAGACCTGCTTGAAGTGTCTGTGCTCCTGACTGAAGTGCATAACCCTTTTGAGCAGTGTAATCCTTGATGGGGACTTCATTGTTTTTTCCTTCAGCACCCGCGATGAACCATCCGTACCTGCAGATTTCGGTCTTCCAGCGTTTGAGAGGCAACGCTTGCATAATGATACGGTAACCTGGTGAGCCTTGCGCTGTGGTTGTCTGCTGAATACCTTCATTTCGTCCATCCCTTCTATGTTGATCTGCTGGGCGATCTTGGATTGAGTTAATACTGTATCCCTCCGGGACCATTCCGACGCTTCGATTGTGTCATCTTCTTTTACTCTGTCCACCCTGTAAAAAATGTCTTCTTATGACTCGTGTTTGAGCCATTGGTGTTCTTGTACCTGGTGGTCTGGCTTCCTTAGTGTACCGGACCATGAGTTTGGGATGGCGTTGATAATTTCTTTAAGGTGATCTGAAGACCATTGGAGGCCAGTGAGCTAAGGTCTGAGATCTTTGAGGTCTCTCCACTATCTGGATTCTTGATCCCAAATGTAACGAATGAGCCATACTCCGCGCTGCATCCATTTGAGGCCGAAATTGCCTGGAGCTTTGGCCACAGAGAAGGGAAGCCCAGCGTTATCGCGGATGAAAGGATTTTCAAAAAGAGGGGTGTTGAGTATCTCTTGACGGGTGTTGGGCTCGTCCAGGAGTTGTGGGAACATTTTGCTCCAAGCCTTCATGATGCAGGTCCAAGTGGTGGTGTTTGGTCTGGAGGTGAAGGGGCGCAGTAGTAGTGCGGACCGAACGGCTTCCAGGTCAGACAGATTCCATTGTTCAGCCAGTGAGTGACGAGCTAGAATGATCCAGGGTTGTTGTTCGGTTGTTGCGAGGGCCCAGATAGGCCATTTGGCGAAAAGTGCTCAATTCTATGTTTCCGGATCTAAGATTCCAAGGCCTCCTGCCTTTTTCTTTTCGGTTATTTTTTTTCAACTGACCTTGTTGATAGCGGATTGGGGTTCTGAGTTGCCCTTGCATAGCAACCTCGTTAGTAAGCGTCTGATGTTGGTGAAAGAGTAAAGGGGAAGGAACTCTAATTGAGAGCATGTACCAGATGATCTTGGAAGATATGAATGTGTTGATGATGGTGACTCTCCAGAATAGAGATAAGAAGCATGTTTTTGACCAGGTGGCGCAGGCGTCCCATGTCCTATTTGCGATGATGGTGTTCTGTACATCGGTGGGGGTCCCAAAGGAGACCTGGACACCCAGGTATCTTTCGGATTCCGATTGGGGTTTAACTGGGACGCCTAGGTCGTAAGCCAGGGCTTCCCCCCACTGAACAACTCCACAGGCACCAACATTCCGTCCCCCATCCTTCATAAGCACCCTCTCCCTGCTTTTTCTGTCTCCCCCAATCCATCTCCCCGAGGGCTCATGTATCGGTCACGATGAAGCTAGGCTATCTAAAGGGCAAGGGTTCAGGGTCCCTTCTATTTTATCAAGGCGCGATGCGCCACAGCACGCTCAGACAACTGGGATCCAGCCCCTATAATCGCCCTGCAATCAATCACAACAGCAGAATGACGAACAACACGAAATCATTGGGGATGGGATCCATAGCAGCTATGCAAATCGATTCCCCACGTAATGAGCAGGAAAATCAGGAAATCGAGACACAAAATGGACGAGTCAATGCTCTTGGATCCATCCTCTCCCCACCAGGTCCTTCGAGATCATACCGGACCTCACAGACACAAGCCACAACATCAGATGAACCAGCAAGAATGGATAGTCAGATCTCGCTGGAGCAACAGGGAGCCAGCTCCCCAGCACTGGATCTGGCCATGCGAGAAGCGAATGATGAGATTTTAACGGAGGAGGAAAGGATGGCGGAAGGAGAAAGAAGGACAAAATAAACAACACAAATCCTTCAATCATCTCAGTCTTCAAACAAACCATCGTGGGCACAGAAGGTTAGGGAGACTCTTGAGGGCGAATCTTTAACAATTATGAGGCCCCCAGTCACTGACACTGGTCTGCCAGCAAAAGAACTCAAAGTGCCCTTGAGAAACCTGACCTCCGCACAAGCCTACTTCCCGACTCTCTTCCTTCTTCCTTCAGAACAGAAGGTAGTTGACCAAGGAGGTAGGAAGATGTTGATGAAATCTTACCCTGCAGATAAGTTGGCTCAAAGAGATGCAGTCTACACTAAACATGCGAGCAACTGATCTTTTACGATGACTGTGCGTACAGATCAGTTAATGACAAAATCAAATGGATCTGTAAACATTTGGAATCAATAAAGGATAAGCCAAAGACAGTCAAGGAATTCTTTCTGATCTAACCGGTGACACCCACAGTCTTCACAGTATTAAGTTTGTTCGATCAAGATAAGCGTAAAATGGATGGGTGAAAAAAATTACGCTGGGATCAATCAGATGAAAAGAGAGACCAGTTAATGAGAGACCACTACTGGGTAAAATTGAGACACATCCCAATAGAGGTTCAAGCAGCTTTCATTCACGACTTCGATCAGCACTACAAACTAGTGGATTTCATAGACCCACTACCGACCTACGTGGCAAAGAGGGATGACTATGTGATGATGGCGTTGGATCTTCCCAAGGACCAGCCCTTTTCCCTAGACGATATCATTCCGTTCAAAATGGGAGGGAGATTATACCAAATTCATACAACACATAAATTCAGACCATGGTGCTATAGATGCAAAGCTTACGGTCATCTCTCCACTGAATTAGCTTGCTCACAGCATCCTCACCAGACTGCTGGAATGGACGGTACATTAAAAAGAGACCCCCTCCGCGCTAACAGATGGTTACCCAATACTCCGGGGTATGAAGGTTGGGTGTATGTGGATGGAATGACACCTGGGGGCCAACCCAGTGGTTGGAATTGGGAGGGCAGAGGTGACCCTAAGAGGTCTACAAGAGCACCAACAGAATGGAAACCTCCACCGCAGCTTCCCACAAGATGCAATATCCGGTTACAACACCCCCCAAAACCCAAACCTCAAATGCCCCAAGGGAATAATGTGGGAGAAGAGGGAAGTGGGAGAAAGAACAAACAACCAAGTGAGTCAACTAAGGCAAATCGGAACGGGATTCGCATCGGACAAAATACAGGTACCTATATACCAACCGGTAACAGGTTCACTCCCTAAAGTAAAGAAGGGGGAGGAGAGGAAGGGAAGAAAAGGGAGGAACCCAAAGGACAGCATTCAACAAAAAGGGACTAACAGTCCAAAGTGGACTAAGTGAAGGGACTCAGCAAAGGTAAAGAGAAAATAGGAGACCCGGAAGTCCCCTTGGATGTCTCATTGGACCAACCAAATGCAGAACGCTCGGTACCAATGGACGTGGACCCACTAAAAGAGGTTTTTGGTCCGCAACCAATGGATTTAGAACTAGCCCCGGGTATTCCCCCCCCCCTCCAGAGTACTTACTAGGATTCTAGGCAAACACCAACAGGGGAGAACGTAGCAGACCTCCAAAAGGTGGCGGAATGGCTACTAGAGAATCTTAAGTTAAAGTTTCAAGGTTGTGCAGAGGAATTCTGGGACGTCACATATGTGCAACTGACCACTCTATTAGAGACCAGTCCAAGTCTCCGAACATCGTTAGAACAAGGATTGCCACGGGAGGTAAGTTGGCAACAAATATGTCATCGCCTGCTGCCGATAGTAACAGTGAGATTCCAACCCCAAGAAAATCAGGCCCAATCAAATCTGGATGGTATGCGAGCATCTGGATTGGGTGGGAGCATGCAGGCCTAAGGATCAGAAAAGGACTCAATAGTTACAATAAGGAGTGCATACCCTGAATCAGAGCAAAGAAACGATAAGCAGGAGCACATTCAAGGGGCACAAGTCTCATATGTTGCTGAGCCCCAACAAAGCAAATTGGTCCAGCAGAAGCACCCTGAAGCTCATGCTGGAGCCCTTAATATAGAAACAGAACAGGGGTCACAGGGTGCACAGGATCCAAGCGACTGGGGACCTTGTGATGGGATTGAGGAATTGGGTAAGGGAAAGGGGATAGAGGAAGGAGGAGGTGTGGATCTGAATGAGGATGACATAGAAGAAGATAGAACCCCACATAGCGCAGTTAAAAGGGTGGTCATCCATCAACTCAAACAAGTGATCTCTGAATTGACAGAGAAAAGTAAGTATTTACTGCTTACCCAATCCTTAGAAGAACCAAGTAAAAAACAACAAGATTCAGAGATAGAAGAGAGGTCGCAAGTAACTGAAATGGAAGAAATCAAAGAACCCCCAGCTGACCCGCCAGATGAGGAAGACACTAAAAGTAGGATCACTTCAGAAAATGATGAGACCACTGGAACAAGTGTTGGAGAGGAACTAATAAAAACCTCGCAGCAACAACAATTACTGCCCCCATCTCCCCTCATGAAGGTGGCCTAATCAGCAGAAGACAGAAGCTTCGCTTGCTAATGGTAGGAGGACAAGTTGATCTACCCCTGTCTAAATCTGATGTACTTATTCTACCAGTGAGACTTAAAGGAGAGAATTGGGAGGTAGGATTATCAGAACCAAAGGGTTCGATGCATGGGAGGTAACAATACATGGAACCCCAGTGAGCACTCTCTCATTACTGTTCGGGAAAATGTCAGGAGAAACACGCTTTAAAGCTGAGATTGTAAAAATTATTCAAGCCCAGTTTCCGCCTGGGGGCTCTGCAGTGCTTATTCTATCTTCGGACGCTCATAGGATTTCAGCTAAAGATGTGTTCCTCAGATACGAGCACACACGAGCAGTTAACTTACGTTGGTTCACTCAGGACACGTTAAGAGAACTCCAACGAATGAAGATCAAGGCGGGTGATTTCTGGTCAGAAGTTGACATCACGATCTTACCCTCCTACCTCCTAAGGAACGGACAGACCTTACTTGATCAAGGTGGAAAGTTAGACTCGGGTCACTGGTTGACCTTGTAAAACAATCCACGTCCAATCGTTTGATAAATAAAATAAACCATGGAAGATACAAATGGGTTGGAGGTGCTATACAATAAGAATAAGGACTAGAAACTCCTGAAAAGAGCTACAGACCTAGACCTAAGGTCAATTAACGTAAATGGATTAGCATCGGCCAAACAACAAAAAAGGAAGGCAATCTATGAGCAACTAAAAGGAGTGGAAGGTAGGGAATGGCCGGATGTAATCTGTAAACAGGAAACACACTTGATGGATAATGCAGACCACCATCATACACATGGACAGATCTGGCCCCATCAGGCCTTCGGGCACACGCACCCAAACCAGGCAGTGCAGGAGTAGCAATATGGTTTCCCCGTGACTCTAGAGTTGATCCAGTCATCCACTTTATTGGGAAGCTGATAAGGAAGAAGGGAGATGGGTATTCCTCTTGACAATGTTAAAGATTGAAGTTGTGACAATCCTATACGTATACGGTCCCAATGATGTAGGAGAAAGAAGTCGCTTATTTGAATTTCTAAAGGGTCGCCTTCCAATCGGTATCCCAGTAGTAATGACAGGAGACTTCAATGGAGCACTAAACAGAGAGCTGGATTGTTGGCAGATCCCTTCCCCCTGTCCACAATACGGGGAAAGGGATGAACAAATAATTGAAGGACTATGTCAGTCTCTCAACCTCATTGATGCATACAGACGTCTTTTCCCTATAAAACATAAATTCACATGTTTTAGAAAGAACCTAACAATGAAAGCTTCCAAATCTCGCATAGATCTCATACTCATATCAGAAGAACTAGAAGAAACTCTTCACATAGCAGAGATCTTCCTTCGAAGTGTCTTCCCTTGCCTTGATCACGCTATGATTACAGTATTACTTTCTTTCATAAATAAGCCGGATCAAGGTAGAGACTTCTATAAGTTAAACACATCCCTCTTGAACATTGATCGTTTCAAAGCATATCTACATGATGTTCTATCCTTTTGGAGAGAGCAGAGGGGGCAAATTAAGGATGATATACAATGGTTCAACAACGACCTAATGTTTTTGGGACGTAAATGCAATGAATATTCAAAAATGCTTGCTGTGCAGCACCATAGTCAGAAATTAGATCTGCAAAAACAATTTCATAAACTTCAAAAACAAGAAGAGAATTCGGCGGGCGAACCTTAACTAAATGAGATTACCAAAAGAATATGCGACTTGGAGTCCAAATTATCAAAATACATGAAGCACCGGTAGCAAGGGATCGGAATTAGAGGTAAGTTAAAGGGTTATAACAAAGAGGGGGTGATGGATGCAAGATTTTTTGCCACAGCGAAAACCAGAACTTGCAGAACCATCATTGAAGTCTTCACGGACCCCCAAGAAAGTCAATACTCACTAGTCACATCTACAGCGGCGTGCACAAAGATAGCAAGAGGCTTCTATAAAACCCTTTTTACATCAGTATGCAAACAACAATCGAAGGAACAAAGAGTGAAAGAGATAGAAAAATTTCTTGAACCACTAACCAAAACTTTAACAGACCAACAGAGAACGATGCTTGAAAGTCCACTCACAAAGGAAGAAATTTGGTCTGCCCATATGATGATGGAGGAGGAAAAAACTTCAGGGATTGACGGTCTCCCAAAAGAATTTTGGGAAGCCATGTGGGATTACCTTGCTCAGGATCTAATGAATTTCTACCATACAGTTTAGGCCTCAGACACAATGGGGGAAATAGTTGGAGAAGGGGTTCTGAGTCTTCTGACTCTATTATACAAAAAAGGTGACAAAGCAAACATCCATAATTACAAACCGATAACTCTTCTCACAATAGTCTATAAACTGGTGGCAAAAATACTAGCAAACCGAGTACTAAAAGTCATCACGGACATCATTCATCCTACTCAAACGGGCTTCATTCAAGAAAGGAACATTCAAGACAATATTTTATTAGTTAATGAATTAGTTAAACTCTCTAGACAATCTAAACACAATGCAGCTTTCATTTTCATAGATTTTGAAAAAACCTATGATAATGTTGGCTGATTGTTTTTAGGCAAATGCCTAGAAAAGTTTAACTTTGGTCCTTGTTTCAGAAGATAGATTGAGATCCTACATGCGAATGCTACAACTAGGGCTATGATAAACGGTAACCTGACTCCACCTATAAAGTTAGAACGTTCGGTGAGACAAGGGGATCCAATCGCCCCCTTTCTTTTTGTCATCATGATTGAAGTCTTAGCAGCTAACCTAAGATGTAACAGGGACATTAAACGTATCCAGGTTAGCTACATGCCAGAAGAAGTCATACCTGTTTGTTCCTTGTTTGCAAACGACCTATCCTTGATGATGGCAGCCTCGCATAAAAATTTGTTCTCAATCAAGGGTCTGATGGATAAATTATGCGCCCTTTCTGATAAGAAGATCAATTGGGGAACAAAAACTCAAGGCTGGTGGATACACCATCAGAGAGTGAGACATCCAGAATATCCAAATGTCAGTTGGTTGACAGCAGAGACCCAATCAGGGTACTTGGGATCTCACTCTCAGCAAATGGAAAACCAACAGGAAACAACGAATGGATATATAAACCATCCCTGGCCAAAATGGAACTTTGGAAGGACAAACGAATATCTATCATAGGACGTTCACTGATCATAAATAATGTTATTCTAGCCTCACTCTGGTACAACTCTGCGATATTGGCACTAGACAAATCAACGCTTAAACCTCTACAAAGACAAATAACAGCCTATCTATGGAGAGGTAATCACGACTTAAAAAATGTCATAAATAGAGTTGTCAGGCAAGGAGTTATTCAGCCTAAAGCAAAAGGAGGGTTAGGAATCTTAGACCCTTCCATTCAAGCCATGACACTCTCAATCCAATGGATCAAAAAACTATTTTTCGACCCAGAGACTCCTTGGTTAGCCCTAGCTGAGGAACAGATATCGAGACCAGCCCCTGAAGTTCCAGAAGGGACATATCCGTTGATATGGCTAGAAAATCGTTACTGGTCCATTCCAAAATGTAGAACTTAGTCCTCAAGCCAGCCAGCGAAGCCACATCGTCAAGCCACAAAAATGGAAATTAAAAATGATCCTTTTGGGCCCGATCTCCTCAAGACCTGGCGCAAACTACCCTTACCAGATAAAATCCCTCCAAACTGTTGGGAGGAGGTCTGCCAACAACCCCTTTCCAACAACAGATGGTTGACCGATTCACAAGGAAGGATGTTCCATTGTATGGATTCCCCCTGGAGAGGTTGCGTCAAAAATGGGGTCCTAAGGATTGGGGACACCTGGAACCCAGGAGCCCGGGACTAGTACTCTCTCTGACCTCTTGCCTAGCTTGCGGTACTGCAGGAGAACAGAAAAAGCACTAGACACAATCACAAAAGCCGTCCCGATAGATTGAATAAGAATCCTCACAAAAGGGCCCCAACTTAAAGAAAGTGATTGGATGGGCATCCAAGGGAATTCCCAGCAAATAGGAAACGTAGTACTAGTAAATGATGAGGGATCAGTCTTGCTCTCCTTATTCTCAATCAATCACAAATACCGGTTCAATGAAAGTCAAACTAAGGAAACCGAATTATTCAATGCTGACCCAGTATTCATGATCAGAGTTATGAAATACAAAGACTACTGGATGACCTTCAAACCATCATGTGCAATCAACAAATTGACTCTAGATCCCATTTATTGATCATGGATCATCCCTTTGAAAAAACGTAGAAAGAGCACGCACAATATTCACTCACTGACAGTCAGATCAACATACCGCATGTTGAGGCCTACACTAGAATTGAAAGATAGTGTTGAAACCAGGTGGATTAAACAACTAGCAGGGTGGGGGTGTGAGACCTAGAAGAGCTCAGAAGGGAGTATGTCAGTGCTGGGAAGCTTAGGTGGGTTGCTAGGGTCCCGTCGATTTTAGAGCATTTGAGGACTTTTGTGGGAGTGGTTTTAGTTGTAGCAGACTGTTGTTCTGAAGTTTGTTGGCCGGGTAATGGAACCGGCACCTTAAACTTTTAATCCTATGTTTGTCATTAGTATGATCCTTTCTGTCATCATAAGGGACGCTGAGCCCGCTTCTCAGCATTCTTGGTTTCGTTACTCCGGGTAGACTGTGAAGACCCCGGCCTCAATATTTTCCATTCGTAATTATATCAGCCTTGGGCACTGGGCCCGGATATTAAAAAAAAAAAAAAAAAAACTAAATGTAAGCAAGGATGATCTGAGACGTATTAAGTGGTTCAAAACTATTAAGATTAAACCAACAAAAATTGTCTCCCTACAGTGGCAAATTGACCATCGATGCCTGCCCACGACTGATTGGCTAATAGATAGGACCTCGTTGGAAGAGAAGGGTATCGCTCTACCTTGGTGCAAGCTATGCTCCTCTGCATTCCCATCTAGGATCATTCGAGAAACCATCGAGCACATCTTTCTTTCTTCAACGCCAGTACAGTTTGATTATGGCGATGGTGGGACATGATTTGGAGTTCCTTTAATACCCCTTTGAATTGGCCTTGGGATTGGCGAGCTCTGTTATGCGAGACATGGTCTCCAGACCAATTAGATGATTTCTCCCAAAACCTATTTATAACCGGCAGAAGAGCCATTCTTTGGGCCCTCTGGCAACGACGCTGTACTTTTGAAAGGGAGGGTGCCAGGCTGGATGGTCCAGACTTTACGGAGTCGATTAAACTCCAGGTGCAAACTGTTATCACAGCTCAATGGGACAAAGTAAAAAAAAATAAAAAAATTCTGACGAATAAAAAATAAATCCAACAACAGATCCAATTATTCAGTGACGCTTGGCTCGGAGGATCTCAAGGAGGTAAAATTGGAAAAATCGAAGAGAGTGGGGTGAGGAGAGAAAACAAAAAAGAGCATAGCGAAGAAATTCAAAAAGACTACCGCCTGATATTCCATGATTGGACAAATGTGGATCCAACAGTACCACTTTGCCCTCTATCAGAGTTCCCAGATCCCTTCCCACCCTCATCATTATCCCTGGTCCCCATAAGTTGGTTTGGATACGAAAGAGACATGTTGTATTCAGCTAGATAACATTGTTGGTTCCGACGGCCAGACAAGGCCGAAGAGGCTGATTTTTGTGGTGGGCTTGAAGGGTAGTAGAGCTATAGAATGGGCGGTTTTCGGGGTGACAGGGAAATTTGAAGGAAAGTTTGGGAGTCTGGAGAGATTGGTCATAGACTCCAACATGATATCTGCATGAGTATTTTAGAGTGGGTGATAGGAGGTAGTGCTGCTGCAATACCACGGGCATCTGGGGGCCAGATTCTGGCTGAAGAGGCAGTACTCCTTTTCTTCATACTTCCTGCTTCGAACCATGTATCAGTAATACCTGAATGAGGAGCAGTGTGGTCTGGTTGGCTTGCTTGAAGATGAGAGGGGCCATTACGGACAGTGTCTCCTGTTGGGCCACCGGTGTGACCGGTCCCAGTAGGATCGGAGCTTGGAAGGATTGTGGGGTGGTTGCAGGTGTTTTGTCCTTCGTGCTAGTGATCGTCTGGTCCTGTTGGTTGGTCGCTGTCGGTTCTGCTGGTGGTGCCGGGTTCTTTTCTGATCCCGGTCCCTGACTTCTGTTCCCCATGTAGGCAGTGCCTGTAGGTTCGCTCACCGGGAGAGAGAAGCGGGAGGCAAAGCATGCCCCGCCAAGGCCGCCTATGCCTGATGATGTAGATCCCCCATTTGGGGGGCCAATGGGATGCCATTCGAGACTCCCAGTAGGAAGAGGCAGCATTCCCATTATATCCTTGCGCTGGAGCGGGCCATTTTCCCCAGGATGTGCCTGTTGAAGGCCTTTCTTTTTTTTTTCTTTTAAAAAAAAAAAAAAAAACAACCCCCGCCAGTGTTAGTGCTGCTGATAAGAGCAGACACCACTACCACCAGGAGGGAGGCTCCATCTATTGGTGGGGAGCATCACCTGCTGGAAAACGAGTCCAGCGTCCTGGGCGCAGTCTGGAGGCATTTTGATTCCGGCATGACTGTTTCTTCTTGTTGGTCAGTTGTTGCAGCTCCTTGTCTCTGAATGCAAAGTTTTCCCATGGGGTTTTCCTCTCCCCTGGGGAGGAAAACCACTGGGAGAACATTTGGGAAGTCGCGTGGTTTGCCGGGTATGGGCTCGGGGTGGTTGGTCTTTGTCTGTTCGCATCTTGCGATCTGCACTCCTCGGTTGCTCTACCGTCTTTCCCCCAACACAGCATACCCTCATTTCCGCTGTACCTGACCTGAACCTGACCGAAAACCTTGCTTGTATGCACTCATTATCAGGGTGCGTTATGTTCGGGGAAAGAAGGTAGCTGGCCCACGTCCACCCCCCCTCCCAATGATGGTGCCTCGCTCCACCGCTCACCAAAGTCTAGCCGCACGGAAAGGGGGCAAAATACACTGGTTACTATTTATAGCAAACCGATGAACCTGGCCATTTTCTGCAGGAAGATGCACTCGTTTCGTTTTTCGTTTCGTGTCCTGTGCGGGGACGCCCCAAATGTGGGAAACGAGAATGCATCTTCCACTGCATAATGTCGACCCGGGGGCTAGGTCCCACTTACACGAATTAAGCGATATTGACCGTAGATACCAAAGAACAATGGCCAGAATCTCTTAATCTGTGCAAGTAGGACCTTGCCCCGGTAGAGTTCAGATCCTCTGTCTTTTTGTCTTTTTGCAGTCCGAGCTTTCAGCCTACTATCAGGGGTCCCGGGGGGGGGAAGGCGGGTGCTGGTTGGGGCCCTTGGGGGGTTTTGGAGCACAGCCTTAGGAGTAGAGCCCTGCAGCAACCCAGGCATTCACTTCGGGGTGCACTGTTGGGGCTGCGGATATTTCACACACTGACACACAGCATGTGGATGGCAGGGAGTTGAATTATTTGAGGTGGACTGCCAGGGTGTGCTGATTGCAGAATCGCCGAAGCGGCAACCCGAATCTGAAACCGGTTGCTGCTCCTGGACCTGGTATCTGTCCTCGTGCATTCTTGTTCATCCAAATACACATGATCACTTATCAGTCCTTGTGTACATCCGCACAGCGCATCCCCTATCTGTCCTTATTTACATCCCAATGCCTTTGAGAAGAAGTCATCTTTCTTTCCAAATCAATGAGAATTGGAGGCCGGGGACCTCACAATTCAACCCGGAGTTGCCGCAGAACCAACTGCTGGAAACCGGGTCCAGCGTCCCATGACTACTCACTCTCTCAATACTTTGAGTCTTCTCAAAAGGCCTTGAAACACCGTAAAAAAGGAGGCTGTTGTAAGAAACTACCTTGTAATTCCTCCATCCTTCAGCCTGATTACCTCTCACGGTTGGATGCCACCAACTTCCTGTTTTAATCTCTCAGTTTGAAAAATACACTTAGCTGTCCACTGAAAGGTTACAAAAGGTTGTGTTTTTTTTTGTTTTTTTTTTTTTTTTTTGGGAACAATGCTCCAATCTATTTGTGGGGAGCCGCATGTGCTGGAAACCGGGCCCAGTGTATGAACGTCATCATTAAGCACTACCCGTTTACCGCCTGTTTATTTCCTTTGGACCTTTGGTCTAAAAAAGCGACCAAACAATCAAGCCGGCGTTATCCTCACGCTCTGGCACTGCAACCTATCAAGGAACTCTGCTACTTGGAAGTAGCCACTTGGAGACTTCCAGACGTCCCTCAGTCGAGACTGATGCCCAGATATTGGCCTTTGCCCAGGAACGACGAAATCTTGAAATTTTGCTCTTCACGACCCGCCAGTCCGAGCGAATGGCCAACCGCATCTGTTCCTTGACTAGACTTATCTGTTGTTGGAGTGACATCCTTTCTTTTCTGAAGACCTTCGCATTTCGTGCTTTCCAAATTATACTCATGATTGCACCCCTGCAGCAGACAAAGGCCACATAACCCCAACCCATAGTGAAATTCGACTTTTGTGGAGGGATTGCATGTAAGATCCAATCATCAGACCACTCCCATTGAGCACCCACGATATTGTGCCAGTGGTGCTTCGACCACCGCCAGAGCTCTTCAGACTGCGGGCAGTGTAACCATAGGTGAGTGCTAGTTTTCCAGCCCCAATCACATCTCTGGCAGTTGATGTCTATTGCCATTCCCTTCCCCTCCAACCATACTGCTGATGCTGTGCCCTGCATGGCCTGTAGCCACATTCGACCTGCATGCCTTTGAGAAGGTATCTTTTTCAACGCCCTCCAGATATTATATCTCCTTAAAATCCGGCTGTTTATCCTGGAAGCTCATGTGTTTTCGAAATCCTTTCAAAGCCATCTCACTAATGCCTGGACCCCATTGGCCGGCGGTTGGAAAACTTTTGGCATGGAAAGTCGATTTCGGACCCCACCAGGCCGCCGGGAGGTGGCTTGGAAAGATGCGAACGTGTTTTGTAGACCCCACTGCCGTCCTGGAAAGCACGGCGGGCGTGATTCTACTCGGTCGGCGGCTGGAAAGTCCCCGCCACGATGCGGCATTCCTTTTCAAAAGTTGGCTTTTCTGGCGGGGTGGGGCAAAGCGCCAACTGTGGAAGGCGGGGAGTGGCAAGGTTCGGTCCAGTGCATGGGTCCAGCGCATGGGCGCCAGGATGCGTAGAATAGCAATATTTCCTTTTTGGGAGGGGACCTTCCGCGGTTTTGCTAAATCGGCAAGCCGGCCCGTTTCTGAAACACCGCCACCAGTTGGCGGTGGAGTCTCCCTGAATCGTGCCAAAAGCTTTCCACCCGAGTTGGCCACAAATTCGCGGCCGGCCACTTTTTCCAGGCGCTGGCCAGTGGGGTCCAGGCCTAAGTCTTGGTTTCTTCTTTACCTTTTGTCATTGGAAGGTTACCCCTGTCTTTGGTTTATCTATATATCGGAGTGCCACTCGTGCTTGGAGTCCCCTTCCCGCCAAACAGTAAGGGTTCAACCTTGTAGTCCTTGGCTTCCTTCTTTAATAACACATATTTAAAAAAAAAAAAAAAAAAAAAAAAAAAAAAAAAAAAAAAAAAAAAAAAAAAAACCATATTGATGTCCCTTGTTACTGTTCAGGTAATCTTTTTATTAAGTTTTTTTTTAATGGCAAGCCTATACTCTGGCTTCTGACAGACCCACCGTCGTCTGAACTATTTCCTCAACTTCTGTGTCTAGTAGGGATTCTCCTTTGACCCCTTTCTTTGTCGTCCGAACCTTAAACCACCAGTACTTGGGCACTGCGCGCCGCGCCGGCCGCCCAAATCTCGAAGCAGCGCGGGCGACGGCCCGCCGGCCGCGGAAATCGCGTAGCGTTAACGCTAAGGCGTCTCCCAAGTACTGGTGGTTTAACTATCGAGTCTATCGTCCCTCCCCAAAGCTCTGGTCCTACTACCCTCAGAATAGGTTGGGGGTTGGTATCCCAATGCCTTTGCGAAACTCACCAGTCTCAGAACCCTGAGCTGCCATGCCATTCCCTCCGCCGGGGCCATTGACTCTCGCTGGTCATTGGCAGAAGATGGAACGGAAAAAAAATATAGGGGGGCCTGCAGGCCCCTGGATTTCGTTTTTCGCATGGTCATGACGAACCGGTGCACTGCACCGGGAGCCGTTTGGATCGTAGCCTAGATTCTCTTTTTTTTTTTTTTTTTTAAAAAAACACCTGACGGTTTGCTAGTGGTGCTGATACGAGCAGACACCACTAGCACCCGTCCGGGACTCCATCTATTGGTGGGGAGCTGCACCTGCTGGAAACTGGGTAGCCTAGATTCTCTTATAATAGATTGTAGGGGCAAGTACTTCGGAGTCACACCCAACGTTCAGAGTAGGGGCAAGTACTTCAGCGGTTCTCGAAACGGGGCAAGAAAAAGGCAACCCTAGAAAATCTGCCAAGGGACCCTTTTTTTTTTTTTTTTCTTATAATAGATTGTAGGGGCAAGTAGGTGGGAGTCACAATGTTCAGAAAAGGCAACTGAAATTAGCTGTTCCCGAAATGGGGCAAAAAAAAAGGCGACCCTACTAAATCTGCCAAGTGCCACTGAAGGGCAATGACTGGCGCAGTTTTAGACCCCCACTAAACTTGCAGATTTCAACACTCACACCATGACACGGGTGCCACTTTGTCTTTTCTTGCCTATTTCGAAACTAAAATTGTGCCACAGCCACAGTTTCCCCTACTACATGGTAATAATTGAATATTCTCTTGAAATAAGCAGAGAAATGTAATAATAATGGGGCAGCGGCGGCTACCAGTTTGATTGGCATAAAAAATCCATGGTGCCACAAAAACAGCCGCCGCTGAGTTCGGGAAGGCCATAAAAGCTGTGCGGCCCTTTGTAATAAGTGTGGAGGTCATACCTACAGGGGAGGGCCTTGGTGTCCAGACGCCTGCGTCCAAGAAAGGGGGGTAGGGGAATGCTATTTTGACTGAATTTCCCATTTCAAATTCCCACCATAAGCACACTGTCATTTACTGTTTTTTTTTGCCTTTCCAAATTCGAAACCTGAAGCGGGCTGACATGTTTCAATAATAATAGTAGCAATAATATTAATATCATAATCATAATAATACTAGGAAGAAGAAGAAGAAGAAGAAGAAGAAGAAGAAGAAGAAGAAGAAGAAGAAGAAGAAGACGAAGACGAAGAGGAAGAAGAATCATAACACAAATACGAGTTATTATTGCACTAGGCGTCAAGATACAGTTTGCAATTGCAGTTGGGGCACCGTACCTGGCCAGAAAACTGGGTTGTAGACATTGCCCCAACTGCAATAATTCAGAACTGTATCTTGGTCCATACTGCAATTAGAACTCATTTTTGTGACTCCCGCATAGTTTCCCCTAAAAACAATGATAGCAATTTAGTCGTCCAAGCGTCAACCAAGTGGAATCGGACATTTGAAACACAAAGAACAAAACAGGGTGGGTTGAAGCAGAGATGATGAGGATGGCGGACATTCGAAACACAAAAAACAAAAAAGGGCGGGTTGAAGCAGTACGATGAGGATGGCGGCAATAAATGCTGCACCACTCAGTTATAAATGCTACACGTACCACCACTCAGTTTGTCAAATAATGGAGCACAAATTTGGAGCATTAATTTAAATGTGTTTGCTTTTTTTGGTTGGTTTCAACAAGCAAAAAAAAAATAGATTTAAGTTCAAAACAAATTTTACTTTATAATGAAGAAATTCTAGTAGCTTTTAGTTTTGTGGGTTTTGTTTTATTCAGTCAGAAAACTTTTGGCGAAACTTTCAAGGCTACTTTTGAAGCAAGAAGCGAATATGTTATTTCGGAATTACAACAACTCATGAGTTCTCAAGAGGCTCTGCTGTCAGAGTTGAGCTAAATTGAACAAACTGAAGATTAACCAATGAAAATAACAAATGGTCCAGGAGTATTAAAAACCAAACAAATAAAAGTGATAAAAAGTCAGACCACTGACTGTAGAACCCAGCCCTCGAAAAAGAAAGGGATGGTAGTGCAACCTGCCTTCAGTCTTTACACCAAAAAGAAAGGGATACTAGGAATAGAGAGTATGGGTGGGGTCTTCCGAGTCAGATACCCCAGAGGTGGCTTCACTCACCGCAAACTAAATATCGGGGCAAGTACGTTCAAGTCACACCCAACGTTCAGAATAGGCAACCCTACTAAATTTGGCCATTCCCGAAATGGAGCAATTTGAAGAAAAAAAAGGCGACCCTACTAAATTTGGCAAGCGCCACTGGGGGTTACTGGTGCGATTTTAGACCGGGTCCCCCGCTAAGTTAAAACTTGCACATTTCGAAACTCACACCATGACACCGGCGCCACTTTGTCTTTTCTTGCCTATTTCAAACTAAAAGTGTGTCACAGCCACCGTTTCCTCTTAGATATTTTACTATGTAACTGCAGATTAAATCATTAAAAAAAAAAAAAAAAAAAAAA
>BFEA01000069.1:2810575-2819496 GCA_003427395.1 Chara braunii | reverse complement strand
AAAAAAAAAAAAAAAAAAAAAAAAAAAAAAAAGCAACTTCGCGTTATGAAAACGAGGAAACGGGAAACGGACGGCCCCCGTGTCCCTCGCGTGCAAAAACAGCAACCTTTTCAGTGTTTTCACTATCGTGACGTAGAAACCGATGCTGGGAGTTTTTACACATTGTCAATTCAACTGGGTGAAAAAACTTACTGGAACCGTTACCTCTGAATACTCCCATGCCCACTAAGTCTTCTTCTTCGGGGCTCGTTAGACACTCCTCGGGGATGCAAAATCCGCAAGGAAATGTTCGTTCCACCTATCCTCGGGGATGCAATCAGAAAAAAAAGGTAAAAACACTCGTAAGGAAATTCCACGGGCAATAGGACTTTCCCGAGCCATTTCTTCGTGAGGTCCCTTGGGCACAAGGAATCCGCGTTTCACAGAGAGGAGAGAGGAGAGGCACACGCGTAGAGAGGCGTTACAGCCGAGAATCTGGATCGTGGCGGCACCTTATTGACTGAAGGCCTGAAGCACAACTGTTTTTTTCTTTTCTTCTCTTTTTTCTTTTCTGACATCACTCTTAGGGAATGTCCTCGGGTGACGTCCCCGAGGACAGGTGGAATGATGGCCAAAATTTCCTTTTGAACCATTATGAATTTTTCCTATTGCCCAAAGATTTCAAAAGGAGTGTATAACAACGTCCTTCTTCTTCTTCTTCTTCTTCTTCTTCTTCTTCCTCTTTTTGTTTTTGTTTTTTTGTGGTTTAAAGCTCCGATCTATTGGTGGGGAGCCTCACCTGCTGGAAACCGGGTCCAGCAACCCATTAAATACATCAAAAAAAAAATCTTCTTCTTTTTCAAAAATAATGAAAAGACTCCATTTCCAGGAAGTAAATAGGGAAAAGTGTCTTTTTTTTGTGTGTGTGCTGGAAACCGGGTACAGCGTCCCTCACATTTATCTCTCGGCCATTCGGGCTGGGCAAGGCACTCCAGTCCAAGTCCATCCCAACCGAAGTCAGAAAAGTCCCATTGTGAATGGTCCAACAAACAAAAGCCAGCAAAATCTACAGAATCTAACAGAATCTAACAGAATCTAATAAAATCTAACACCATCGAACAAGGGAGGTATATGCATCCCCACATTATTCTTGTAATCATTCACAACAGTTATTACGTCCCAGTAATCCCAGTGGTCCCAAATCCACTCAAGACCACGCAACAAGGTACTAAACAAAAAAGTGATCCCAAGCCCACAAAAAAAAAACGACAAGATACTACACAAAAAAAGCAGAAAACCGTAAACAGGGAAAAGTTATGAATCCCCCAGGGGACAAAACCATTGTATTCATTTCCCCCCAAACGGGGCAGGCCCCAAAATGACTTTTTGCGTCATTTTTGCACCCTGTAAAACACTTTCCCGCCATTTCTGCACAGGGGGTTACCGGCCCGGCCAGGGTGCAAAATGACACCAAGAGTCATTTTTGGGCTTGCGACATTTTTTGTCCCGTTTGGGGGCCAATGAATACAAATGTCTCAACGTGGAGGGGATTTATAACTTTTCCCAAGTAAATATAAGCAGCCGGGGTCCTCACAGTCCACCCGAAAAGGAACGGATCTCCTGGTACTGAATGAACATGGCTGGCATTTTTTATTTTTTTTTTCAATTCTACTTCTTGGAACTCTGCCTGGAAAAGGAATCCTACTGAGTTTGAAAGGGGGAGAAAAAAAGCAGGGCAGGGGGGGGCGGGGGGGGSGGGGGGGGGGGAGGGAGACGAGAGAGAAGAGAAGGGGAAATAACTTTAAAAAAGAAAAAGAAAAACATGTTATGGTTAACGAACACATGCCTTGGCTGAGCACTGTGTCTTTCCGCCCTTCCCTTTCTTCTTCTTTTTTGGGTCCCCTGGCTGCCTCCAATCTGCTTAGGGCATAATCAAACTAGGAAGTTTTCTACTACCAATCTGGAAGATAGATTGAGGTGAAGCCTTGCCAGTGGAGGTAGGTGAAGGTAGAATAATTCCGGTTGCATAGAGGCAGGAAAGTCTCGGTGTCAGTATGCCCTTGGTGATGGGGGAGGCACCTGGTGGAAAGCTGGAAAATGTTTTGGAGGTCGAACGCGGCAGAGCCCACTTCAACGGATCATTAAACCACCAACAACTTGCTAAGCTATCTCCTCTCAAGGCCACAGTGGATTCTTTCAATCGTTCGGTGTCCCGTTTTTACTTTGTTTATCTAGGCCACTGGGGTGAGTCCACTGGGGGTTCCCTAGTCATTGTCGTGTTGTTTGTGGAATCAGGACGAGTCCGCTGTGGATTCCCCAAACTTGAAGTTTGCGTGTTGTGAATAAATAAGGGTAACTTTGAAGACTGAATCAACACTTGATTCATGAAAATCTTACAAAATCACAGAACCTCACATTTTTCATAGAATGAAAAAGTAAAAGTAAGACTTTTATTTTTGACACAAAAAGATAGCGTTTTTAACCATTTCTCGACAAAAGGGGAGGAAAGCCAAGCAATCCTCAAAATGTGCAAGAAAAATTTTCCCACCGAAGATTCTGTCATAGGACTATAAGTCATTCCCAACAATTTGACAAAAAGTAGAGCCCAAATAAGACACTCTTTAAGGACTGCAAGAAGAACTCAAAAAACGTAAAAACGAAAAATGTTTTTGTAAATACTCATTTCTAGGACTATAAGTCATTTTCAACTACGGTAAAACCCAAGCTTTGCGAAAACTAGTTTATAGAATTATAAAATTAATCAATTTTGAAGATAATAGTAAAACTATTGTCAAAAAATATGTGTTATGTAAAATAATAATACAAACAACTTTTGCCCAGGATACACCTTCAAATTTTTAGTCAAATGCAAGTTTATAATTAAAAAAAAAAAAACAATAAAAACAAAAATTAAAAATTATCATCTTTGCCCCTATGTGAGAGAACATTTTTCAGGCGAACAGATTTGTGAACATGAGAACGTGATAACATGTTTGTGAAATCCTCAAATATGTTTGTCATCCAACACATCTTATAAAATTATAAATATGAATTTTGAAAACAACCAAAAACCTGGATATTCTGGTTTCTAAACATCCGGCTTTCGTATAGTTGTGGTTTTTTGTAGAAAAACATGTTCTTTTCCTCGCCACTTCTTATGGTTCAAAAAAAATATTTTTCTATTTCTTTTTTGCATTTGTTTTACTTCACGTAGAATTTTTCTTCTGCAAGAGGCCTGAAAAACATACTATCACAATCTTCAATAGTTTTCGTGCAAACCTAACATTTATTGTTTTTGACATTTTCACGAATCGTGTGTTAATCTTGATTATTGCAGTTACAAGATCTTTCTGTTAGGAACAGGGTTTGAACATGTCAACGCAAACAATAAAACTTTGACTAATAAACCTTTGTCTTGCTTTGCTCAAATGTCATTTGCCCTAATTCCGCATTTTGTTTATGATCACCTTACTTTGCTACTCTATTTTCATAAGTTAGTTTGTTTGGGGTCGTCTTGTGTTTGAGCGATAGGCAAGTCGTTGTCTGTTTTTGTAAAATTTATTGAGTAGAATTTTGAATTATTCGTGATTTTTTTTATTATTGATTCAACTTCCTACAAATAAGAATAAACCATAATATAAATATACCATAATATAAATCTATTAGTATTGTAAATTTAATAGATTGGTATACATTCTTTTATATATGTATTTTTCTTTGTCGTATCATATTCTTCTATATTACTACCTAATATACATATATATATATATATATATCATTATTCACATGTATATATTACTCTTCTTTTGATTTCTTATGATATAATTATCGATTGTAACAAATTATTTATTTAAAATTTTAAAAATATGGATTTAAATTATATACAACAATATAATCCAATTGTAACATTTTTTGTTTTTGACATTTTCACGAATCGTGAGTTAATTTTGATTATTGCAGATACAAGATCTTTCTGTTAGGAATAGGGTTTGAACATGTCAATGCAAACAATAAAACTTTGACTAATAAACCTTTGTCTTGCTTTTCTCTAACGTGATTTGCCCTAATTCCGCATTTTGTTTATGATCACCTTACTTTGCTACTCTATTTTCATAAGTTAGTTTGTTTGGGGTCGCCTTGTGTTTGAGCGATAGGCAAGTCGTTGTCTGTTTTTGTTCTCGCATTCTTTTTTTGTGCATGTTTGTGTTGGTCAGATCTTGGCTAGCTTCTGATTTAGTAGAAATTTTGGGAGTTTTCTTCCTGGGGGGATATGCTGCCGAAATTTCTGCTAAAGCTGCAGAGTTAGTCAAAATCTAGAGAACGTCTTTTTGGTTAGAATTAATTTAATTTTTTTGGTCTGTAAAAATTCTGCAAGTCTTTCTTGTCAAAGGAAGTGTTGCCAGAATATCTACTAAAACCAAAGGGTTAGTTTAGAGTTTGATTTAGTTTATTATATATTATGTAAGCACACTTCCTTAGAGGAAGTGTTGCTCGAATTTTTATTATTTTTATATCGTTACTGAACGTCACCGCTAAGTAGTTGTGACATAGGTCACCGCTACCAGGGAGTACTGCTTTGTTTTTGTGACACAGGTCACCGCTACCAGGGAGTACTTTCAGACGCCTTCATCTTCATCAACTTCTCCTATCGATTAATAGCAGGTTGGTTCGTAACTCAACGTCAACCTATTTTTGTATCTCAAACCAAAAACCTTAGCGCAACTAGAATTTTACTCGGCTTCTTTCATTGGGGTTACTCAAAGGGATTAACTATCATACTAGAAATTGAGATAATGGTTGGGGCCTTGGTGTGAGTTAAGGGGGCTTGGGTTACAAGAAATAGTAAGGTTGACTCCGATTAGTGCATGTGCAATATAACGTTCGGTTACATGTGTATGTGCATCGTGAAGATTGGTTGTTAAAGCTTGATGTGATTGTTTGCGATGTTTTGGTTTGATGTTTATGGGGTGCAATGGGCAAGCTACATGTAGGAACTCAGAGAAAGACAATGTGATGTTGCACGATCTTCTTACCTGACCCGTCGTTTATTTTTTTTACTCCCCTTATGTCTATGTATATCTTAGACCTTGAGGGAAGGATCAGATATCTTTGCTTGTTTATTCGCCTAGTAGTAGTCGGACGTTGATCCGGAGTCTGGAATCCAAGATCCTTGTCTAGGACTTTCCAGGTTCTTGTCCTGTAGAAGAAGGTTCCCCCTACGTATTGGACACTTATTCCTTACCAATTGTTGCACTCAACCTAAAAGTGAGAGACACGAAAGTTGAACGCCTTATCCTTCAGTCGTTCTATATCGTGAAGGGGGTACCCTTTACGACACTTCGTGTTCGATACTTGCATGTTGTAAACAACCCTGAGACCCACAAAGGGTCGCGCACTTGTGGGTAACGCGTGAAGCGTCGCCATGACAGTCGATCTTGTAAGTACGCATGACTGAGTGCTATGACCTCTTTCATGCGTGGGCCACACTCTGATACCTGCATAAATTCTGAGTTATGGGTTGGAATATCTTGAAAGAGACTAGGCGTAGAGAGTCATGCATGAAGGTTAGGTTTGTGAAAGAGTGACACATGTGGTAGTTTCAATGTCATAGTCGACTAGCAAATATGGTACAACGTAGAAGAAAACACCCTCCTCTGGTGCACCTCTACGATTGCATGTAAACAATTTTGTATGTGGAGTGGTAGCTTGACAAGGATGTGCCCAAGGATAGTGATAACTCCCACAGGAGGAGGTAAGTTGTAGGGACTTGTGAAAAGTATAGTTGGAGCATTCGGTCAGAGCGGTGAAGCTCCTTGTGTTTTTCACAACAATACTAAATCTTGCGTGACGCAACTAAGAGGGTCCCCGAAGCAGGACCGATGCGCTCGACAACGTTCCCTCCACTAGATAGCTCCATGTCCAGGCTGTAGTTGAGTTTTATGACCAGAAAGTTGCCGATCATATGAGCTTCAAGAAAACCTTGGCTTGTGTTAGTCGCACGTACGAATGGTCGAAGCGCAAGGAATTCATTATGAGCTACGTCCGGGAGTGTCCTACCTGCCAGGAGGTGAATAGTGCAAACAAACTTCCATATGGAATGTCCTACCTGCCAGAAGGTGAACAGTGTGAACCACCTTCCATATATGTTACTACAACCTTTACCTATACCTAAGGGTTGTTCATAGTTCATCTCTATTGATTTTGTTGTCCCCCTCCGCCCTCCCACCGAGCGAGGTCATGATGCTTTCTTGGTCGTTCTCGATCGCTTCACGAAGTATTGCACGTTTTGTCTTGTGGTGCTACTGCATTTAAGTTCGTGAAGTCGTCGATATCTTCCTCGACCAAATCGTAAGAGATCACAGTTTACCTCTCCGACCGTGACACACGTTTTACTATTACGTTCTGGTGATGCCTACTCCAGGTGTAAGGATCCCAACTTCGTTTTTCGTCGACTTACCACCGTCAGACTGATGGTCAGACTGAGGTCACTAACAAAACTTTTGGTAATACCCTCCGAAAGTTTGTTACAGATGACCGATAGAGGGACTTACACTTAGCCTACGCGGAGATTGTTAAGGACCATGTTGTTTCGTCAACTACAGAGATATCACCATTCTACTGCGACCTCGGTTAGTATCCTCGCGTACCCGCAGATTTTCTTCGACCGTCGCGGTTACACTCACACACTCATTGTCATGCGCTTGACGTCTGGCTGCACATATGGCAACATTTATGAAGTGCGCACACAGAGTATAGGTGCCTCCTAGATGTGCATGGCCACACGAGCGAACTAATCCTAAACCGATCATTCATTTAAAGTCGATAACGATTTGATCATCGACATCGCCACTTGCAGCTGGAAGTGGATACGCTTCGCTAGTTCAAACGTCGCTTATTTGGCTCATGTCGCATCATTCAGATCGTCGGTTATAATATTGTCACGAGTCTGATCATCTTCCGTATAAAGTTACCTGATTACATTCGACAAACTCGTGGACACAATGTGTACCACGTCTCATTTCTGCATCGTTATCGCAAACTGTCAAATGCTTTATCAAACGTCTTTATGAGCGCCCTCCACCTATCATTGCGGTGGGTCAAAAGGAGTTCGTTGTTTCCGACATCGTATCTACAATACGGCTCCACGGAACAAGTACCTTGTGCGTTGGAAGGGCTAACCTGATGAGGACATTATTTGGAAGCTCCTCGAGCACTTGGAGCACGCTAGGATGTTGGTGTGTGCATATGATTGTGCTTTTCCTGCCAAAACGTATGCTCTTACTCGACTGACTAACCTTCTTCCTCCTCCTCGGCTGAAGAGATTATTAAGGACAAACCCGCTCTCTTTGAGGTTGTTCTTCAATAGTAGACAGATACCTCTGCGCATCCACAACATACTCGTTGATGCCCTCAACGTCTAAATAACTGACATTCTTATCATCTTTACCTATCCTCTCACTGACTCACACTGCCATGTACTCTATCATCAGCTACTCGAGGATGTCAACGTTTTCCGGCTCTTCAACGACGTCGACTATGACTCCTAACTCATTGACGTCATCGAATATCTTGAGGACTTCAACTACTTCATCACGTTTGACTACTTTGGACGTGACTACTTCATGCCCCCATCCTACCATGAACATTGTCTTCTGTGTGTCGCATGATGGTTCCCACTTAGCTGGTTCGCTCAGGATTTGGCTCTCCCTTGGTATCGCATAGGCCTTGGGACCATAGCTTCAATTTGGCTTCCCTTCTCCCAGATATAGTTTTTTCCCTCTCAGTCGACGAGTTGTGTGCATGTTTCCCTCACCCATGATCCTCATCATCCTAGTGTTGCCCACTGCATGCCTTCAATTAAGCATTCCGCGGTCAACCCTGTACGGTGTCACCCTTTTGTCGAGCATTACCCGCCTTTATGGTCTATCTGTAAGGGTCATTGGTTGTGTTTTGGTCCATCTGTGAGCCTCATGACCTATCCCACCTTCGTGTGTGACTGCCCAGAAAAGTTTCAATTCTTAGGTTACATTTACTCCTTCTTAGACCATCCCACTCTCAGTGGTTCAACGACACTACATCACCTTGTGACATTATTGGTGTTTTAACTGCCATTTTGTCAAAATGGACATTTTTTACTTTCTGAACGAAATTGCTGCTATTGAGGGTCCGACGTTCTTAAAATGTTGCACCCCTTGTATGTATCTGGACCTAGCTTGAGACCAGATACATTCAGGCAGTCCCCCTTGGATGTATCTGGCCTATAACTCAGTCGTGATACATCCAGGGAGTCCAGCGTTTTAAAAACGCCGAACCCTCAGGAGCAACAAAATTTAAACAAGTTTTCGGCCAAAAAAGTTAAAAAAACTGTGTTTCAATTTTGTTAAAAAATAAAAAATGTTCGTTTTGACGAAATGATAGTTTTTTTTTCCTTTTAGCACTGAAGTAGTTTCCTCGATAACTTTAGGATTACATCATGCTATATTTCATTATCTGTTGTTAGTTATGATGTGTATATATGATATTTGCTTCCTTTCGACATTATGCAACTTAGGCTGCATCGCATGGACTCCGCATCATAAATTCCCCAATTTTTATTGTTTCAGCGTTTCGCTGCTTTTGGGGATAGTGTGCCTTGCAACTCTTGCAATCCACTACAGGTCTAAGGACCGTGCAGCGGGTCTCTAACTGCCCTGGCCTTGAGCAAGGATTATTTGGCTATTTTGGTTGTTCGGCCCGTTTGGCCAGTTCGGCTTGTCAGACCAAGTCGTTGCCTCACCCCATAGGCCGTATGCTCATTCAGTCTAGTCCAATCCTTCCGCCGCGATTATACCCCAATTGTAGTCTGTATTGTGTCTCATTCTCCATTTGCAAAATTTGGAGTATGTGCATGTTGAGTCTGCGTCGGAGTTGCGTTGTCCCCTCCAATTCCGTCTCCATCTCAT
>BFEA01000069.1:2789348-2803025 GCA_003427395.1 Chara braunii | reverse complement strand
CACACACACACACACACACACACACACACACACACACACACACACACACACACACATTTCTCCACTGGGCGGGTGTGATTCCCGCCCTGCGCCATCCCTGTGCCATCCATCAGTCCGCAGAGTCGCGGGCAGATTTGGAACTGAAAAAGGGCCCAATACCCTTAGCTCATTTGGTGCACTCATAAACGGTTGAAATGCAGAGCTGAGTTCGAATCCAGATGGAACCAGATGAACAAAATTCCTGAAAAAAAGAAAAAGAAAAAAAACCTACATCATCATAATAATAACACAAGAATTACACGATGATATCTCCACTTCTCAAGGCTATTGCCCTTTAAAGTTTAAGCCCTTACTACCTCCGAGCCTGTTTTTTTTTTCATGAACTGTTGAACAGACCAAGTTCAAATCTCAATGGAACCACATGAGTGAATTGGGGCCAGACTGGGCCAGTCAGTTCCAAGATGATATCTCAAGGGTGTCACCCTTGTAACCCGGGTTTGGTGGGGGCATGAGCCCTGGTAGATAGATTTGGGGAATCGCAGAGGGTGTTTTCAGTGGCTATCCATGAGCTTCCAGCAGGACGATGCTGGCCGGAGCTGATGTGGGTTGTGCTGCTCTTAGGGGGGCCGCTCGGTTCGGGGTGTCCGTGTTGCCTGTGGGTTATAACGGATGCTCATCGGAGTGTCTCCCTGGCTCAGTGGGCGTTGGGAACCAACAGTCTGCGTGGTTCAATTGTGATGTGAGTATGTCATGTGGACGGCCTCGTCTGCGCTCCGCCGCTGCCCTCCTTCCTGTCCCGCTTGCTTCGCATGTGGTTCTTTGCAGGTTGATGTGTTCACTGTGTGGTGTGGCCGTGTTGTTGGTGTTGCCTTGCGCTTCGCTGCTCAGCTGCCTTGCTTCCCTTCCGCTGGTCATGCCTTCCGTGTTTGCTGCTCGCGGGCCTTGCTTGATGGTTGCCTTGCTGCTGATGCCTTGTGCTTCGCTCCACGGTTGCCGAGCTGCTGGTCCATTCACCCTCAGGCTGTCGTCCCTTGCACTGTGGTAACCGTTGCCTTGTTTGTGTTGTCTTGTGCTTCACTACACAGTTGCCGCGCTGCATGTCCTGCATGCCATGTCTTTCCTTGCAGTCGTTTTTGGCGTTGTGCAGCCGTGTTGCGTCTACCGTGCTGCCTGGTGCTCCACAGGGTCGCCGCCCGCTGCTATGTTCCGCTTGCAATGAGGACAGTCTGCCTTCAACAAGGGTCAAAGGGTTCACGACCCAAACCATCAAATACTGAGATTCCGCAGATTTTCGAGGGTTGAACCTCCTGATGAGTCGGTGCACCTCCGGCGAAACAATCTCTTATCATCGGTTTTTATTTTTTTGGTCTTTGAAACTTTTTTGAACTCGTACTTTTTTCTGATTTGCCTACCTTGTGTGCTTGTTCGTTGTCGGCCGTCCTATATCTCTCGTGCCTTCCAGCCCTTGTTCATTGTTTTTGTTGCCTGCCGTGTCTGCTGCTTGTGTGTTGTCTGCCCTCCCTCCTCCCCCATGCCCTCCAGCCTATGTGTAGCCTTGCTGTTTGTGGCCTGTATGTTTCGTTGTTCTCTCTTCCTTGCCTTTAGACTCGACTCCACTCAGATGTTTCCACAGGCTGATGTGCTGCATGGTTTTGACTGCGCAGAGGTGTCCGCAATATGTGTTCACACACATCATCACACACACACACACACACACACACACACACACACACACACACACATGCACACATGCGCGAACACGCATGTTTTTTTTTTCTTCTTCCCAATCAATCAATCAATCAATCAATCAATCAAGGTCAGGGGGCGGGCCGTTGGGGTGGGTGGGGTGGGGGCGGTCAGCGCAGGGTAGGTGGGGGTGATTTTTTTTTTTTTGTTCACAGTTTAGTGGCACGGGGTGGTTGGCCACGTGTCCGAATCCCCGCTGACCTGCCATCCCTCTCTGTTGGTCAGGATCCCAGCTGCCTAGGTACTGCTCCTTGCATAGAGTAGACCGGATAGACATATACTCACAGTGACTCCACTCCGTTTGGCTTAAACCACCAGTACTTCCTAGAGTCGTGCCCATTAACACGCCACAATTTTAGGAAACGTACGGGCTACTACAGGAGCGCCCAAATTCATCCAACTAGAAACGTTTCTACTCTATCTTTTTCCGCCTCCGATAGCTGGGCCAAGTACTGGTGGTTTAATAGGTGGTTCCTGGCATTGACTCTGGTTGTTCCTGGCACAAATAGGTCGGGACTCGGGAGTGGGAGGTATATTGAGTGAAGACTATAACTTAGTTAACCAAAAAAAAAGGCAAGAGCGGGAGAGGGGGAGGATGTTTTTCAACATGTACCAGTGGAGGTGGACGGCGAACAGGAGAGAAGTGTGTGTGTCCAGAACTCACCAGTCAACTTGATTCAAGTAGTGTCGTCAGGCGATGGATCATTATCGACGAGGCTAACGCCATCTACCATCCCCTCAAGGCTGATATGAAGCAGATTCTGCTCAGAATGAGGCTCGACCTCGCCAACTGCGCCCAGATATCCCTGATCATGGTACACTCCAGATCCTTCTACAGTTCGACTGGCAGAGGAACGGCGTCTATCCACAGTTGTATCGTCTTCCATCATCGCAACAGGAGCAGGAAACACCTCATCGTCTGGTGTGGAGACCCGTCGCGTCAGCCGCTCCTCTCCACTTTCACGTACTATTTCCTCGATCGACGGCCGCTGATTAGTACGTGAGGGAAGGCCATTGTGGTGTCCATCTGCTGATCGACTACTTCTAGCTGTCAGGAACTTGCTGCCTTCACCCTGACCACGCTTTACACCGTCTTGGGTAGGGGAACTCTCCTCTTCTTCCATTTCTTTGTCTGAAAACACCTCTTCAGCTATAACCTCGAAATGTGAATAAGGCCTGTTTTCACCTGTTTGCTCATCTGTCGTCATAGCTTTTGCCACATTCTGCTCATCTACATTCTGGTGGAATGTTCCCTCAACTTCATCCCCCTCTTCGCTTGACCGGGTTGACCCCAAGGCCTTTTCATCTTCATTTTCAGCGAACGCCTTCTCCGCTTCTGCATCTTCCTCTCCAGTCTCTCCCTCTTGATAATCGTTCTCGTCATCTGCACTTCCTTCTTCTTGACCGTACCTCTCACGATCTGTACTCCCTTCTTCTTGATTGCCATTCTCTTGAACCTCACCTTCATACTCTTGGTAATCACTGTTTTCATTATCTTCAGCTTCCTCTCGAGAACTATTATCTTCAGCATAGTTGGCGGTTTTTGGAAGAAGTGATGTTGCCAAATCCTCTCCCTCTTCCCAGAACTGACTGTTTGATCTTCTTCGCCGGACATTACCTACACTAGCTTCATTCCGTGCGCTCGCCCCATCAGGGCCATCGTCACCTGTGGCCTCTTCTGTATTTCCTCCCTTTTGAGAGCTCTCTCCATCCGTTTCGGAATCTACAACAACTGAGGGGAAACGCATAGATTCTGACTTAGTTATTGCGTCAGTACTTGTTGTGTCTTGTGTTCCCGGCATCAGCTGGTTACCTTTACTACTCCCTTCCTCTTTTCTCACCACAGAGGAGGTGTAGAGGTGGGTGTTCCCATCTCTGCCCCTCTCATGTTCGAACTCGATACTAATATCTTCAGTTATGGTGTCAAGAATGTAGTCCACCAACCCTCCATATTCAGGCAATTCACCATCACCATGGTCTCTACTTTCCTTTTCAAGTTGATGGAAGTTTGCACTAACATCGTTCGTTATGGACTGAAGAAGTGAGTCCAAGAGATTCTCATCTTCAGTCATTTGACTAAGTGTTTCAAGGGCTAGAGCTTGGTGCTCACCAACTGCCTTCACTTTGCGTACCATGTCTTCTCCCTCCTTCTCTTCCTCCTCTTTCTTCCCCCCATCCTCCTCCTCTTCCTCTTCTTCCTCGTTCTCCTCCCCCTCCTCCTCCTCAAGGCTTTTGGAAGTTTCGGTCGAGGCATCATCTTCCGATGCGTTGCTTTCTCCTGTTAATTGCCCAGCTCGCTCGAACTTATGTGGCCCTTGAATTGCCTTTCTCGGAGGCAGAGTAGCTGCTGCATTCTCTTGCTCCCCAACCTCTACCTTTTCCTCCTCTGTAGTTTGGCTTTCACTTCCTATGTACTCTTCAAATATGGCTTCATACATAGAATCCGTCAGCTCGCGCTGTTTTGCTAATCGACCAAGTATTCCCAACGGTTCATGTACATGTCCTGTCACGGTTTTGGCCACATCTTCATCTTCCCACTCTTTGTGCTCGGCCTCACCATCACCCTCTCCCTCCCTCTCCCCCCGCCCCTGGCCCTCATCCTCGCCTTGTCCCTGGCCCTGGCCCTTGCCTTCGCCCTCGCCCACTCCAACTTGTCCGACAACTCCTTTAAGAAGAGAGTCTGTACGGCTCGAAGCTCTGAATCTCTCCAGATCATTGTTATGGTGGTCGTCAAAATCCCCATTGTGATCGCCTTCAAGAATAGAAGCACTCATCGAACTCTGACTCCTTCCGGTTATTCTACCGCTTTCTTCCAATGCATCGTCAGCTCCACCTTGATAGGAGGTGTTCTTGTCTTCTGCAGCAGAATCCGATCTGATATTTTCAAAACCGTTCCTCTCATCTTGGATATGCCTGTCATGAGCTTCTTCTACAATAATTGGCCAAAGAAAAGAACCTGTTTCGCCCGTACTACCCTTTTTCTGCACTGCTGCCTCCTCTTCGCTCTGATCATTGGGGTCAGTCTCAACTTCAACAGGTGCTGCAATCTCTTCTAAATTGGAACTTTCCATCTGGATATACTCATCACTAGCCATGCCCAAACCTTTTCCGGTGAATTTTCCCACTCTCTTCACAATTTCCTCCTGCTCGCTCTGATTGTGGTTCGTCTCATCTTCTGCAGCAGCTGCAATCTTTGTGGAATGCTTGCCCTCACCTTGATCATACCCATCACCCACCTGTTCCACAGCTGCCTGAGGAAAATAATCGGTTACGCTCAAATCCTTCTCAGTCAATGGAGCAGTTTCAATCAGCTTTTCTTTACTTTTACTCCGCCGAGGGTTGTTCTCATCTTCTTCTGCCGCTATGATCTTTTCCAGACCGCCATCCTCACCTTGGGCATACCTCTCGCCAACTTCGTCGACAATAGACTGAAGAAACGAACCTGTTACGCTCAAACCCTTTCCGGTTAACTCACCCTTTCTCTTCACCACCTCCTCTCCGTCACTCTCATCGCGGTCTTCTTTTTCATCTTCCACAGGAGCTGCTATCTGTTCTAAACTGCTGCCCTCCACCTGAACATACTCATGGCCATGGGCTCCATCTTCACCGATTGACTGAAGAAAAGAATCAGCAAATCTCAAACCGTTTAAAATTGATAGACCCACTTCCTTCACGTCGTTCACAACCTCCTCCTCATGTGAGTCATGTGCATTTTGGTGTTGGGGTATGCTTGCATCTTCTACAACATTTGCGATCTTTTCTAAAATGTTTCCTTCTGCTGGAAAATGCCCATCTCTAGTCTCCTCTACAGCTGACTGAACAGGGGAATCGGTTGAGCCCGAATCCTGTCCATCTAATTGACTGGTTCTCCTGGGGGCTTGGCCCGATTCACCCTCATGATGAGGGTGGTTAACATCTTCTGCAACAGCTACAACGCGCTCATGATCGTTGCCCTCCTCCTTTTTCACATACTCGTTGTCTACATCGTCTACAACAGACCGAAGAAAAGAACCTGTTGCGCTCAAACCCCTTTCAGGAAATCGATCGATTATACTCACAACCTTCTCCGCCTCACTCTGATGGGACCTGCCGTCAACTTTTGCAGCACCCGGAAGTACTTCGAGATTGACACCCCCTTCTTCGACAAGGCCCAGAGATTTAGACTCATCTGCAGTAGACTTCTTCGAGATAAATCCCATGAGGCGTGAACCCTTTCCAGTCAATTGATGAACAACCCCGCTGTCGTCGCTTTCTGCAACAGCTATAACCCTTTCAACATTGCCGCTCTCTTGAACACGTTCATCGCTGACCTCTTTTGCCAATGAGTAAGGAAAGGAATCTGTTGAGGCCAAAAGCTTGGAAGTCAAGGCACCTACTTTCCTCTCATCCTCCGCACTTTCACTCTTGTCAGGTATACTCTCATATGTTGTCGCAGGTCCTGGAGAAGTTTCTTCTTCTTTGTCGCTCTTCTCCTGAACATGCCGCATTGAATTTCCCCTTTCATCTACAATGGACTGAAGAATAGATCCCGATATGCTCAAACCCTTCCCGGAAAATTGTCTACTAGATCTTATCAAAGCGTTGTCAGCTTCGGCATGGGGCGTTACCTCTTCTGCTTCTTCACCCTTGATCTTATTAGAGGTATGTTTTAAAGCATTAATATCCTCCTCTCCGTTGTGTGTGTCGGCATCCTCTGATTCCTCTCGGACGATTTCCCGGGGGAATGAACTTGTGGCGCTGAAATTTGTCGATTCACCCATTTGCCTCAGTTCTTTGTCACTTGCACTCTCTTCAAGTTCGAGGATACCTTCATCTGCTTGAGGGGTTTCATTCTGTTCTTGATTTGCCTGATCCTCTTCAACGGGTGTTTCAGCAACCTCCTCTACAATTGTTTGCAGAGACGAGCTTGAATGACTAGAATGCCTTCGCGGCGATTGGTGCGCTTGGCTCAAAGCTCTGTCGCCATGCTGGCTGCGATGAGCATAATTTTCATATTCCGCCGAAGTTGCAAAGGGAGTGCTCCTCCTCTTCTCCTCCACCTCCTTGCGAGGGCTGTTCCTGACCTCGTCAATTACGGACTCTAGAAATGAATCCCTCAAATCGTCTCGTTGCAATCGACTCATAATTTTCTCTTCCAAGGCCTCGTATCTATCCTCCTCTTCAACACTATTCATTGGAAATAGAACCCTAACCCTTCCTGGGCTTCCTCCATCATACTCATCGTCAATTTCTTCCTCGTTGCTCTCGTCGACTTCGACCGTTGACAGTGAAAATGAATCTGTCAAATATTTTCCGGTCAGTCCACCAGCGATTCTCTCCTCCAAGGCATCATAGTTATCTTTCCCAAGCTTGCTCACAAGGACGAGAGACTCTGGGCCATCATACTCCTCGTCTCCTTCGCGGTGAAACCCTCCGACTCCTTCAGATATTGTGTGCATAGAGGAGTCGTCCCCGAACTCCCCTCCTCTCAATTGACCCATAATTCTTTCCTCCAATGCATCATATCTATTCTGATCTTGCTTGGTTGGGGGAAACAACGTCCCTCCTATGTCCTGCTCCTCGTCGTCGAGTATAAGATGTTCGCTCTCTCCAACCTCATTAAATGATGTTCGAGGAAATAAATATTGGAATTCCTCATCTGGAAATCTAATCCTAGCATTTTCGTCTAAGGCATCATATTGAGTTGCATTATGCTTGTTAAAAGGAAATAAACCCCCCCTTCCTTGTTCATGTTCCCCATCCTCTTGATCAAACCTTTCCTCAAATTCTTTCGCTATCGTTTGAAAAGGTGAATCCCTCGATCCCTCTCCTGTAACTTGGTTCATAATTTTATTCTCCAAGGCATCATATCTATCCTTATCACGCCTAGTATTCACGGAGAAGAGGATCGGTTCATCCTCGAGCTCCTCATTCTCTTGACGGTGACTCACTTTGACGTCTTCAACAATCTTCTCAAAAGTTGAACTATCCCACAACTCCTCTCTTACCAATCTATCCATCAATCTCTCCTCCTCCAGGGCATCATTTTTGGCCCGATTGACTACATTTACTTCATTGACAAACAGATCCAGGTCCTTATTATTGTCCTGATCGACTTTACTTACTTTAAACAGATCCTCGTCCTCATCATCATCATCTTCATCTTCACCCGCCCCCTCTAAAAACGACTCCCTCAACTCCTCCCTCGTCAGCTGATTCATAATTCTCTCCTCCAGGGTATCATACCTATCTTGATCAAGGTCAGTTGCAGGAAACAAACTAACACTTCCTTCTCCATCATACTCCCTTTGCTGAATGTTCCCAGCCTCTTCCACTATTGCCTGAAACAACGATGATTCCCTCAAATCCTGGCTCGGGAATGGCTCCATAATAACTCCGTCCTCCAACCCCATTGACTGCTCTTCTAACTGATCTCGTGTGTGCCAATGATGCCTTGGCATATTGTCAAATCTATCTTGTTTGCTATCGTCCTCATCGAGTCGCCATAGGTCACCAATGGTTTGCTCAATCCCAAGGTCGAACGAAACAGATTTTTCCCTGCTACCTCGACCCACACTTCGTTTTGATGATGCCACTTGAATATGTAGACCACCATCATTTTTGCTCCCTTGTGAATCCTCCTCGTCGGTATTTGTCTCTCGCATGTAGAGATTGGTAATATTTGTTTCCTCACTTTCGGGCTTAAAGTTTATTGAGTGGTCTTTTAATATGGGGTGCAAACTTTCGGTGGATTGGCGTTGGTGCCGTTGGGTTGCCTTCACACCATAATCTGGCGTGGGCCCGTTCGCTCTGTCTATCTCTTCTTGCTGGGTGTCTCCCACCTCTTCAACTAATGATTGAAGAATCGAGTCAACCGAGTGCTCCACCATCGCTACTTGGGACCTGCTGCCCCCCTCCCGATAAACATTGCTCCACACACCACCTGCACGACCTTGCTCATTTTCTGCGGCCTCTTCCTGTAAATCTTCTGCATCTTTGGCATCTCCTGGGGCCTCTTCAACCACAAAGTGTGAAAACGAGTCAACGTCAAAGTGTGAAAACGAGCGTCCTAACTCCACACCATCCCCCATCAAGTTCTTCATCGTCTTGAGCGCCTCCTCTGCGTGGGGAACATTAGGAGTGTAGACTTCCTTCAAATTATCCTCGATGTGTTCGTCCCAACTTATTCTAGTCAAGTCATCTCGTTCTTCCAAATCATGTCGTTGAGCTACTACTGTCATCTCACCATACACTGTGGGAACAACCATATGTTCTTCGTTCCCTTGTTTTGCTTGACGTCTCCATTCAATCTCCTCTCTGCCGGGGTGAAGACCAGAGTTATCTTCATCATAGGGCTCATTGATTGAATCTTCTGTGTAGTACAGCTTTTGACCAGGTACAGACATCTTTCTCTCGGATCGTTCTTCATCAACCTCTTGTAGACTTCGTCCCTTTTCATCCATTGGCAATGCAATTCCTTCTTCTGTGTTCTCCTCCTCCTCCTCCTCCTCCTCCTCCTCAATCTCCGTGATCTCTTCAAAAATTTCATGAAGAACTGAGTCAATCAACACCTCCCCCATTGCTCCCTCAATTGCTTTCAACGAGTCGGACTCTTCTTTATCAAGGTCGGTTGTTTCTGAATCAGGAGCAATTGATCCAGCAATCAACCACTCATCTTTATCAAGATCAGTTGTTTCTGCACCAACTGAACGAATTCCTCCTTCATAATTATTCCCACTTCGTCCTTTTTCATCAATTGGCAATCCAATTCCTTCTTCTGTGTTCTCCTCCTCCTCCTCCTCCTCCTCCTCCTCCTCCTCCTCCGGAATCTCCGCGATCTCTTCAAAAATTCCATGAAGAACTGAGTCAATCAACACCTCCCCCATTGCTCCATCGATTGCTTTCAACGAGTTGGACTCTTCTTTATCTAGGTCGGTTGTTTCTGAATCAGGAGCAATTGAGCCAGCAATCAACCACTCATCTTTATCAAGATCAGTTGTTTCTGCACCAACTGAACAAATTCCTCCTTCATAATTATTCCCTTTTTCATCTTGAAGTTCCTCCTTCATTTTGTGACTTTCTGCAACTTCCTTCACTATTTCATCCAAAAGTGAATCACCCTCCTCCTCCTCCATTTTGTGATTTTCTGCAACCTCATCCACTATTTCATCCAAAAGTGAATCACCCTCCTCCTCCTCCATTTTGTGATTTTCTGCAACCTCATCCACTATTTCATCCAAAAGCGAATCACCAAACCCATCTCCCATCCATCCTTTCATCGGCGATCCTGTACGCGTGTCACTATTTGACTGGATTGTATCGAAATCATTCATGGAAAACACTGCTTTGTCTCTGAGAGTGTACCCTTGTCTCCTGTTCTCCTCCGCCCGCTGCTTTCCCTCCTTTTCCTCCTCCTCCTCCTCCTCTTGGTGGTGTTCCTGAGCAAACTCACTCGTTGCTTGCCAAACAAATGAATCTTGTGAATGCCCTTCGACTCCCCGTTGGCTCTTTTCTCCCTTCAGAATGTCAGCTTTGCCCTGGTCAGAATGGACTGTTGTACGGTCTTGGATAGTGCTACGCTCATTCTTTTCTTCTTCGTAAATCTCTCCAACATCTTCAGTTATCCCTTGCAACAAGCGGTCAATCAACCCCTCTACTGGTGAATGGTCCAATATTGGCAGTGTGGCAGCTTCTCCTGGTTGAAGTGTAGTCACACGAGTATTCATGGCATCTCTGAAATCCTCCCCCTCCTCCTTCGCCACATCCCTCTCCACACGCTTGTCCATTTCTGCTCCCCCAGGGCCTACGTCTTGCAAAAAGGAATCCATCAACTCCGCATCCATGTTGCTATTTTGAGCCTCAGGTTGTCCATACTCCTCTTCATCGATAATCTCCCTCAGAACCCAACCAGTGAGCTCCTCTATGGTGAACCAGTCATCGGATCCCAGGGCCTCATCATCACCTTTCTCAGTATCTTTTTCTGCAGTGATAGCGTCACCCGTCACCATTCGCACCTGAGCTGGGTTTGCGAGATTGGCATCGTCTGCCAACACGATTGCCTCAGCCACTCCGAATCGTCTATGGTCACTGTCATACGGGTGATCCTTCAACCCACCGTCTTCAATTTCAATACGCTCAATAACATTTTCCTTAGCGATCATCATATCTTCTTGCGTAGAATCAATGCGCATCTGAAAGTCATCATCGAGAGGGAGAAGACGAGAGGCGCCACGGTATTCCTTCAAATGACTTCGGTCAGGATCCCCTTCGAACCAAGAAACCTCATAATGGGCCTCTATTGGTGGGTTGGGCAATTGAATGGAACCGCCCAAGTCTCGGCCCTCGACAGATATGAAATGAGGTCCGCTTTCCGTTTCTTTCCGATGGCTTGGCCTGGTGTGCATCATGCTGTAATTTTGAGACGATGCATCATGAAACATTGCAAGGAGCTGCTCTAAGATAAGGCTGATGTCATCACCTTCATCAGCATCCAGTCGTTGGTTCGAACCTACTTGCTGCGTGGCGTCCAAACGATCCTCGACGTTTTCCTTTGTCGGCAGATCATGTTGCCTTGTCAGGACGGTCTCATTACTGAACGGCGACCATCGATTGCTGAATTTGCTGTCGTCTGGGTACATGGCAATCGAGTCTCGTACGTAAGCCTCCACCACCGATGTGAAAGGATCTGATGGTCCTCCTGAATTACCCTCTACTGGGAAGATAAAGTTCTTCTGGCTGTCGACTGACAATGTGTCCTTCCGCACACCGGGTGCGGACATGCCATTTTGATATCGATACAACTCTTGCGGTTCTGCAACGGTAACCCTTGCCTCAATCCTACCATCATCACCGTTGTGACCCAACTCCAACTCCATCTTTGTCGGCCGGTCCTCCCCGACTATATCATCATCTTCCAACATCTTCATCAAAGCCTCTTCAATTGATCTGTATCCAACGCTTTCACTATCATCCTCTGTTGCCGCAGTCAATGCTGGCTTATGTTTTGCGACTCCATATGCAGCAGAATCTGATTCTAAACTGTCGGGCGAGATCGGTGCAGATAAGTTGTGCAGCCATTCAGACATCGTGCTGTCATCGCGCAGTGATTCCGACACATGGTCATCATTCGAGAAAGACCGTTCTTTTTCAGAGAAAGGTGGGACGATCAGAGCATCACCATCACCACCCATGAACATCTCCATGCTTCCTCGTACGGTATTCTCCCCCGTCAATATGATTAGCTCCTTCTCCAAAGTTGGATGTGTTGTTCCTCTGCTCACCACCGGCCGATGATCCTGAAAATTAAAAGAGCATTGATTTCCAACCAAAACAATCATTATCACATATTACATCACCATCCATCATATTCATGAAGACTAGAGCTATTAGATTTTATAACCCCCCCCCCCCCCGCCCCCCCCTTAATATCAGACAAATCTCATTCAGCCCTGGCTCAGCAACAGTGACCACAACACATGGCCGATCATCTCGCTCTGTATCTGAACTGCTAGTTAGGTTTCTATGTCTTGAAGTCTTACTTAGGTTTCACAGCTACGTCTTGCCAGGTATTGGCGGACGATGAGGACGGGAACTGTTACTCAAACGCTCTCGCTTGTAACACTGCAGGGAGAACTGCCACAGTAAGAGAACAGCTTCTGCATAAAAGACTTACTTGTCACTTTTTCTAATTATTTTTGAAGTTGTTGTCCAAGAATTGACTATAAAAATGCAGCAGTGATGAGAGGAAGAATGAGGCAGATTATAGTAAAGGGGATCATAAAGAGGAGATGGTGTCTGTATCGTGCTATCGGCATGGAGATCTCCATTCAAACCCCTTTCCTGATTTACAACTCGCCTATTTGTGTGTGCGTGTGTGTGTGTGCGTGTGTGTGTGTACGCGCATGCGAGTGTTGTGGACCCTCACCAGAACAACCCATTTTCAAACGAGATATATGAATCACACCCGGTCATGACCAGGGGGCACTATTTGGGGCCAGCGGTCAAGATTGTGACCACGGCCGGGGCCGTGGGCGGTCAGGGTCCGGGCACGGACTTTTGGGAATGTCTCCCAGCCGCAGAAATTGGGAAAAAAAAAAGAGGTTGTAGGTTTTTTTTTATCCCTACAAGGCTACAACGGTACAACCCCATTTTTTTTCGATTTGAACTACTTTTAAGATTTTTAAAAATAAAAAATAAATAAAAAGTATTAAAAACACATTTAAAATCCAAATAAAAACCAAAAAGTTTTTTTTTTCACACACAAATTGATTGATTGATTGATTGATGAATTGAATGATTGATTGATTGACTGATTGATTGATTGATTGATTGATTGATTTAAAATAAAATAAAATAAGAATGAGGGCTTTGCCTGCGCGTAAGTGTGTGTGGGTGTGTGTGCACGTGTGTGTGTGAGAGCGCGCATGTGCACACACACACACACACACACGCGCGTGCGCGCGCGCGGGTGCAGTCCACACTTCTTTTCTTTTTCATCAATCAATAAATCCATCAGCAAATCAACCACAATCAATCAATCGATCAATCAATAAACCTTTTCTTTGTTTCTTTTATTTGAAATTTGTTTTTTCCCCCCACCAATCATGGGGTGGAGACGGGGTTGTGCAACCCCAACCTGCAATCCCCACCCCCGGAACCCCCCCCTTGTGCCGCCACATAGCCGCAAAGGCCGTGACCGGCCCGGTCATGACCGGTGGGTCCCGGTCAAGGCCGGCAGCTGCCGCGGTCGCCGGCCAAGGGGATTCATGGAACCAGATGAGTAGATCGAAAACTTCAACAGACTTAAAAACCCCAGATTCTCTCTCTTATTCCTTTCACAAATCATCACAAGCCATCCATGACGAAAAAGTATAGATGTGTGTGTGTGTGTGTGTGTGTGTGTGTGTGTGTGTGTGTGTGTGTGTGTGTGTGTGTGTGTGTGTGTGTGTGTGT
>BFEA01000069.1:2689645-2704519 GCA_003427395.1 Chara braunii | reverse complement strand
TTTTTTTTTTTTTTTTTTTTTTTTTGGAGTTTCCAATGTTTTCTCCACTACTGCCATATCCTGAATTCCTGATTGAAAAGGGGGAGTGCACCCAAAGGGCCAAAGGTGCGACGTAGATTCCCATGCCCAACAGCATCTTGAGCAGCCCCGTGAGACTTCCATCTGTCTTTTTAAACCACCAGACTGAGTACACCGTGACGGCCCCAGCCTTGCAGTCCGAAACTTGTCGCCACAAGAAAATGAGGCCGAAACGTCAAACGCGGCGCCCACCGTTGATAAATTACATCGGCGGTCACAGTTTCGTTTCGCGCCTCCAGAATTTGAGGTGTCAGGCCCGCGGTTCAGGTGCCCATGTACTGGCTGGCAGTGGCTGCTTTAACAGAAATTGTGGGGAGGGTACCACATCCAAAGCCTGCATCTAAAGCAAGCTAGCCATTTTCTGTTCTGGTAATGTCTTCAACTGTTTCCAAAGAGCCGATACTTTCTCTTCTGTCAGCAGTAGGGGGTTCCACGCCAACGCAGCAGGTTTTTTCTGAGTCCTTTCTCTCTGTGACATCACTCTTGTCCTAGGTTTGTATTGTGACAGGGGCACCAGTGCCCAGCCTGATCACTGCTTTTTTGTTCATTTCCGTTCGGACCTTTTTTTTTTGGGGGGGGGAGGGAAATTTGTCTGGCGCCCCTGTATGTTCCATTATTTCCGTCGCGCCCCTCCGACATCCGATTTACCCTGTCTCGCCCCTCTGACCAGTAGTAAAAGTTTCCATAAAATCCTGGTGTCGTTTGGACCTCATATCTTTTCGTAGTGCCCCTTTGCGTCATGCCCCTACCGGATAGCCGTTGGGAAAATTTCCGATATGCCCCTACCGGTACCATCGATCTTTTCAGTGTGCCCCTGTCGCTGTTGGAGGCACTCAGGGGAATTTCCACCCGGCCTGGAAGCGAGCTACCGGGGCATGACAGAAATTTGTGTGTGTCCCCATGTTTGTGCCACGCCCTCGCTTGTGTGCAACGACACCAGGACACTCTGGCTGGGTAATTTCACGTGTCCTGCAGCCTCTCTGCGATGCACATTATCTTCGTGGATAGCCTCTCTCTCTCTCTCTCTCTCTCTCTCTCTCTCTCTCTCTCTCTCAGAGGGGAATTTCCACCCGGCCTGGGAGCGAGCTACCGGGGCATGACAGAAATTTGTGTGTCCCCATGTTTGTGCCACGCCCTTGCTTGTGTGCGACGACACCAGGACACTCTGGCTGGGTAATTTCACGTGTCCTGCAGCCTCCCTGCGATGCACATTATCTTTGTGGATAGGCTCTCTCTCTCTCTCTCTCTCTCTCTCTCTCTCTCTCTCTCTCTCTCGTTGTTCCCTTCTTACCAGCAAGTGGCACGGGTGGATTTCTTATTGCTGAACATCCCTTTCCTATTGATTCGGGGCCTCTCATCACCATGTGAAGTGCTATAGCAGCATGACAGCAGCAGCATGATGGTAGGGCCGTAGCTCCATGGAATGACAAGCAGATAGTCTCCCTCTGGAAGACATTGAACACCATGCTATCCAAATTCTGATTTCCTTAATGTATTTGACTGGAATCATTTGTGAAGATGCAGTTGAGAGAGTTGCTCTCTCTCTCTCTCTCTCTCTCTCTCTCTCTCTCTCTCTCTCTCTCTNGAGAGAGAGAGAGAGAGAGAGAGAGAGAGAGCATACTCACTACAGGATTAGGGCAACAAGTCGAGTCAGGCCAAAATGGTGTACAAGGTGTCTCCGAGTGGAAAGAGGCAGGTAGGGGTGTATTTTTTTCTTGAGCTCCTGGACAATGGAGTGGGGTATGTTGCTCTTGGGGCTGTGGCGATGGCTGTGGCAAGTTTCGGACAGGAAATGCCTGCCAAGGTGTTTTGGATCTGTGTGGCACTCTTTTGTGTGGAAGCATTTTCAAACGTTTTGCTATCTTTTATTCACAGAGCTTATTTTCAGCAGCTGTCCTGTGCCGAGATCGCCAAGCGTCACCGATCGGACTGCAGGTTTGTCTTGGCAAAGGTTAAGCTCTTGAAGGGCAAGATGATCTCTACGATCGGCTACCCTGGTGCCACTGGCTTGGCCCGGTTGTTGTCTCTGGCCTGTCTGATTCCTCTCGATTTGTACCTCTATAGGGCCCTCCCTGATCTGAGGGGGGACCCCTATTACCACTTGCAGAGGGGTCCGCAGCGTTTGCATGAGGCACTTGTTGTTCTATGCATCATCATCATTCTTCACACTGTCCATACATGGGCACTTATCTTCTTCTCACCGGTGTATTCTGCGTTCAGTAGTCTCTGTTGCCTTATGGACTGGGACCGTGCAAGTCCCGGCTGGGAACGGGTTGACCTAGCCCAGAGGGAGACGGACATGGGACTAGCCTGGTACGTACACCTAAAACAGCACTGGGACTTTATGCCAATGGAGGCACAGGCAGACATAGACCTCTGTGGCCTGCCTGGGTATTGGTTCTATAGCATCATGGCCCTACAGAGATCACTAGGTGGGGAGGATGATTTTGAGCTGAGCTGCGGTCTAAGAAAGCGTGGCGAGGGCTCATCTAGATCCCTCCTTATCCGGCGACCGGAAACAAGGGCAATGAAGACATTGCAGGGGATTGTCTGGGCCAATAAAGCCCTGCACCTGCGATCTGTTCGATGAAGAGCGGGGCATAGCATGTCACATGCAGGACATCCCTCAGGTGAGTCGTTTTACCCATGATGTGGATGCTGGCTGGGATTTCCTGGTATCTGGAGGGTATCTTGCCATGCTCAAGATTGTCAGAAGCTGCTCAGTTGAGTCTAATGACGTGCAGTTGGCAGCATCGATATGCGGCGGCTTTGCCTCTACCCTCTCAGTCCTGCCATGGCAGCCTACTCAGCGGAGGCGCAAGACATTGAACATATTGGACATCCTTAACGATGACGATTTCATCTACTGCATCACGGATTTGCTCCAGAGCTTCGTCCACATATTAGAGTTGGAGATGGAAAAGCAGACTCCAGACCTATCTCTGGCTTAGGCTTCCATGTTTGTCATATCTTCCTTTGCAAATGCGGCAAGTGACATGCACACCCACTACTACCATGCGCTGCCCCTGAAAGAAGAGTCCAGTTCAAAACCGACCGGCAGGCTCGGCGAGGAGTCCGTCAACATGTTCACTAACAACTTCACTACCTTGTGCCCATTGGGATGGCCTCTCGGGACTGGGTTACCTGACTTCAGCAAAGCTAAAGGGTGGATTGAAGGTGTTCACACGGTCCTTTCTGCACCGAAAACGGTGAAACTACTCCTACGGATTGCTACTGTGAGTGACAAGAGGCTGCCGAGTAAGGTTGTGGGCCATTGCATAAGGACTCTTTGGGCCATGTGGTCGTGCAGGATGATATATTGGCATCATTTCAACAAACGGATGCCCGAAGAGTTCCCTCCCCCGCTAGCACTGATCAACAAACTCAGCAACGCAGACGAAGTCAAGGGGTCTCTGGAGGCATTGGTTCTTTGGTGTAACGCATGTCAGTCAACGACTAGTATCCTCTCCCCTTTCTCCAAGCTTCACTTGGCCAAGATCCTCCTCTGTCAAGCAGTGAGGAGCATGGATTGCGAGGTTGCTGCAATCCTGCTGCAATGCCTTTGCTACTGGCGGCGCATAATGGGCCCTCGGGAACTGGATTGGTTTGCCTCGGAAGTCATCGAAACTTTACATGATCTGATTGATTCATCGGAGGATGCAGTGACGATCGCCAAGCTAATCAGGGACTCCTCTGGGGGGCTAAGTTGCATCTTGCTTATGTTAAACAGTCATGTAAGCAGAAGCCGTGCCGTTAGATTTTCCGGAAACGAAGACGATAGTACCACTAGTAGGCTCTCGTACTGGCCATGCAATACCCCAGGGGACTGGGAAGAATGCTCTGAGATACATTACTGCCGTTGCAATGCTGCTGCTACTGCCCTCCTTTATAAGGTTCTGGTGTCCAGCGATCCAGCGTCAACCCTACCAACCCCAGAGGACAACCCTGAGCTTTTTGTCCATATGCTTAAAGCGCTTGGGTGGATAGTGTGCAGTCTAATGGCCCTGCCCCAAGTAGAGGACAAGGATGCGAAGACTGATGTAGATGGTGGTTATGGGTATGGCTATGGCTTAGGCTACTCCCATCCGCACCGAGTCGAGGGCAAGCTCGATCGTCATTGCCGGGGCTGTTGGACGTGCACATGCTGGTCCCATGCGCGAAGGAGTCTGTCCCACCTTAAGTCCGATATCACTCTAAGTCTTCTCTTCTCTGCTTAGAGTCTCTTGACAATCCTGCCTGGAGACCGCCCTTCGGGTTCGGTGAAGGCATCTCCTCTCTACTGGAAGACGCTAGCGAAGACCGAATGGAACATTTCGAGATGTCAGTCAACTTCTTGCTAGCAGCGAGACAGTCTGTCCGTATCATCTATTTCCTTATTAAAAACTATCCTCAGCTACAGGAGTACGAATACGTTCGGTGGTACTTTCCCACCCTTGTGAGATGATTCATTGGCGGCTGTCGAAGGATGCCGAGGCAGCTAAGACTTTCAGCGTTAGAAGACCAATGCCACTCCGAGATGCGGGATGTGGTTGCTGCGACGCTAGCTCACACTGTCCGAGCAGTTAACGAGCTTGTTGAAGATAAACCATCGCCGTTACCTGCAGAACCACCATCTCCTACTTGTCAGGCACTGAGCAGTCTCAAGACTTGGGCGGATTTCGTGGCGAAGCACAAGCTGCAGAAAGACCTCGACTTGGCGGGAAACGCAGTGTCAGTGGAAGCAAACGGCACCGAAAATAGTGCCATAGACTGTATTCTAATGGAAATGAAGTCTCTTGGATTGCCATGTTCCATACAAATTACCTAAAAAGAACACCCAGAAATGACATATGATCACATATCCTTACTATATATGGATGGAAATGGTTCAACACATAATATGCAAAGAGTTTCTCCTCATTCTTGGGTTTCAGTGTGGCACTTCTTGATTCAATGTGGTGCAGCTTGAGAGCCAAAAGCGCACAAATGGTCTCTGACAAGCCCTTCTTCTTTTTTAGACCTGTTTGTTGCCGCGATAACCCAGAGGTAGTAAGCAGGGTAATCAGCTCACAAGATTCTGAAGAAGCGTGTGCTTCGACAATAAATGCCTGTCCACACCACTGCGAAACGAAAAAAAAGTACGAGTGCATATTTCCGCAAAGCGTGCCAAGATGAATCCTTTGCTGTGAATAGTACCAGAAGCATCTTGCCACTTTTTCTGCAGAAGATGCGCTCCTACGTTTTCCGTTTCGAAGGTGGTGTGGCAATTTTCTTTTTTTTTTTCTTTTTTTTTTCCCTAAGAATTTACGGAGCTGAAAAAAAATAGGCCACAAGAAAAAACAGACGGGTGCAGTCCTTTCAAGCGTAAAAGACGGAGCTTGGCATTGGCTGCCGCTTTTCTATTTTGAGGAAACTGTGGCTGTGTCACACTTTTAGTTTGAAATATTAGGCACCAAAAAAAGACAAAGTAGGGCTGCTGTCCTCATGCGGTGCGCTTGAAAATGTGCAAGTTTAGCGGTGGTTTAAAACTGCGTGCTCGTCATTTACTTGCTGTAGAGAATGCGGTTTTAGGGTTGCCTTTTCTGCCAATGGCATGTTTTGAGATCTGCTAAAGTTGGCCACTCTGGATGTGAGGTGTGACTTGAGGATCCTGAGTGGTAGACACTGAGGTAGGATAGAGAGAATAGGAGTGCACCGGGAAGAAATTACGAGAGTGGTAGGTTGGGACGGAGTCCCACAGGGGATTAGAGGACCTCTACCACATGGCCGAGTGCCACGGGTCTATAATCCAGCCTTTAAAACAACCTGGGGTCCTGGACTTTATTTAAAAAAAAAGAAAAAAAAACTACTTGCCGCTTTTTGTTTTTCCTATGGAGTGTCCTTGTGCTTCAGGCAGGCCGCCACGTGTCACGCAAAGACCTCCAAGGGAGGGGGTCAGGCGAGGGGAGGATGCGATGGTGCACCATACTGTTGAGGGAGGAGGAGGACGGATAAGAAGGGAAGAAAAAGCCCGGCAACAGAACCTGTGCCGGGTGTGCCGTGGACATTTTTTTTGGGAAAAGTTATAAAAGCTCCCGGGGACAAGACGTTTGTATTCATTTCACCCTGTGCCCGGAACCTGTGGCCAAAAACAAATTTTTGGGTGGGGGGGTTGGGTGAGTGAAGGTATTTAAAAAAAAATAAAAATAAAAAAATGGGTGAGTGAAGGTATTTAAAAAAAAAAAAAAAAAAAAAAAAAACAGCACTTTTTTTTTTTTTTTTTTTCCGTTGATTGATTGATTGATTGATTGGCCCCACTGGCGCGCACACACACACACACAGGTAAGATTGTATATTTCCGTGTTCTACCAGAAGATTCATTCTATTTTTTTTTATTTTTTTTTGGTTCATTGATTGATTGATTGATTGATTGATTGATTGATTGATTGATTGGTGGGGGCGGGGTAGCCCCCCCACCCCTGTCTCTTATACACATCTAGATGTGTATAAGAGACAGCTCTCTCTCTCTCTCTCTCTCTCTCTCTCTCTCCATCTCTCTCTCTCTCTCTCTCTCATACACACACTCACACTTATACACAGACACAAACACACGACCAAACTCGCGGGGAAAAGAATGACATGAACAAAGAGCAGAGGAACATCGACGAGCGAAAACGAAGAGGGCGGTCGACACTCACCTTGTGATGCAATTCAAATTTTCATTGCCTCACTGCTGCAGGGGCAGCACAGGAAGATGGGTACCTCTTACGAGGGCATATGGCGCAGAGCTCAATAGAATGGGACGCCGGTTGAGGGAGGGCGTCATGGAAAGTTGCGCCCACTACCTACAGGGGCCTGCCGAGAATGTTTTCAGGCCTAGGGGCACGACAGGGTAAATCGGATGTCAGAGGGGTGCGACGCAAATTAATGAAAAATACAGGGGCGCCAGACATATTTTCCTTTTCTTTATCAACATCATATATTGTTGATAAAATTGGCGATGTTGGGGTCCTCACACAGGCTCACAGTCTACCCGGAGGATGGGGCACTGGGACTCGGAGCTGTACCCAGCTTAGCTTTGTCCATCATCAGCCAGAACAGCTACTGAACCTAATAGCCCTCTTCACCCCCTCTCAGGCTGAAGGGATGTCAGAATCTCAACCTGTGCTTTCTAGGACTGGAGAACGGTGGTCCCACAGTAAATCTAAATATCCTACCTTCTTCACCCGAATAAAACGCCAGGTCATTATACCTGTATCTGGACTGAAAATTGCACCAAATACGGCAGCTATAAAGACCGGGCGTTCTATTCTGGTGAAGACTGTAGCCTGCCTGTGTCATCCAAGGGAAAGTATTTGACCATCTGGACAGACAGGAAGTTTTGGCCTCTTCTATGGAATCCGTCTTTTGTATTTTCTTAACCCATTGGGAATTCGGGACTAGGAGGGACCGGCCGCGCCGCGTACCAACGCTCTGGTGCGCTAATCCTGCATTAACGCAGCGACTCAACGCAAGTCATCTCGGTAATCTCAGTATTGAATAATTCCCGAGATGCTTTTCACATTACCGCACGGTGGGCTGTTGTTTATTCGGCGCGATGAGGCACAGTCTCTCTTTCGGCAATTTTTTGGGTGTGGCCTCGTGCTTTCGCGTGGTATTCCGTACGGCGTTTCCCCTTGGGAGGACCAAGGGGCAGGTAGTAGCAGGTTGCCAACTGGGTCGAAGACGGGAGGCATTGACACTTTGGGAGAGATGCTAGTAATGGATAACTCTGTGCTATCGTCTTCGTCTACAAAGAGTCATTCTCCATCACGTTTTTTGGTGACCCAAGCCCTCCTGCAGTGAGTTTTTTGGCAATGCTTGCCCATATAAGGATGTATACACGGTGAATTATCTGTTCAATTGGCAACGAAGGTGAGGGAAAGCCTAGGGCATGGCGAATGGCGCATCCAAGGGCAGCGCCTCCGGAGGCAGTGGAAGAGCAACCGGTGGTGGTGAGACTGCTGTAGGGAGAGTCACACATGATGCACTGATGACTGCCTCGTCTAGAAGCATGGAAACCAGAACTTCAACCGTTGTATTCACTCCACTTTGTGGGCCAGATACATGGAGAATTGCATGCCGATGAACATGAGGATCTAGGTTGTGGCGAATGGCGACTCAGACAGCAGCGCTTCCAGAAGCAGTGGGAGGGCAACTGGCAGTGATGGGACTACTGTTGTGAGGAGCACACGCCAAGAGCTAAGTAAGTTCATCGGCAAGGAACATAGGCTATTCTGTACATGCAGACTCTCATGATGAAAGGATATCCAAAGATTTGATACAAGGAATTTCAAGATGCATGGGTGGGTCTTCTATGATTCAACTTCGGGATTGAAGAAATCGGCAACGCATGTTTGGAGTCAGCCATACAAACCCAAGATGAAAAACAGCTTCGATGGACCGTACGAAGAAGACTTTTCGTGTTTGCATTAACAACCTCCTGTTGCCACTGTTGGTGATTGTTGCCACAGGGGAATCACAAAGAGTGGAAGTTATTTTGATCTTAACCTTTGTCTCATTGGAGGAAGATATTCATTGCGCTCATCCGAGTCTGGCATTCGGCATGACCTCCATATCTCCTGATTAGTCAGGGTCCGTTAGTTTTCAGGTCAGATGCATAAAAGGATGATAATGATTTCCTTATGATAATGGCGTTCTTCATGGATGGACAGTATGCATCTCTTATACCTTGCATCTAACTGATCTCATAGGCCAGATTCATCTCATGCCGTCCTACTTCTTGGTGGGACCTTAGACTAGATCCATTATGTTGCGAGTTTTTGGGTCTCTTTTCTTTTTCTTTCCATAATTGTTGAAGGTTGGAGGGGACTGGTAGCACAGCAGCCTGCCCTGCCATACTGGCGCTCACACCGCCTGAGACTGGCAGCATGTTGACGTCGGCAGCTAAGCCTAGGCATCGGTGTGTGGGGTTATAGACCGTTTTTTTCATAAATCCCGAGGTGTCAACCTTCTCCCGTGCCGCGCAGTAGTTGATACGGCGTTCTCCTTTGTGGAAGACCAGAGGAAGGGAGTTTCTGGTCCCCTGCGGTGCTCTATGGGATATAACCTATGAGCTTTGACTTTCACAACTCTAGAGATTTCAACTGTGGTATTTGCCCCCCTTACGGGCTAAATACATGGGAAATTACATGTTGATGAATATGAAGATCTAGTATGAGGTCATTGGCGACTCAGACAGCGGCGCTTCCAAAAGAAGTGGGAAGGCAACTGACAGCGGTGGGACTGCTGTCGGGAGGAGCTCACCTGTTTGGTGAATTTTCCTTTGGAATTCTCCGGATTACCGGCCTTATGTAGAGATATATTGATGGGTTTTGTTTGTTAGGGTTGAGTTTTATTACAACTTGAATTAGCAGATTTTAATTTCTAGCCCTTGGCATAGGCTAGAGCTATTCTCTTGCTATAGATTTCTTTGAATTGTGATCTTGAGTTGGCGATAGGTTAAGGGTTCTGTTAACCGTAGTCTACAAAATGCCATCTAAAGCATTCGCAAACCGTATGGCCCCGACATTGGAGCAAATCATTCATCCTTCACAAACCGGCTTCCTTAAAGGGCGGCGCATCCATGATAATATCCTCCTAGTCAATGAGCTATTAAGGTTATCTCGACAGTCCAAGTGCAATGCCGCCTTTATTTTTATAGACTTTGAAAAGGCGTACGACCATGTGGACTGACATTTTTTGGATAAAGGCTTAGAGAAAATGAACTTTGGAGGAACCTTTCGGAGATGGGTGCGTATACTTCACCAAAATGCTACCACGCAGGGGCAGGTTCTTCCTTCTACAGAGATCGGTCCGCCAAGGGGACCCGATCGCACCATATTTTTTTGTGGTAGTGATGAAAGCATTGGCGGTCAATCTCAGAGCCAACAGGAACATCAGTAGAATTATGACGACCTCCATTCCGGAGGAGGCATTGCAGGTATGTTCATTGTTTGCAGATGACCTCACATTGATGGTAGACGCCTCCATTCAAAATATGGAGGAAATTGAAAGGCTGACGGTCCGCTTTTGCTCCCTCTCTGATTTGACAATTAACTGGGGTAGCAAAACATTGGGATGGTGGATGCACCACGATGGTGGAAGACCCCCGGAGCGCCCAAATGTGACGTGGCTTCCCTTGGGAACCCCCATCAAAGTCCTGGGAATCCAACTCTCAGCTGAAGGAAAACTTGTTAGTAACGACAATTGGATAAGATGCTCAGCCCTACAAAAGTTGGGAACATGGAAGGACAAAAACACATTACTCTTGGGAAGGGCCCTAGTCATAAACAATGTGGTTTTGGCGACACTCTGGTATAAATCGGCAATGTGGCCGCTGACCAGAGCAGCTTCAAAGACTCTGAAACAACAGGTGGCATCCTTCCTATGGAGACACAACCACGAAGCTCAACATAATATCAGTCGGGTAGCTTGGGATGCGCTGGTGCAACCGAGGACACAAGGTGGTCTATGTATACTCGACCCAACCACACAAACGACCGCCCTTTCACTCCAATTGTTGAAACGGCTCGTTTGCACCCCCGAACTTACCTGGGAACCCCTAGCCTGGGAGCAATTGTCGAGACTGACACCAGAGGCTGCCCCAACCATGCGCCCTATGGTTTGGTTAGATGATGTTTTTTGGGCAATCCCCAGGCCCCCCGCCCGGCCACAGCCACACTCAGATCAGGCCGCTGCTCGCAAGGACCTGCGAAAAGATGACTTTTGGACCAATCGAATTAAAGATTGGAGGACGCTCCCGCTCCCGGATAGGCCATTCCCAGAACGTTAGGAGGAAGTTGTTCGCTAACCCCTATTTGGAAACCGATGGGTGACAGATCAACAGGGGCGGGTTTTTCTCAGATCGCGCCGTTCGTGGAACGGATGGGTAAGAAACAGGTTTATGAGGGTTGGGGATCTGTGGGACCAAACCAGGGCAAACTAGGTCTCAGAGGAGCAGCTGAAAGCACAGCTCCCCCACTGCCAAGGAATAGGTGAGAGGCTAGACTAGATCCTCTTCCCCCTCCTTCTGGCATGGCTGCGGACCCTTCGGCGGGGGCCAACAATGGAGGAAGGTGACTGGGTGGTGTTCAGAGGGGATGCAACTCGTGTAGGGCAAGTGTTCACAGTTAGACCAGAGGAGGTGCTGGTAAACTTTTTCTATCGAACACGGATGAACCGGTTGATCAGGGGAGTGTCGGATGAGGTCTACTAGATGGATGCTGCAATAGTCCACAGGGTGAGGGTCCTGCGAGAAGGGGACTTGTGGGTGGCATTCAAACCGGAGGTGCTGATCCAGGACCTCCCCATGGATGCAACTGAGTGGAGATGGAAGATTCCAACGAGGAGCGGCGGACCAAAATTTCGTTATCTCCACTCACTGGGCGTTAAGGCATCCTATCGGATGCTTAGGACTAGACTCAACTTGAAGGACCGCATAGTGGATCGTTGGGCAAGGCACTTAAATGTCCCATTGAATGCCCAGACACCCATAAAATGGTTTAAAGGGGTAAAATCCAAACCGGCCAAGACCGCCTTGCTCCCATGGCAGATCTCTCATCGTCGCTTACCCACAAGCGCATGACTCATTCACCATACCCACCTAGAGCAGAAAGGGTTGACTCACCCCTGGTGCTTGGCGTGCAACGAAGGTTTTCCTTCTTGGAAGGCTAACGAGACAATAAAGCATTTTTTTCTGCAATGCCCAGCTTCAGTCTTGATGTGGCATGGGTGGGTTCGGATTTGGAACCAGCTAGGCACGGTGTCGGGCGACGGAAGGATAGTCGGCCACCCTAGTTTCGGCAAATTGACTTGGAATAATTAGCTAGAGGAGAGTCGGTTGGGGCTTTCGCTCGGACAGTTGGGAAAAATCAGGGGTACCCAGAGTACCCCAAAATTAGGATGTGACAATCGCCGAGACTAGCCCTTGAAATCGGCGAGAGGGACTACCTCTCTCACTTCGTTGACGCCTACCTCATTTCCGCCCGCCCCAAGCCTGTTTCCGAAATGGCTGGCCGCGGGACGACAATATGATAATAGATCTAGGCGTAGCCCCTTTACAAGTTCACAATTATTGTGGGAAAAAGCTCTCGAATATCGCTAATTCTAATATTAAAATTATAAATGATGAAAAAGAAATAAAACATCAGAAGGGAAGAGAAAAACGGAATATTCTTTAATTTATTTAAATTCATCGGCATTTAATTTTTAATGGGGTCGCCCTCAATTATTGATATTTCTGATAATATAATTAAAAATATATAAAAAAAATCAAAAGTAATAAAAGAAAAGAAAACAAAGAATTTGCGTTATTTAATTTGATTCCATAGGAATTTATTTTTGACGAAATTGCTTTTATTTTCGTTATTTTCGATAATGGGATTCAGAAATAAGAAAAATAAATAAAAATGATAAGAAGGGAGAAAAACCATGATTATTAAACGATTGACGAAATTTTGCTCAATTTATTCACGATCGGAATTACCCCCGGATTACTTATTTACTCTATTTCTGACGATCTTCACTATTTCGCGATGATTGAGATTGCTCGCATGGCCTATCTGATTTCCCCAATTTCTAGCCTCACTGTGACCCATGTGCTATAGGTGTGTGTGTTATGAGTGTGGCATTAGATGGCTGTCGTAGTGTTGCAGTTGTGTTACTTCGGTCGAGCCGCTCGTCATCATTGTGTCGGTGTGGCCGCTGCTCCGGTTCGGACATGAGGTTCGAGACAGGTTCGAAACTATCACGGCAGGGCTGCATGGGCTCGAGCCATGTTTCAGGTTCGATATGGGCACGACATCGACATGGCACGGTTGCCTCATGTTTGGCTTTGGGTTACGGCGGCTTGATTGAAACGGGGCGGCTGTCGGTTTGACTTTGGCACCGCCATGACACTAGGACAGCGTACAGTGGTGAGGTACCATTGGGTTTTGGCCTGTGACACTTACGCTCGTGAGTACGACAACGAGCCTGGGGCTGCAGAGACTCACTCTGGTTCAAAGTCACTAATTTCAGCCTGTTGAGGGCAGAGGGTTCATTACGGGTAAACGACATTATGACGTGGCATGGTTCCTGGATGCGAGCGCAAGTTTGGTACAGACGCGGCTTTTACCTTGGTTGGTCCGGTTCTGAGCTGCTGCACCTTGTTCCGGATTGATGCCAATATATTTCGCGATTTTCTGCGACTACTCGCCTTGGTACAGTCACAGGTTCGGTGCGGTGTCCAGTTCAGGGACAGGGACACTTGCTGATTCAGGGGGGGCAAGTTCTGTGAAATTTTCAGGCCTGAATTAGACCTGCTGGGTCAGGCCTCGATACCAACTGAGGGGACCACTTCGCAGGCTCGACAATCCGGGCCTAAAACTCTGACGCCGTGACGGACCGGTACCCACCCAAGGCCGTGGCTCCAGCAGATGTGGATGGGACGACCGGGGACGGATGTTGTGGTTGAGCGAAGGAGGCAATAAGATAGGGGGACAAATTTTGAGAAGGGGGATTCGGACAAGGCAAGGGTAAAGGGAAAGCGTGCATTGTGTACCCCACCCACATTCCAGTTCGGGGCAGGAGAGGTCAACCCGTAGCGAACCGGTACGCGTGGCTGGTGCAAACCTCCGTACAGTGCGGAGTAGGGCGGGAACCAGTGACTGAAAGGAAAAAAAAAAAAGATGTGTCAGGCGTACGCCGCCGGGAATAGAGCTCCGTTCAAGGCAGGGCGAGTGTACGAAGATGAGTGTATGGGGCGCGCGCACCACCCGGACGTGGCGAGCGGGGAGCTCTTGAAGAGTGAGCCGAGTGTACCCAACCCACATCGAGGTTCCATACGGAAAGGTTAATGCTCAGAGGTTGAGCAACAAACAAGCACGTGTGGCTAGAGTACAGCTCGACTCAGGGTGTGGGAAGAATGGTTCGCGAGGAGACGGGCGGAGCGGTATCCAGGGGTGTGCCAGGTGTACGCTGCATGTTCCAGGAGATGATTGGGGAAGGGGCTGACAGGAAGCGCGTTCCAGGCGTACCCCGCTTCGGCCTGTACTGGTGATAGCGGATGGGAACGCTCCGAAGGTTTGAACGGGGAGGATCTGTTAGCCGCCCATAGCGAGTGCGGGGCAGACAGCGCGCTCAATGACCGTGCTCGGGCGCAAATTAGCGAGGGCTCGGAAGAGCCAAGACGCTTTGGAGATACGGAGGGCGAAGTGACGAGCTTGTGCCCCTAGGTGCTCTAGCACTGCGCTGTAGGCTCAGGGAGTGACCGGGCTCCGCGCTCGGGTGAGCAGGCCAGGAGAGAGAGAAAGGCAGGGATTGTGACGAGTGTTTAGCGGCTCGGAGAGGAAGTCTGATCGGTCAAACGAAATGGGAGACCGCCATAATCACCACCGCGGAGGGATCATCAGGTGTGCCGTCGTTCAACGCATTCATCTTGCTCGTCGGCTCACTAAGCAACGACCGGGATTTGCGGGGCATGTTTCGAACCATCAGGTTGGACAGTTATTTACTTAAAATCTGTGAATTCATCTCCGATACTAGGCAAAGACAAGCTCCTGGTTCAGACTGACACTGCTTGGGCCGTTGTTAATCATTGAGTTAGCGCCCACCTATTGGTACGGTGACGAACTTCGGTTGGGGGGAACTTCATATACGGGATGAACATTTCTTTGGCGTGGTCGTATCCATGTCCTCAAGTTCAGGACAAAGGCAAACCCTCAGGTGCCTTTTGAATTCGCTCTAACGACTGACCAATCAGGGCGTCATTAGATACAACGGATGAGCGAAAAAAAAAAAAAAAAAAAAAAAAAAAAA
>BFEA01000069.1:2625143-2651748 GCA_003427395.1 Chara braunii | reverse complement strand
GGAGTCCCTCCACATCTCAACCCGGGAAGAAAGGCCAAGCCTCAAAGAGGCTAACTGGAAACAGGGTCCAGTGTCCCATGCTCCTGTTGACATTTATTGCTATTTCCAAACAAGAAAGAGAGGAAAAAACTCCGACTACTAAACACAGAGAACCGAACTATCTCTCGAACCATGATCATACCAGCATTTATATCCGGTTTTTCAAATTTTGGACGGAGCTTCCTCCGTTCTTTTTTTTCTTTTTTTAGATCTCCCTCCCTTTCTCCCTTCCCCCCTCCGACCCCCCCGCCCCCCCCCAAAAAAAAAAATAAAAGAGGAAACTACGCTGGAGTCACAAAAGGCGTCATAATCACAAAAGGAGTCAGAATTGCACCATGGCCCAAGATACAGTTTCGGACTGCAGCTCGGGCAATGTATACAACCCAGGTTTCTGGCCAGATACTAGGGTGGCCGAAGTGCAATAATTGCAAAATGTATCTTGCCCATAGTGCAATCATAACTCGTTTTTGTGACTTCACTAAAGTTAGGGCCTAGTTGCACTACTCACCATCCTTCACATTTCGCGGCGGATCCGTGGAGAGTGAAAAATATGAGAATCGTGTAGAACTCGCCACGAGATTTCTTCTACAGAAACGTTAAAAAAAATTGTCTCCCCCATGAAGCCCTGCACTCTCCAGAAAGATGTTCTGTGGCGAGTTCCTAAGACCACCCTTCACAAACTGCATTCAGGGGGCGGGGAAACTGAATTCAGGGCCTCGTTCCACTACTCTCCATCCGCCACGCATGGCGGACGCGACTTGGTTCCATTGCATCGCCAATAGCCACGAAATGGAGGCTGTCAGAATTTGGGTGTGAAATAGCCAAGGCTTTCCATTTCCCCTGCCTGCAACGGCCCTTCGTGGAGGCTCTACTACTCCTCACCCCTCAGCGAAATGCTTTGTGTGGCCATTGCCCCTGACACAGCCATCCTGACAGTAGACCTGCGTTGTCCCCTAGTGTTGGCACGTTTTAGCTGCACCTGGAGTGATTTCCAGTCCGAGTACATGGTGAAGAGAAGGCGGCCACCGTTCCATTAGCTCGCCATCCGCCACAGTCCTGGGAGCAGGCCGGGACAGCAACCACAGCGCACCTGGAGGCGGTGATGTAATGGAACCAAGACCCTTTTTCCGCCAGAAAAATGCAGTTTTCGGCCTCGCCAAGTCTCGCCACTGTTTGTGGTGGATGGCCAGTAGTGGAACGAGGCCCTCACTCTCCACAAGTTGTGTCTACGGTGGGGCTAGCCGTCTGACACATTTTGCATTCTCCAAGTTTGGCGAGTAAGAGCAACTTGGCCTATGGCGGTAGTGCAACTAGGCCCTTACTCGAAAAAGAAAAGAGGTTCCCAAAAAAAAAGAAAAAAGAAAAAAAGAAAAGAGGGTAGCTTCCGTCGAGTGTTGTTCTTAGGGCCTAGACACACCGCTGTCGAAAAAGGACCAATGCCCCCCGTACTATACCCAGAGCCTCGCTCCACTACTCTCGACATGCACAAAAGACAAAAAAATCATGGCCGTGTATCTTTCCATGTTCTAGCCGAAGATTCAGTTCCGTTTTGCAGATTTAGAGAGTAGTGGAGCGAGCCTCAGCGAAGCCCATAGAGTAGCAAGAGGATCAGACAGAGATAAGGAATAATATATATACGATATGTATATATAAAATATTCATAGATATAATTTTTTAATATTAGTAGATCTATGGAGAGAAGAAGAAGAAAAAAAAAGGACCAATGCATCATATTCCCCATAAAGATGCATTCCTTGCTATTCATGGACTCATAGTTCATAGCAACGGACTGTGCCCTGTCTCTTATACACATCTAGATGTGTATAAGAGACAGGCCCATAGAGTAGCAAGAGGATCAGACAGAGATAAGGAATAATATATATACGATATGTATATATAAAATATTCATAGATATAATTTTTTAATATTAGTAGATCTATGGAGAGAAGAAGAAGAAAAAAAAAGGACCAATGCATCATATTCCCCATAAAGATGCATTCCTTGCTATTCATGGACTCATAGTTCATAGCAACGGACTGTGCCCTGTCTCTTATACACATCTAGATGTGTATAAGAGACAGGCCCATAGAGTAGCAAGAGGATCAGACAGAGATAAGGAATAATATATATACGATATGTATATATAAAATATTCATAGATATAATTTTTTAATATTAGTAGATCTATGGAGAGAAGAAGAAGAAAAAAAAAGGACCAATGCATCATATTCCCCATAAAGATGCATTCCTTGCTATTCATGGACTCATAGTTCATAGCAACGGACTGTGCCCTGTCTCTTATACACATCTAGATGTGTATAAGAGACAGGCCCATAGAGTAGCAAGAGGATCAGACAGAGATAAGGAATAATATATATACGATATGTATATATAAAATATTCATAGATATAATTTTTTAATATTAGTAGATCTATGGAGAGAAGAAGAAGAAAAAAAAAGGACCAATGCATCATATTCCCCATAAAGATGCATTCCTTGCTATTCATGGACTCATAGTTCATAGCAACGGACTGTGCCCTGTCTCTTATACACATCTAGATGTGTATAAGAGACAGGCCCATAGAGTAGCAAGAGGATCAGACAGAGATAAGGAATAATATATATACGATATGTATATATAAAATATTCATAGATATAATTTTTTAATATTAGTAGATCTATGGAGAGAAGAAGAAGAAAAAAAAAGGACCAATGCATCATATTCCCCATAAAGATGCATTCCTTGCTATTCATGGACTCATAGTTCATAGCAACGGACTGTGCCCTGTCTCTTATACACATCTAGATGTGTATAAGAGACAGGCCCATAGAGTAGCAAGAGGATCAGACAGAGATAAGGAATAATATATATACGATATGTATATATAAAATATTCATAGATATAATTTTTTAATATTAGTAGATCTATGGAGAGAAGAAGAAGAAAAAAAAAGGACCAATGCATCATATTCCCCATAAAGATGCATTCCTTGCTATTCATGGACTCATAGTTCATAGCAACGGACTGTGCCCTGTCTCTTATACACATCTAGATGTGTATAAGAGACAGGCCCATAGAGTAGCAAGAGGATCAGACAGAGATAAGGAATAATATATATACGATATGTATATATAAAATATTCATAGATATAATTTTTTAATATTAGTAGATCTATGGAGAGAAGAAGAAGAAAAAAAAAGGACCAATGCATCATATTCCCCATAAAGATGCATTCCTTGCTATTCATGGACTCATAGTTCATAGCAACGGACTGTGCCATTCTCTTGGGGAAGATACACAATGTTTTTTGTTTTTGCTTAATAATAAAGTGACGCTAAAAGTAGTGTTATTATACCTTTCTCTGCCCTTTGGCTAAGATCAGTTTCTTTTTTTTTTCTTTTTCGGGAAAGATCAGTTTCATATCTTTTTTTTTTTTTTTTTTCACTTTCATATCTGGTCCATCAGGCCACAAGTTAGCTGTGTTACGGCGCGTTCATTGACGTTCAGGTTTTGAACGCGGTGAACGCGGGTAAACGCGTTTGTGCAGATGGGTTTTGGCGGTTGGGGGTGGGCTGGGGGCCGTGTGTGTGTGTGTGTGTGTGTGTGTGTGTGTGTGTGTGTGTGTGTGTGTGTGTGTGTGTGTGTCTGTGTTTGTGTCTGTGTGTGTGTGCGATTGATTGATTGATTGATTGATTGGAAGGGAGGGTGGAAGGGGGAGGTGGCGGAAACGGAAGTGGAAGCGGAAGGCCGGGCGAAACCGGTTATTTTTTTTCTAAGTTTGAATCAATCAATCAATTAATCAATTTATATATCAATCAATCAATCAATCAATCGATCAATCAATCAATCAATGAAATCTTGATTGATTGATTAATTGATTGATTGACTGATCGATTGAGCGAGTCGGGTGTCGTTGATTGATTCATTCGCTATGCGCGCCACTCTGCACAACGCCCCTCCCTCGATCGATTGATTGAAAAAAAGGGTAGTGCCACGTGGCACTGCGGCGACAACATATTAGTGTGTATATGTGTATCTGTCATTGTGTGCGTGTGTGTATTCAATCAATAAGTCAATCAATCAATCAATCAAACGATTGATCAATCAATTAATCAATCAATCAATCAATCAATCAATCAATCAATCAATCAATCAATCAATCAATCGATCAATCAATCGAAACTGATTGATTGATTCATCAATTCATTGATTGATTGATTAATTGATTGATTGATTGATTGATTGATTGATTGATCGATTGATTGATTGATTGATTGATTGATTGATTGGTGGGGGAGGGGTCCTCCCTCCCCTCCCCTCGACACTCCCGCATGCGCACACACGCACATACGCACACACACATCACACACACACATGCACAAACACACACACGTGTTTGTTATAGGCAGGAGGACATCGGCGACAATGCGCGGATTGGGTTCGAGATCGGGATCCGGATCGGGATCGGAGATGCACGGAGTCAGGCGGAGGTAAAGCAGTGGGCCCGGTGAGCGCCGGAGGTGGGGTGAAAACGCCCCTTCCTTTTTGTTTTTTTTCTAAATTTCTTTTAACCAAATCAATCAATCAAACAATCAATCAATCAATCAATCAGTCAATCCATCAATCAATCAATCAATCAATCAATCAATCAATCAATCAATCAATCAATCAATTGATCAATCGATCAATCGATCAATCAATCAATCGATCAATCAATCAATTGATCAATCAATCAATCGAAACTGATTTTTTGATTAATCGATTCATGGATTGATCGATTGATTGATTGATTGATTAATTGATTGATTGATTGATTGATTGATTGACCGATTTATTAATTGATTGATTGATTTGGTTAAAAAAAGTTTGAATAAATTGAATATGCAGGCGCAGCGGGACCCAGACAGGCCGAAGAAGGAAAAGAAGAAGGAGAAGAAGAAGCAAAAGAAGGAGAAGAAGGAGAAGAAGGAGGAGTAGTAGAAGAAGGAGAAGAAGAACAAGAGGGGGGGGGGGGAGATACCCCACATGGTGACGTGGCAGCACAGCTGCTCCGCGAAGATGCGGAAGAAAAATAATTAAAAACAAAAGGCCGAAAAAAAAACCCGAAATCTGCGGCGCTTTTCCACATCAGCACTCCGCTAAGGAGGAGAAAAACAACATGAAAGAAGGAAAACCGAAAAACGGGAAAAGCAAAAAAAAAGATTAAGAAGAAAAAGAAGACCCCCCTTCCTTTTTCGTTTTTTTTTTAACTTTTTTTAACCAAATCAATCAATCAATCAATCAATCNGGGGGGGGCGACCCTAATCAATCAATCAATCAATCAATCAATCAATCAATCAACCAACCATCCATTTTATGAGCAAAATAGAATGAATCTACCGCTAGAACATTGAAATGTACACTTTTTTTTGTTTTGCTTTTTTGACTAACCAAACCCCCCACCCATGGTCTGCCACGCGCGCATGCGGATGGGTGGGTTGTGTTAAAAAAAATCGCGCCATGTGGCCCGTGGCGCGTTTGAACGCGTCCTCCGGGCATTTGAACTCTCGCGTTCCCAACGGTCACATAGCAAGTTAGGAAGAAAAAAAAGGAAAAAAAAGGTAGTGTTATTTGTTGTTTCAGAGATTAAACTGATCAGAACAGAAACTACACTTGGGGCCTCGCTCCACTACTCTCTACACGCAGAAAAAAAAATAAAAAAATGGCAATGTATCTTTACAGGTTTTAGCCACGGATTCAGTCTCATTTTGCACATTTCCATAGTAGTGGAGGAATGCCCTTGATCTTCAAGTTAGCCAAAAGGCCAAGAAAGGGCCTCTCCATACTACACTGGATTCTAAGTGTTCTCTTTGCGGTATATGGCTTCTCGCTCCACTACACAATGCTCCACACGAATTTGGACTCTTCCCGGCCCAATGCACAATGCTCCACACGAATTTGGACTCTTCCCGGACCAAGTGCATTGGGACGAGTCCACTGTTTTGAATGTACAGGTCCAGAAAAGAGTCCAGATGCATGTGGAGTGTTCTGTAGTGCAGCGAGGCCCATGCTCCCCAGGACAAAAGAAACCAAGTTAAGTAGAGAGACGAGAACTTAGCAAACCGGGTCTGCCTGTCTCCCCCAGGACAAAAGAAACCAAGTCAAGTAGAGAGACGAGAACTTATCAAACCGGGTCTGCCTGTCCGCTTTCCATAAATAGCCCTAGTGACACAATGGCTGGCTATGCCGGCCAAAAAAGATAAGAACTGGACAGCTGGCGGTTAGGTAAGGCTTGGCGCAGGGTTGGGTGTACTGGTGGCCTCTACAATTCTAAAAACACACCTAAGGGGGGGTACCCAGGAGCTACACTCTATACTTTCCCTTTCTTTTTTTGGTTGAATCATCAGTGAAAGGCCTATTCTTGGAGTTGATAACAATGGCCCAGAGCAATTGATGATAGGAAGGGTGGGTGGGGTCTTTTGCCCCTTTTGCGGGGCCAATCCCGATAAGTTCGCGATAACCAATGCCCATTGCCCATTACCAAAGGGTGACACTTTTTTCGTTTTTTGCCGCTTTTGCGGGGGCAATTACGACAAGTTTGCGATAACCGATGCCCGTCTCCAGAGGCTCACAAATTTTTCGGGTTTTTTTTTTTTTTTTTTTTTTTTTTTTTTTTTTTTTGAAGTATCGAACCTCTACAACAACCATTTTGGGGGTGATTGAACCCAGGGACCTTGTCCCACTAGCTCCGTTGAGGTAGGTCAAAGTTGGGTTTTCGACGCTGGCTGTGTGACTGTACGCGGCAACGGAAATCGTCGGAGATGCAAGTCGTCCAAGTCATCTAGCGGTCCGGTTTTAATTAAAAAAGGCAATAGATACTATCCTTTCTTTTTCTTACAACAAAAAGCAGAAGTAAATCCTTTCTCTCGAATACTACTCCGGGTACTCCCCTACCCTCGGCACTTTACGTTGAGCTAGCTGTCTCCTTTTTTTCGAGACAGCTAGCTCAAGGACCCTCTTGTTCCCCCGAAAGGCTGTTGTTTTAGAGAAACTGTACGAGCCTCCTTCCGTTTGCCATTTTTGTACAAAAGGGATTCGGCCAACTCTTCATTTTCTGCTGTGGAATGGAAGTGCCCGTATGCCACTCCTATTGTGACAAAAGAAGAACCAGAACAATTATATTCGTGCCATTTACAAATGCATTTCTCATTTGACATTGAATTAGAATGATTTTTTTTAGCTGTCGCACTGTTGAGCTGTCTCAACTAAACGGTACAAAGTGGGACAAGGTCCCAGAGGAGATGAATAGAAGGCTCTCTACTAACTGCCAAGTTCTGCACTCGTCCTCTTCTTTGTTTTGTTTTTTTTTGTTTTTTTGCGTTCTTGGGAACGTCCTCTTCCCAGTCTTCCGAGTATTAAACATCCTCTTCTATGGACCACTGCAAGAGGTTTTGTCTTTATTGAGTCTCTCAAGATAGAAAGTGTAAATGCTTTACACCCCTGTTCATCATGTCTTCCTGCGAATCTGTGTTAGGTTGACGGAAGTTGAAGGGCATACTCACACGAGGACCGAAAGTCTCAAAATTTGAAGAATTGGGGTCCTCATGTGGTCAAGTCTCAAAATTTTGAAGCATTAGGGTCCTCCTGTGGTCAGACGGGGGGACTTGTCCAGAAGTGAAGAGACCTGACAGTGCTGACACTTCGCCCTCCGGGCGCGCTCGGGGCAAGTGTGCGTAGTCACACGGGCGAGGACCAAAAGAGTGGATGAAAAAGTTTTATTTCTTTTACACTCTAAAATGATGTAAGAAAGGAATCTTGTGGAAGGACGAAGTGGGAGGAGGCGCCGTAGCGCTCGAGTCCTACGACGCGCGTGCGTTAAAAGTTAGGGTTTGTCTGAACGCGGAGTTCGCCGCCATGACCCGGAGCACTCAGCACGGGGAAGGTGTGTCACAGAGCGGTCGGGCTTCATTGTGAGCTCGAGCAAAAGTGGCTGAACTTGTCCTTAGGCATGGAGAAGGAGGGGTGGAGCTGCATCCGGGGATGAGGAGTCAGTGAGTTTTGTGTCTTGGAATCTTCTGAACCGAAGATCGCCATACAAGGCGACCTTCCTATGGAATGCAATCTTATTGCGGTGGGCGAGAAGACAGCCTCGCCATGATATGCTTGTCGTATGTGAGAGGGTCATACTCCCCTTAAAGGGCGCCCGCAGGGCTGAGGAGGCGCGGAAGGGGGAAAAGTGAAGGGTGAACGATCAGGAAACTGGAAACAGTACGGATGGGTTGCGAAGCGAATAGCCCTAGGGCATCTGGTGGAAGCGAGCTTTAGGACGGTAAGGCGGTGGCGGGATCGGTCTGTCACCGCTTGGCTGGTGGCAAAGTTTCTCTGTACAGCGGAGGAGGTAATGCCCTAAGTCCCTCTTCTCTCAACTCGTGTCTGTCGGATGGAAGTGTGGTGCTTGGCCAGTCACTAGGGCTTCGACTCGTCTTCCCTTTGTTTTTTGTCTCTTTTTTCTTTCTGCTTCCTCCAATATGCCGGCTTTTCTCACCTCTCCTTTTCTCTGCGCCAACGTTAGGAAGAGGCGTTTCCGTTCTTATGAGTAGGGAAGACAGCTGTATGTCGTCTTTTCCCCTTTCCCTCTCCTGTTCGAATAAGTGTCTCTCTATGCAAACGGTAGGAAAAGGCGCTTCTGGTCTCTGATTTCTCACCCGTTTGTTGTCGGAGACCTGTTTTCGCCCAGAAGTTCAAGTTATACACCCGCTGGAAATGCGCAGTCTTGTAGGGCGTTCACCCCTCAGGCACTAGCCACGGTGGTGTGTGTTCACTTTACCTGTCTCATCAGTTTTTTTTTTGGTGTTCTATACCTCCCCGGGGAGAGGTAGCCGATATTGTCTTATTTTTTAAACCTTTGCTTTCCTCTTTCGGCAACCTTGTATGCTAGTCCGGCGAAATCCATCTTGGAAGAGGCAGCGAAGGGGGCCTGATCCCGTTCTTCGTGCCATGCATACCTCCGAGAAAAAGGACAGGTAGGGGTCTCGTATTTGGACACTGCCCACTCACCCGCTCAGTACCGTTCTGACAAGGAGGTCCAATGACTAGACTAAGGGCTTCGCTGCACTACTCTTGAATCTTCGGCTAGAATATGGAAAGATACGTGGCCATGATTTTTGTCTTTTGTGCATGTCAAGAGTAGTGCAGCGAGCCCCGAAGTAAGTAGGGGGAACTTCTTCTTTTTTTTTTTTTTTTTTTTTTTTTTCCATTCATTTGCTACAGATTAGATGCGAGTGAGTAGCCCTAGATGGTTGGTGGAAACGAACTTTAACGCGACAAGCAACTGGCGAGATTTCCCATCACCGCTCGGCAGGAGGCTGGGTTTCTTTGTACGGCGGAGGAGGTAATGCTCTATTCTCCCAACTCATGCCCGTCGGAGGGTAGTGTGGTGTATGGTCAGGATACTAGGGCATTGGATTCGTTTCGCCCGGCTTTCTCGTCGTTTCATTTTTCTTTTTCTTTTTTCTTTTTCTCGTTCCCTCGATTTTTCTGGGCCACGCGAGACGATTCTGTTCTTACGAATAGTAAAAACAGCTGTACTTCGCCTTTTGTTCTGTCCGTGTTGCTATAGCTAGGGTTTCCGCCGTCGGTCTTTGTACCCATTGGTTGTCGGGAACCTGGCTTCGCCTAGAAGCTCAGGTTAACATCCGCCGGAAAGCCGCAGTCCTGTGGGGTGTCTTCACCCCTCTAACACTATCCACGGTGTTGTGTGGCCATCTCACCTGTTTCATCAGTAGATGGTTTTGCTCCGAGAGGTGACTTCTACTCCCTCGCGGAGAGACAGCCGGTATGGTTTTAGTTGGTTATGAGAAATCTTGTCTCTCGGTTCTCCATCGCCTGTCCCATCTGCTACTTTCTTGATAGAGGTTTGGCCGACTAAGGTTGTATGGTTAAGACCAGTCCCCACATCCATCCACGTATCCGGAACGTCCCTGGACATATCGGGTAACGAACTGTTATCGCCCCGCCAACACCCTTGGTGGGGTTTGGCGGGTACGATAGTAGAGACCGAACCCAAGGGCTCCCATATCCTTTTCTATCGTGGTGGTCTCTACTTTTTTTTTTTTTTTTTTTTTTCATAGAACGCACCCGAAAGACGGAGTGGTGGAGCCCAAATTCGCTCTTACTGATTCAGCATGTATAGTAACATGCACCAAGCACAGGACACAGAAATGGATCTCCAAACTCCTCCGGATGGGGAACAAACCCAGATGATGGCGGGGGGAGAAGAGTTGCAATCCGGAACTGGGTCAGGCAGCGGAGGGGGGGACCCCTCCCCCACCCAAACACAGGGGATGCCTTGGTCTGGCTTTGCCCCCTTCTGGGCTAATAGACCACGGGGTACCGGGGAACCTCTTAGTGAATCAGGACGTGGGGTAAACTCTTCCATAGCTGTCTCTTATACACATCTAGATGTGTATAAGAGACAGGGGTAGGAGCGCTCTAGGAGCCATGAGCGCAGGAAGAGGAGACAGAGGCAGGGGGGGTAGGGGAAGGGGGGAAGGAGGAGGCTATGGAAGAGGAGGTTTTGAACGCCAACCCACCTCGGGGAGAGTAGATTGGTTCCCTGTGGAAGAGAACGATTCCGGCAGTGACGAGGAGGATCATGAAGGAATGGAAGGCCAGGTCAATGGAGGGGGCTCGTCCAGTAGCTGCAATGAGGTGGAAGAGATCAGGAAGATGTTGGACAAATGCTTCGACCGCATGGTGATCCCGGATATGTCCAAATTTGCCAAGTTTGAAAAAAAGGGGAACACAGTTACCTTGACAGTCCCCCCAACGGTCGAAGAGGCGCAGGTGGGATGGATGAAAGATAACGTTGTTGTAGTTTTTTTCCAGGGTAACTTCAAGTCGGTATCAGCGGATAGGAAGGAACAATGCATTAGGGGATTTGAGGATTCCATCCTCCCGCAAAGCCTCCACCATAAAGAGAGACGCAGGGTTCACCAGGAAGGCCGTAATGCCATGTCATACTTCCCGAGGGATAAGAAACTCATTGAAATGATGCTTAACATGAAGAATCACAAAATTAAAATTGACAACACCACATACAAAATGATGTTAAAAAAATGGATGTCCCCAGCAGAGCTGGAGGCCGCCAAATCAGAAGAAGAGTTTAGTAAAATCTGGATTATGGCGTTGCGAGTTCCCTGGCTGGCAGGTCCCTTCGTGCGCTCACAACTTGAGTACGCAGTGGGGAAATTTGTCAAACAACACCCACCGAAGCGGTATGATGAATGTCCCAAACTTAACAACCTGAAATTCGATATGCCACGAGACAGGAAAGACCGAGTGCCCGAATTCCTTGATTGGCCTCAGGCAAATGGTAGAGTCATTTGTATACAAGTTGTCACACAGATGACAGATTAGTGTCCCATGTGTTGGAAATACGGACATGCCACGGAAACATGCCCTCAGACGATCGAAATCAACACTTTGCAGCAGAGACAGCTTGGGGGGGGAAACCGGTTTCACAATCTTGGTACAACGGAAGTTCGGGCCCGGGGGGACTGAGGGCAGGCGCCGCTAGGTACCCAGTCTTAACCTGCGATCGCAACATTCTCAACCCTCAACGTCGCGGGCAGCAGAACTGCGCCCAGCATTCATCTTTGGTCAGACTGGCGGACAAGCTCGGGGGCAAATGCGAAGCCCCAGCCCTAGTATGGGAATACAAGGAACCTAGCCGTTTCCTGGCCCCACACCAGACCCGCTTCCAGTTTCCACACCAGGGCAGTCCCTGGTCACTTCGGAGTCTGGGGGTGGTCAGATGATGCCAACGATAACGCCACCAGTAGCAATGGCACCCGGGGCAACGAGAGCTACCAACCCTGTGCATAAGACATTACACCCCAACTCGCAAAAAGATAATCCCGTTCATACCGACACGCAATGCCGACAGACAACAGTAGAGCCTCAAAAGGCGACCGCAATCATCACAGATGAGAAATCGTTCAGTCTTGGACCAAGTTCGACCCTTGGGAAAGGTCCGGCCCGGGGGAAGCACGAGGTAGAACAAAGTTCCCACAGCGCTTCCATACCTTCTCAGACGCATACCACGAGCCAGCGAGATAACCAGGAGGGAATACCGGGGGAATCATGCCAAGTTAGTTCGGGCAAGGTGCTCCAGTGTGAGGAAATGGAGAATAAAGACAGCAGCAGGGTCGAGGGGGGTATGAAAATCAACTCCGCCACTCAGGCTGTTCTTCCAAATGACATTGCAGACACAGGAAACGAGCAGTCACACCCAGCCGTTCCCGGGCCCAGGGTTAGGGTCGTTACCATGCCCATGGTTGGGGCCGGTCCCAGGCCCACGGTTGGGCCCCAAAGTGACCCAGACAAAACAAAAGAGCTGACCAGATCAGCTGGTCCAGCAGAACTACCCTCTCCGAAAGACGATCCCCGAGGTTTAACCCCATCCACTTACAAGACAGCAAGTGATATAGCTCCTATCCCCAAGCCTGCAGAGGAGGGTACTGTGGGAACAGTAATCCCTGTTGCCCCGGGCCCTCGTGAGTCCACTATGGTAGTTGAGCCAACGGTACCGGAGGGACAGGGGGCATTTCCCAACATATCGGTAGGGCCGCTTGGTGAGTATGAAGACTCCACCGATGAAGATTGTCCCTCCAAGGAAAAGAGGGGAAGGAAAGAAGGCAGAGAAAACTTGTGTCAACCAGCAAAATACAGGGGTCCAAATATCTGGTCCCCCTGATATGCAGGAAAACCCCAGAAGGGATTGTCTTCCTCGCATACAGCATGGGCACTAATATAAAACTAATCACTCCGAAGCCGGTCGACAGCAGCCTGTCACAGGCTGAGATGCTAGCAAAAGTCAAGAATTACCTGGGAAGGAATGCCCCAGTCAGATCTGTTCCTGGTATGGGGACCAGGAGAATCCAGAGGACTGGCAATACACACATTAGGGTCCAGCTGTTTGTCGCCCCGTCCGATGTCTGGCCCAGTGAATCAGACCTGGAACAGCTCACTCAAAGCAAGGGGGTGTGGTGCCCACTCGAGTGGGCGAAAGATGAAAATCTCGTGCACGCCAACATGGTTTATACCGCGGAAGGGATTTCAGGAGACGTGTTGGTTGAATATAACCAGCAGCTGTCAGCGGACACAAACCTATTCTCTGCCTATTTTGATAGAATTTTGTCTTCACCTTGGCAAGGTAAGGGAGATAGTACTGCAGATGCAGCAGAGGACAGAAAAAGGAAAACCACACTCACCACACTTCAGTTAAGCACAATCACAAGAGCGGCCTTGGTGGTGACGGTTGGTACAGCAGAGGGGGAGACTATATCCACGTTCCCCCCCGATGACCTGACCCGTATTCAAGAAGCAGGGGGTGCAGGTCTTAATGAATAAACTCAGGGTAGCCTCCTGGAACGTTAGAGGCCTTGGGGATGCGAATGGTAAATTTAAATAGGCAAGGCTTAAGACATGGATTCATAAAAAAAGAATCCATGTTATGTTGCTCCAGGAGACTAAATTAGATGAAATTAAAATACAGGAAGCAAAGTGGAAATGGCAGGGTCCCCAGTTTTGGGCCCCTGCAGATGGTACCAAAGGGGGAACCGGGATCCTGTTTCACAAGGATCTCAATATGACCATCCTAGATGAGTTCTCTGACTCTCTGGGACGGTGGTCTTGGGCGTCAGTCTGCATCGAGAATATTGATTGGACCTTCGCATCAACTTTCGCTCCGGTAGATAGACGGGAGAAAATCCAGTTTTTTGACATCCTTCCGAAGATCTTACCAAATAACGAAAATTTGGTGGTGGGGGGAGATTGGAACACAATCCTTGATCCTGCCCTGGACTCCTCCGCCACAGCCCCCATCAGGAATGACACCATGGCATTGTGGGATATGGTAGAAAGTATGGAGCTGGTAGACCCTTTTAGGCAGTTACATCCTCAAACGACAAAATTTACATGGGTTTCCCACACACCCAGAGAGGACAAAACCTACACCAAACTTGGAATGAATTTTTTTTTGGTAAGGGATAAGGTAGCGGACTGGGTCATTGAGGTCTCCATGCCGTTCGAGTCATTATCAGACCATAGACCGGTGATGGTCGCCTTTGTCCCGGATAGCCATATCACTCGAGGCAAGGGCTACTACAGACTGAACACAGAAACAATGCAGGACAAGGGGCTAGTGACCTCAATCAGGAAATCACTCATCAAATTAAAGGAACTAAGAATTTTTTATGATTCTGACTCGGACTGGCTGGAAGCCTCAAACAGGATGACAGCAGTGGACTTAAGCTTTGCCTCCCGAATCAAAGCATCCAATAAGCGGAAAGAGGAGAATCTCTGTGCTCAAAACATTGAATGGGTTGAAAACAGAATGGATATGGAACCACATAACAGTAGTTGGTGGCTCTCTTACAAGAACCAATGGAAAGACAAAATAGAATACATTCAGATTGAAAAGGAGAAAGTTTGGGCCGAACGGGTTAAGATAAAATGGCTGGACGTTGGGGACAGGATGTCTAAAGAGAATTTCAGAAGGCTATCCAAAAGAAAGGGGTCGTCGTTAATTGTAGAATTGGATCACCCGTTCGATTCTTTCGAGCCCAGGGCCCGGGATACCAAGATCATCTTGGAATACACTAGATTATATTTTATGAATATCCTAACCTCCACTAGACCAGTCTGTCCGGCCCCGGGTGATGATGAATTACAAGCGACCCTCTGGCACTCCTCTGAGGCTCGCCTGCCTAGCCACAGTAGATTGGATCTCGATAGAGCAGTCACCATAGAAGAACTTAATCACACCCTGAAAAGCATGCAAAAGGGGAAATGCCCAGGCAGTGACGGACTTCAGGTAGAGTATTATAGCTGTTTTTGAGAAATCTTGGGGCCAGTACTTGTAGATATTTTCAACAGCATTTTAGTGGGTCAAGATTTGGGGAAGGATATGAGATTGGGTATTATCTCACTGCTATACAAGAAGGGGGACAAGAGAAATATACGCAACTGGCGCTCTATCTCTCTACTTAACACATCCTATAAGTTCCTGGCTAAGACCTTGGCCAACAGGCTCAAGCGGTACCTGTCGGGTTTGGTGGAGGAGGAACAGGCTGGTTTTGTTGAAGGAAGAAACATACTCAACAACGTTATGCTAACAATGGAAGCCTTAGAGACCATGAGGGAGGACCAACCGGATGTAGTGGCCCTCCTCCTGGACTTGGAAAAAGCGTACGATAGGGTTAATTGACAATTCGTGCTAGATACCCTTCAGTTGGCCGGATTTGGGGAATCATTTTGCTCATGGGTGAAGACGCTGTACACTAAAGGGGTGGGGAAAGCAATGGTGAATGGGGAAATCTCTAGTTCCTTCTCACTCACTCGTTCCCTGCGGCAAGGGTGCCCGCTGGCCCCTTTGCTGTTTGTCATCCAGATGAAAGTACTTTTATCATCGATTAGGAAAAACCCAGATATTCGAGGCTTACGTCTTCCCAATGGGCAGGACTATAAAGCTTCGGCCATGGCCGATGACCTCTTTGCTTTGTCAGCCGATTCCAAAGATTCTTTAGGTGCTCTCAAAACCTGTCTCGATCTCTACTCAAAATTATCGGAAGCCCTAGTTAACTGGCCAAAGTCTACCGCAATTGCCATGGATGGGACTCAGTTGTTTGTGGATTGGGGCCTGAAATGCTTACCTGTGGGGGAGTGTGAGTGTTTCTTGGGAGTGCAGGTGAGCCTCTTGGGCAGCAAGAAGACAGTCAGCAATCTAGTGGAAAGAGCGGTCATCTCCAAGATCGACAAAGTGGCAGCGGTTAAGGGTGCATCTATTTTTGGTAGGGCGTTGTTTTTGAACGTGGCGGTCTTCTCGCAGATATGGTACCCCGGAGCGATGAGGAGTTTAGAACCCAAGGCTTATGGCAAGATCAGATCGGTGGCTACAAGGTATCTATGGAAAGCAACGGATGACGAGGCADTGGGGTATATTGCCAAACTTGCATGGAAAAAGCTAGTAGGGAGTAAATCAGATGGGGGTTTGGGAATTAAAGATCCGGAAATGCAGGTGAACGCACTGCTGACCAGGTGAGTGTTGAAGCTACTTTATGTAGAAACAGGCCATCCGTGGGTGGAGCTGGCGGTGGCTATTCTCATGAAGGAGTGGGGCCTGTGTAGGAGACAGGATGTATGGTTGACCCTGCTCACACCCTCCTTAGTGAAAGGACCTATTAATTCCCCAGTCTGGAGGGACATTCTTCGGGCTTGGTCCCAACTCATGTCGGTGCACCTCCAAGAACCACGAATCAGGGAGGAGATTCTTGCCCAGCACCTCTTTGAAAACAATCTTATTTGCGACGACACTGGGATCCCCACAGGATAGTTTGATGCTGAGGGTGGTGCTGTTTTCTTTTCCTTTTGGGGAAACTGTGACTGTGACAGTGTGACACACTTTTAGTTTGAAATAGGCAAGAAAAGACAAAGTGGTGCCGGTGTCATGGTGCTGGTTTCGAAATGTGCCCGTTTTAATTTAGCGGGGGTCTAAAACTGCGCCATTTATTACCCACCGTGGCGGCGTGGCGCTCTGCTTGGCAGATTTTTGGGTCCCCTTTTTTGCTGCATTTGGCCTTTTTTGCTCCACAATTATGGGAAATACTAAAGTTGCCTTTACTGCTGGGTGTGACTCCAAGGTATTTCCCCCTTCTCCTTTTATTTTTGCTTGTGTTTGTCCACTTGTATTGGTGCCATGTTTGTTTTCTAGTCCTCAGGACTTCGCGGTTCTTTCCGTTCTGTTTTCTGCCACATGTAGTGTGACTCTTTATTAGAAAAACGGGTACCCCAGCCGCGGGGCAGCCTTTCTCTACTCCTCACTGTTCAGCGGGGGCCAGGTCCCACTTACCCGAAATCTCAACTTCTGACTGTAGATTACAATGATCAGCAGACGGAAATGAAGAATCAGGGTAAGTGGGACTTGGCCCCGGGTTTCCTTCTGTTCCGTTTCTTTCTTTTTGTCCTTGTTTTGGTTTTATTAATTTTTATAACATGATTGGCATTGGACCTGCCGTAGGGTCCGGGGCTTGTAGGAAAGAACTGGTACACCAGGGTCATAATACCGTAACATGGCCCCAATGATCCCAATCTATTGGTGGTGAGCACCGGCCATGCGCGGCCTAGGCCATGCACTGGCCGTGCGTGGCCTAGGGCCGAGCAGCACCTGCTGGAGAACGGGTCCAGCATCCCTTTATACTCAGACATTTCTACAGATCCTATCCCTGTTTTGACTGGCAGTGCTTACATTGTGCATTTGACTTTGTGATTACCAGGCAATGTGCCAGTGTGAGGATTCGCCACATCATGATGAAATGGAGATCAACTCCCCTTAACTTAAGTTTATGAGATAAAAACCTATTCGGTTTTGGCCGCCCGAAACTCGGTCGTTTGGTACTACCGGCCCAATGACTTCCATGTGGGGTACTACAGGCCCATGCGTCCCTCCAAGGGTACTACCTGATCAGGAATCTGGTGCATAACAGCGCCAGATTCATTTTAATGTAAAAGAGGCCGAGTGTGGTACCGCTGAAGTATAGGATGCGGCCAGAATGAGGCCCACGTACCGTATTTTGAAAAAGAATGGCCCTACTGCTTCATGCATCTGGCCCAAAAACAGCGCCAAATTCTTAAGCCGGTAAAAACAAGCCCAGGGAGATGTGGCCACGCGCAAAGGCGCCTTTCACCCCGGCTGAAGACGTTTGGGCTGGTAGTACCAAACGGCCGAGTTTCGGGCGGCCAAAATTGAAAAGGCTTTGACGTGGGCTCTTTCTACCAATTATCCCTAAGTTTATGGTGAGAGATCGCTGCAACCTGTTGTTGCTTGTTTGTGTTTTCATACGGTCTCACTGTTCCCAGACCTAGGAGTGAGCTGCTTTTATCCTCTGGCTTTGATTGATGGGGTCTGGAAGATGACCTCCTCAGCATTGTTCTGGAAACAGAAAGAAGTCAACCCACGCATGAGGGCCAGAAAAAGCGAAAGAGAAAGTGGAACTATTTGCTGAAGAGACATCTTCGGAAATAAATAAAACAATCAGCGGCCTGCGGAAGGACCCTTTTTGAGACCACCTCCAGAGGTGGGCTCAAGAGACCGCTCGAATTGATTTTTTTTCCCATCTTACCTTATTGCCCCCAAAATAGTCTACAAAGAACACAGCCTGCCAAAGAAAAAACAAAAAAGATGGTTATGTGTCTATGATCCATGTTCTAGCAGTGGATTCAGTCTCATTTTGCACCTTTGGAAAGTAGTGCACATGTACGTTGTAATGAAGAAAAAAGAAGAACAAAAAAAATCCATTTACTTTCTTACATTTTTTTTTTTTTTTTTTTTTTTYTTTAACATCAGGTTGGCCTCAGCCCCTGCCTCTTGCGTGTAAGAGCCCCAAGTGATAGGGACGGGCACTGAAAGATGGCTCCGGTCTATTCGTGGGGAGCTGCACCTGCTGGAAACCGGGTCCAGCGTCCCTTACAGATCAATCAAATAATCAACGTCAACACCTTCTTCCAACTTACTCTTCTGTGGTGCCCGATGCGTCAGGCCTTTCACCTTGTTGGTTCCAAATCAATCCTTGAAATCTAGCCCTATCCAGAACAAAAAACAGAAAGAGTGAGACGACAGTTCTTAAGTATTTGAAGAGCTATACCCACTGGAGGATATAACAACAGCCTAGACTACAGTATATCCCCCAGGCCCTTTCCAGCGCCTAATAAACGAGAGTAGATTCTCAGCGGGCATGATTGAATAGTGACCCCACTGTCGGGATAGGTACCAAAATGCCTATAGACTACTCACGGAGGTCTGGGCCCCAACAACCAGGGTTCCAACACAATGCCCGTGGCCTTTAACTTAAGGAATCTAACTCTCTAACCCCAGCTGCAAAAGAAGCGGTCCCTGGCTGCTTTCCGGCCACAAGCTCTTCCTGTGTGTCTCCAATCTGGCCATACCAGGGACCGTACCCCCTCCAGGATCATATTCTTGATGTCCCTGTCCGAGTAGAATTTGGACTTGAACACTCTATCATTTCTCAGTTTCCATATAACCTGCATGATGGCCGCCCTGCAGGCTATGGCCACATACTCCCACCCCCGGCCTATTGCTTCTGCATTATGCAGGATGCCTTCGACCACAAAGCATTCATCCCATTGGACCAGGTCCTCGACCTGAGCAAGCCAAAGACCGGCCCACCATACCCATATCCTTTTGGACTCAATGTAGTCCCACCACAGGTGCGTGGCTGTTTCTTCTGCTCTTCTGCATCTACGGCACTGAGGGTCCAATGGTACCCTATTTGCCCTGAGCCAGGACAGGCCAACTCATCCTGATTCAGGACGACTCCGAATGGCCTCGCTCGAGCACCTTCTGTCCTTGGATTCGCGAGTAAGCAGGCGCGGAGGAAGAAACATTCTCACAAATGTCAAAACATCCACCCTCCGACAAGTCACCAGGATCAAGAGACTGCAGTTCGGCGCCATGCACACGACAGGAAACCCTCATGAGAAGTCCTCAGGGAGTAGTCCTTGTCGACTCCTCGGCGAGGCCCTCTGTTTCCTTTCTAATAGGCGTGTGAGCGCAATTGCAGTCCTGGTGGGGATTCCACTTCCTTGCAAGATATGGTTTTCCTTGCAATATGTTATTCCTAACCCCTGCGCATGGATGGCACACATAGATCATAGAGAAATTGTCCGCATTTTTGGGGTAGTAAAATGGGGAGGGGGGGGGGAGAAGGAAAGAGAACTTGATGGACTGTATCTGACTGAGTCCGGAAAAGATACACTCAGAGCGATGCAATATTCTGAACAGATTCGGAGCATTCAAAGCTCCAAAATACTCTTTGGGTGCGGCACAGTGGAGCCAAGCCCATAACTCTGTAGATCCGGTTTTGGACCCTCTCTCACAGTGGTGTGAATACCACTTCCATATCTATGAGACAGCTTCTCTTGTCCGTTTTGACAAAATCGTAAATTTCTATTCTCCGCTGGGACTATGCTCATGCTCTCAAGGGCCCTGTTTCCCAGTCTCCACCAGAAATTCTATTCCCGACTTTCCTCGCTTTTTCCATCAAACCTGCAGGATCCACCTCTAAGGCTCATGTTGTGAAAAGTGGTAAAGATCATTTGTGCCCAAAAGAAGAGAAAAGTTATAAAACCTCCCCGCGCCGAAACCTTTGTATTCATTTCACCCGCAGACGGCACAAAAAGTTTTGCAGGCCCCAAAATGACCTTCGGCATCATTTTTGCACCCTGTAAAACACTTTCTCGCCATTTTTGCACAGTGGGCGCGCTACCGGCCCGGCCAGGATGGGAAAATGACACGAAAAGTATTTGGGGGGGGGGGGGGGGGGGGGGGTGGCAGCGACATTTTTGGTTTTGACCCCTTTTGGGGGGAAATGAATACAAAGGTTTCGTCGCGGGGAGGTTTCATAACTTTTCCCAAACTTTTAGGGTTTGATAGGAAGGGCCCACAGGCATTGCAGCATCCTGCAAGTTCTACATGCGCTTGAGCTCTATTGGCCAGAATAATTTTTTGGGGGGGGTAACTTTGGTGCAGTCACGAAAACAGTTTGTAATTGCACTTCAGGCAATCCCACGATTACAACACACCTCCAAGCGACCGCACCGGACCCTAAATGTAGGTCATATACATTCAGCATTACCGGCCTGTTTGCCACGAGTGCCATTACAAACTCAAACCCTGACTGCGCGGTAGTTTTTTTTTTTGTTGAAATAAGTGAGGATGCATCACATTTCACGTTTCAGAAAGGGCAAGGAAAACACGTGTGGGCAACAAAATCAGGCCCCGAGTCTGAAAGGGCAATTTCAAAAAGATAGCTGTCTATCAGACAAGTTAGCACAAAATGTGAGGCTTTACTCTCGTGGAGAACATACTGAGCTATTATGACATTTGAGCTCTGTGTTGCCGTGTCTGAACTCAGCCTGTCTGCACACCACGATCTGATACTGCAGTTCTGACGTCAGCACTTCAACTCAGAACTGCACTTTTTTTTTGTTTTTGTTTTGGGGGGGGGAAAGAAATTCACTAGGCTACCAGGCGGGCCACCCGGGTCACCCTGTTTTCCCCGGCGGCCCGGCCGTGTGAGGACCAGGGGAGGGTCGCAGCAAAAAAAAAAAAAAAAAAAAAAATCCCAATTCTCTGAAAACAAAGTATGTTATGCCGAAAAATAAAGTGAACCACTTTGTTTTTTTGTTTTTTTTTACAAAAGAGAGGCTCTGCTCTTTATTACACTGATCATAGAACGGGGCCGAAAATTCCCTCACACTAACTACCTACCACTACTCCTAATTGGAGGCATAGTTCATTCTATATAAATTGCCTTTGACGGAAGTCTTCCCCACACACTTCTGGCGTGCTGAACAAGCCATCGTTGGACCGACCTCCTCCCTCTTTTCGTTCTCCACACCCACACGCACGCACACACCTGCTCTCCCCTGTCCTACCTCTCCTACCTCCCCTACTTCTCCTACCGATGTTGAGCACAAGTGATCACTATAGAGACAGTTGGTGGACATAGTTTGTCTATGGATCGCCGTAGCCGCATCGTCTCCCACCTGCCTCCGGTTCGATACATAGAGAGGTGCTCCTTCCATCTGGATGTCGCTTGAGGACGACAGAAGTTGAGGCCACAATCGATTGTTGGACATGTCAGAGAATCTCGATCGTTCTCGAAGGGCTGCGCGGGTACACGTCGCTCAGTCAGGATCAAGTTTGGACACGTGGCTTCACAAGCGGAGCGCACGCGGCAAGGTAAAAACGGTCCCCTTGTTCTCGTCTCGAATGGAGCTTCGAGTTTCCTCCGAGCTGTACTTTTTTTTTGGGGGGGGGAAGGTTAGGGTTTGCGCCAGCTTCGTATACACCTCCCATACTTCGTTGAAGATTTCGTGTGTTTTTTTTTTTTTTTTTTTTTTTTTTTTTCCAGTTCTCAGTTTGGTCTCCGACTGTATTACGAAAGCCAAGAAGCAAGTCCTTTTTTACTTTTTATTTTGAAGGCGGTAGGAATCTATCTATCTATCTATCTATCTATCTATCTATCTATCTATCATCTATCTATCTATCTATCTATCTATCTATCTATCTATCTATCTATCTATCTGTATCTCTCTCTCTCTCTATATATATATATCGTCAAATAGAACTGCCCGGTAAACCGTAGGCAGAGAGGGAGAAGAGGACATATATTTATTATTTTTTTAAGTAGGAAATTTGTGGTAGGTGTACTAGGAGAACGTGAAAGTGATGGTGATGGTTGAGAGAGACGTAACTAGGAGAGTGAAGGGTTTGTCGGGATCGCAGGTGAAGTGGAGATCGAATAAATTATTAAGGGAGAGGACACAATTCGACACAAAGAGGAGGGAAGGGTTTTAAGTACTTTTCGAGCACCACAAATTTAATGAGAATTTGAGAAAAAAATGGTATGTCCCTTTTCGTCTACTACGACTACCTTTGATTCGTTTCTTGCGAAACGTTTCCCTAGTATGTTCATTTTTATTTTTTTTTAATTGGCAATGCCTTCTTTTTTTTAACCGTTCGCTTTGTTGAGAGTCTTGAGACTGGTATGAGAGTCTCTTTGCGCGCGCGACTGCTACTTCTCTACGTCGCGGATCACAACAACAACTTGAAGCGAAAAGCACAGCAAAATCGGAAATTCCCTCAGTAGAAACCCTCAGTAGAATCTTTCCCCGATCTTACGAGCGTTATACGCTATCGTTCCCCGATCTTACGAGCGCAGTCACGAAAACAGTTTGTAATTGCACTTCAGGGGCCATTTCTCGATTTATGCGTGTCATCCTTGAAAGCGCAGGGGCCATTTGCTAATTTACCCTTTTCTCGATTTATGCGTGTCATCCTTGAAAGCGCAGGGGCCATTTGCTAATTTACCCTTTTCTCTCTCTTTGTATCGTTCCAATCCTTTTAACGGATGTCCCGAAGGACCTTTTCGTTTTTGTGGTTTTGGTCGTTCCTGGATCTCTTTTCGCGTTTGCTGTTTTGGTCGTTGCTCGATTATTCAGTTCGACGTTATCACTGCGGGTGGAAGGTTTGGTACTTGAGCTTGCTGTGAGGGAACCGTATCCTGTCATCGCCAACGTCGATATCAACTGCTCGCAGTCTTAGACTACCTCCCTCTCTCTCTCTCTCTCTCTCTCTCTCTCTCTCTCTCTCTCTCTCTCTCTCTCTCTCTCTCTCTCTCCCACCCCCCCCAGGTGACGTACTCCTGTGAGGTACGTCTGTGCACTGCTGAATACCAATGCGGCGTAGAGAGCAGTGCGTAAGCGTGGGTGTGTGTGTGGCGAGAGAGAGAGAGAGAGAGAGAGAGAGAGAGAGAGAGAGAGAGAGAGAGAGAGCGACGGAGAAGAAAAGACGAAGCAGAGTAGTTGAAGGTGTCTGGGAAAAGTCATAAAACCTCCCCGCGAAGCAACCTTTGTATCGATTTCCCCCCCAAACGGGGAAAAAGATGCGCAGGCCCCGAAATCACTTTGGGCGTTATATTTGCGCCCTGGAAAACACTTTCCCGCCATGTTTCACTCTCTGAGTCTCTGTGCGATGCTGAATGAAGTTTTCGCTAATGAGAACTTGACTTTGAAATTATATTGAAAGCGTGCATCTCACTTGTGTTTTGCTATTGATTGATCGTATTCCCACTTGGTCAGTTTCCATTTGTCGCAATTTCGGCACCTCTCTTCTCCTCCTAGTAGCTGTTCTTGAGAACGTCGAAAGCACCCTTTCTCTCGACATCGCTTTAAACTTGGCCGGTTCGGACGAGGTATGGGGGCCAGGTCCCACTTACCCCAATCCTTGATTGCTGACCGTAGATTACGAAGATCGACGGCCAGAAATGAAGCACGGGACCAAGTGGGACTTGGCCCCGGCCGTACGGGCGTCCGTCCGTTCATACGGGCCGTACTGCTCTGGTGGATGCCAATGTAAGCTCCTCTGCTGCTACTCGATGAAGGGTGGGGGACGATGAGAAAGGGAGGCACAGCTACTGGCAGGTCTCGGTCTTTGTGTTAGCCAGACCCCCACTGGCGGCCCCAACCCTATACCCTAACCATTAGGGGCAAGGGGCAACATGAAATCTCCCCTTCACAGAGAGAGGAAACTATGCTTGCAGGGGTCCCCTCTAGATAGTCTTAGGAGTAGGTAGTGGAAGGTAAGAGAAACAGAAGTTTTTTTTTTTTTTTTTTAAATCCAAACTTCCAAAGCATATGCATGGCTTTTTTCAAAGGGCAGGGCCAACATATTTGTGGGTAAAAGTTATAAAACCTTTCTGGCGACAAAACGTTTGTATTCAGTTTCCCCAAGGGGGCAAAAACAAAAACTTTGTGTATTCAGATAAAATTCAGTTCCCCCAAAGGGGCAGAAAATGACCCCCGGGAGGTTTTATAACTTTTCCCGTATTTGTGTACTTGGCCTTTGCTTGGCCTTTCTTTCTTTCTTGGGGTAAGTGCAGAAATAGAGTGCTTTTGAAGTCTGGCAGCAGAAATGGTTTAGGGGTCCGAAAGATGTAATTTTGCAAGGAAAGTGGGACCCCGCCCACAAATATATTAGGGAAAAGTAATAAAACCTCCCCGCCCCGCGACGAAACCTTTGTATCCATTTCCCCCCAAACGAGGAAAAAGGTGCTGCACGCCCCCAAACCACTTTCGACATCATTTTTGCACCCTGCAAAACACTTTCCTGCCATTTTTACACAGCGGCCATTACCCGCCCAGCCAAGCTGCAAAAATGACACCAAAAGGCATTTTGGGACCTGGGGGCCTGGGGCACGTTTCCCCCGGTTTGGGGGCCACATGGATACAAAGGTTTCGTCGCGGGGAGGTTTTATGACTTTTCCCAATCTATGTTGCTGCGAAACTACCGATCCTCTAACGCTGCAATCAGAGAGATATTTTTTGCAAAGAAGAAACTTGCACCCCCCTCCCCCATTATTTTTGCTGTGAAACTACCCGACGCACTCGTTTTTAAACTTACGCACCTTTTTTTTTCCTTTCCGTGATTCATGTACTTCTTGGGATTCAAACTCAGATTAAAGAGGTGTCCATAGTGACACGTCGAACGGCTAACAATCTGACGTGTAAACTTTGCGCCAGTCTTGTCTGAAGTGTACGCATCTTACCATAATTCTTTGAAAGCGAGGCCTTGTACATCCTGGTCTGGAATCTGACGACAAAAGTCTTCGACAAAACTCTCGACTGAAGTCCAAGGAATTTTGCCCGAATTCAGATCGTTGTTTCAACAGCTCAAGGGTGTATCAACCGTTCCGCATGGCCAGAAGTGATGGTCGTCTTTATTAAAATTTTAATGTGGCTTGCTAGTAGAAGCCGATATGCCGTTGGTCCCCCCGAGTGGCATTGAGCAGAGACTGCTGATGTTCATAGGGGGAGGGGACCGGAGGGGAGGCACAGTGACTGGCCCATCGAAGAAGCTCGGTCCTGATGCTACCGGCTGACCCCTGGCCGGTATCGCCGACCTGCTGTAGCAGGTATCGCACCTGCTGGTGGGTGCAGCTCTCACATGTTCCCTCGTTGGAGGCTTGATTACAGATGTGGCTGCTACGGGGTTCCCCGTAATACTATAATGACAATAAAAAAGGCATGAAAGGCTCTCCTGTCCAGATTTGACAGGTAATTGAATTGGTTGGGCTTAAAAGAATTAGCCTTTAAAAAAATAATTAAAAAAAAAAATGGGGTCCAATCTGACAGCATCTCGTTCTCTGTGAAATTCGCTGCAGGAGCAGACGTCGGGCGACCGACAATTGTCAGCCCACAGGTACCTGTTCGCTTGACTTACCGTAAGATAAGAATTCGAGCAGGATTTGAACTGAAGCCTGTTTATCAGCAGTTCATGCATTGGAATTCGGACGTACCACTCAAGCTAATGGGATGAAGGGCATGGGGTACTGTAACTATAGAACTGAACATTTCCGAATCTAAGCTATGAAACTGCATGGGCGTGAGTTCTTGTTCTCCGTCGAGAACCTGAGAGTAAAGGAGCGTTGGACGCCAAAGATCACGAATATCGAGAAAAGAAGAAAGATGCAGCAGTTTATCAGCCTGCCTCTCGCATCGGAGAACGCAAAGCGCTGACCATTCTCACTGTACAAACAGCCAGGACATGCAAAAACTGCGACTTCCTTGGACCTATGCTATCCCAATCACAGTTAGATCTTGACGTAGCTGACCGCAATTACGTTCAGAGACGGGTGGAAAATGTCATATGGAAACTGAGTGAGAATGCGGTCAGCCTTGCACAATGTGGCCGTCTGACCCACTGGGTTCATTTGTTTACGGGTCAGGAGTCCCTTGCTGACCACTTCCACGGCAAACGGGATACCCAAGTGTAGCAAAGCAACCTATGTGCTTGAACCTGTAGGGGCGAGAGCTCTCCAACATAGTACTTGCCATCAAAATTGGAGGAAACTGCAACCTGCACCACCGTAACACAAAGCAATTGCCTCGAAGCATAGGTAACGCTCTCTTTCTCTCTCTCTCTCTCTCTCTCTCTCTCTCTCTC